>VWZF01002974.1:874341-933449 GCA_013396755.1 Sclerurus mexicanus
CGCCGGAGGTGCGAAGCGCAGCCCAGGTGCCCTCCTCGAGGGCTCCCCTCCACCAGGGCTTTCCCATCGGGAAGGCGAAGAGCTGGGGTCGGCTGGAGCCAGGTGTTCAATGGCCACCCTAGGAATGCCTGGCATCACCAGCTGCAGCTGGCATGGCTCTTGTTCACAGGGTGGGAGGGTTCAAATAAGTCTTTTTAAAGATCAGTGACCCAAAAGCCTGGTGTCTGCTGTTGTACCCAACAAATAATTTAAAAGGAATACATGTCTGTGTGTGTCTGTGTGGGGATGGGCGGGTGGGGGGGGCGTGTGCCACGACCAAAACAAGCGGGGAAGGCGGGAGGGGTAGGACCCTTGTACAACAATGAATATAAACACTGAACGAGAATGTACTAAATATTTAACCTTTTGTTTCTGACCTGAGTTTGTATCATGCCTTGCACTGTAAGAGACTCCGTGCTGCCTGGGCAGAGGTTAGTGGGAAGGAAGGAAGGAAGGAAGGAAGGAAGGAAGGAAGGATGGAAGGAAGGAAACCTGGGGTTTAAAACCACCACACCACAGCACTGCCAGAGTGTTCCCGTGCAGGGTGTCCCTTCTTTCTCAGTGTCCCCCTTAAAAGCCCTGTAGCCCACACAGCCAAGATGTTGTAAAACAACTAATGGGAAAACAACAAAAAAAAAAAGGAAATTAAAAAAAAAAAGAGGAAATGCATTTATAAAAAGGCATTAAACTGTTCATGGCAAATCATATGAAAGGTATCGGTTACTGGGAAGGAGGAAGTAAAAGTTACACACTATAGTACAAAGCATAAGAAAATTTGTTGAAGTGGAAGGGAAGGGAAGGAGGGCAGACCTGAAGGTTTTCATAGATTAAATCCACAAAGATAAAGAACAAAAAAAATAGCAGCTTTTTTCTGTACAGACATATAGATGAGTATCTGAACCGTAAAAAAGTTATAAAAGTGACACAAAAGACAATGTGTATGCAAATGATCCATGGTCTAACATAGAACTGCAAGACCCTTCGAGAAGTCTTAATAATAAAAGAGAAAAGGTCAACAAAGCATCATATACTTGAATCCGGTTACTGCTTTTTTTTGTCTTCTCCAATTTATGTTTCTAGGTGTTTTCCTGGCCAGCCTGGGAAGGAAGGCAGGCTGCAGCGATGGAGATCTCGGCCGCTTATGGTCAGGTTTCTCAGAACTCGTTTTTGGCGTGCGCTTGGCTTTTTCTGTACGAAATTCATGTGTTTGTTTAGCTCACCACTGCCAGTTTTGTCCAGAATGGGATAGGGACAGGGGTGCAGGGAGGGCTGGTTCTTTACCCCGTCCCTTTTATCTTCTCCATCACAAGAAAAGAAAAAAAAACCCAAAAACCAAAAATCACATTTTGTCCAGTTTTGAAAAAAGATTTAGACAATTTGATTTTTTTTTCTAATTTTTTTTTTTTTTAAATACCAGTGCATGACTGAATAGAACATATTGGTCAGGATCTCTTTTGAACAGAGCAGTTGATTACTGTGCTCCTTCCATGCCTACAAAAAAACAAACCAAAACAAAACGAAAACAAAATAACAAAGAGTTCATTTTTTTTTGGCAAAATTTGGCAGCGTTGAAAATGGTAACAGCCTTGGACGAATGATGGCCCTTTTTTATTCTTTTACGTGTTCCTAAAAAGATTAAACAGCGACATTAAAAATCCAGTCTTTTCTAGTTTAGTTTTTTTTGTGTGTGTGTGGTTTTTTTGTTTGTTTTTTTTTTGTTTGTTTGTGTTTTTTTTATAAAGACCTACAGTGTTAGGCAGGTGCTTGCAGGGGTACCGGGAACCGCCTGGCCTGCGATATCTTTGATCTGATAAAAGTGCTGTACGGTTGAACTTGCACGCAGATATGTTTCCCATTATGAAGCAAAAAGAGAGACAGAAAGAAAGAGAAAGAAGAGAGAGGAGAGAGAGAGAGAGAGAGAGAGAGACATCAGATCTCAAGTTTTCTGTTGCTATTAAGTGTTAACATTAAGAGTTTTTAAAAGGCCAACTGTGTGCCCCATGACTGGAGTCCTTGACTGAAACAAACATCTGCTTGCATATTGAAAAAAAAAAAAGAAAAATACGGCAACTTGTTTACTGAAAAAAGGGTTCTCCCAAGTGCAGCTATGGCAGTTCTGAAGATCCACTGAGGTACAGTAGGCTTTTGAATATATTGTGATTTTCTTTCTGTCTTCCCCCAATGCCTGTGTTTCTCTGGGTGGTGTTTCTGCGAGGCTCTGAGGATCAGCAGGCCGACGACTGGGGCAGGGGCAGGGCCCTCTCGTTCTTGCGGCCCCCGTTCATGTGCGCGTACGGCTGTCGCTCCTCGAAGCTGGCCCGGAGCACCACCACGCCGGGGCCGTTCTCGGCTTTGTGTCCTGAGTGCTTGTCAGTGGGTTGGAGGGTGGAGGAGGGATCTAAAGGAATGCTCTCCATGTTCTCAGTCTCCAGGTCAAGCTCCTCTGTGTCCGGAGGCTTGTTCTCCTCACTGTAGAAGAAGGAGACCTCTTTGAAGGCTGGGTCCAGCTCGTCTTTGATGCTACCGATGATCTCCAGGAAGGAGGGTCTCATCTTGGGGTTGTACTGCCAGCACATGCGCATCAATTCAAACCTGGGCAGAAACACAGAGCAGAAAACATTTACTGAGGTGCTTTAAGAGCCCTGACTGCCTCGGACCACACATTTGAGAAAATCATTCCGTTCCGATGGGAGACGAAGCAACGGGATTTTCACAGGCAGGGATCCCTGCGTCACATTTCAGCCTTCCTTCTAGTGGTCCTTTTACTTCTCCAGTCCCTTCCACGCACCTGCCCATACCTGTCTCGTGGGTACCTGACATCCAGAACCATCTCATACTTTAATTCTGACCCTGTGCCCACTCAGCCACAAGCTCCATGATCGTGCCTCTCAGAGTATCTTTTCCAAACAACTGACCCCACCCCATCAATACCGACTTGGAAAGGAAATAAAATAGGAAATACACACAAGGTAAAGCACTGCTTTTTCTCCCCCTGAAAGAAGAAAATTACATTCAAATTAATTGTAATCCCCAGCAGACGCTTTCCAATCTCAAAGACATTCTCTAATCTTTTTATTTTAAAATTAGGTTGTTTTCATTTACGGCCAGGGATGCATTAATATTTCACGGAGTGTGAGATCATCTGTTTAAGCACACCCATGATTAGATCTGTACAATGTCCCATGCTGGCAAAACAAAACCACAAAATGAAACAGTAATACAGACATAATGAAAACAGCATTTTCATGACACAGCAAAATTGGATATTCCCAGGAGATCGCCCTGAGCTTTAAACACAACACAAGAAAGGATTTCACTGTCTGTGAAGGTGGAATAGGGATGTCTTCTGTTAACACAGCGCAGTAATAGGACAAATTTAAATAAGAAAAGGAAGATTAGCATTAATTCTCCGAGCCAATCCTCTGTGTACACAGTGCTCAGAGGAACACGCTGTGTGGAGGAAGTCACCGCTGGCCAAAACTACTACTCTGTGCTGGAGTAAGAATGGAGCTAAAAATAAAACAAGGCAAAGAAAGCTCTCTCAGTTAAGGTAACGCGCTGGAGAACCCTTCATGTCCCTGACTCACCTGTCAGCACTGGCACCTGCAGCCCCAGCCAGACCCCCCGGCTTGCTGGGGTTCATTTCCCACCCCTGGCAGCCTTCCCTTAAGCCAGCTTTAATTCTATAGAACAACAACACCATATTCCCAACTTCCACAGATTTTCAGAGCACAAACAAGGGTTTCTATCTGACCCTTTAATCAGCTCTAACTGCCCTGTACCCTCAGTTTACTAGATCTCTGCATCAGTGTGGAAAGATTTTATTTTGAATTAAAACGAAAACAAGCATGAACAAAAATCCCCTCTCCTCAGGAATAGCACCTAAGTCCATCTCAGAGTAATGTCCCTGCTCTGGAACAAACCTCCCACTGAGAGGGAAGCCCCTGGGCTCTGCAGCCTGTTGCTGTGCAGCCCTGCCCACAGCAGGTCCGGAGAGCCTGGCAACCCTGGCCTGGAACAAAACCACAGCAAAGAAAGCCCCTGCCCAGAAACTGGGGAAACTGGGAAATCCTGCTGCACCTCCACCACATTCTGAGCCAACTGAGGCAGCAGAGAGAGGGCAAGCGGCCGTGTTTGGGCTGCAAACACCGCTGAGTGCTCTGACCAAACGCAGAGCAATCGGCACTGAAGCGCATCTCAAGTCCCCAGAACTCCTGCCAGACTGCGCTGGCACCGCTCCCCGGGAGCAAACGTCAGCCACCTGAGAGTGGCCCTGTGACACCCAACGGGGAGCTGGCAAAACCAGTCTGTGCTGGGAGAAGTCCCCGGGAACTCAAAGCTGCGTTGTGACCGCACGTAGACACGTCAACACCGCCCAACCGGCGCTTGTTTGGGAGCCTCTGAAAAGCCTTTCAGAGCAAAAGCGAAGCCAAGCTATAAAACTGCACCGTACCCTCACCCACGAGCGGGGAGGGAAAGCTCGAGACATAAATATCTAAAATCCATTTCTGTTACTTCATTGCCGCTTCCTTTCCAGCTGACTGCTGCGTCCCTGAATAGAAGCTTGGCTGGAGCCAGGAACACTGGATATTCACTGGCACTGCGCCCCGAGGCCTAAGGGCAATGCTAAGGAGATACCACAAGCAGCGGAGTAATGCATGTGACATCAGCACAAACAAGGACATGTGATGTTTCTTTTAAGCCATTCCAGATTTAAAAACCCTACAGAGTTCCCATAAAAGGATTTTTTTTTCTGTTTAACTCTGTGTGTTCGCAGACCTTGTTTACATTATCTTAAACAAAACAGAAACCTTTCCAGCAGACAACAGAAGAATTTACAGGCTGTTAATAGAACCTGAGCAGATTTATAAAGTACGTTCCTGACTGGTGGCAAGGGAGCTCCAGGGAGCTGGAGGCACCGTCGTGGGAGAGGGGAATAGCCAGCATCCCTCTGCATCTTTTGCTCAAAGAACTGAGCAGAATCTGAATTACGTTTTGCACCGAGACAATAAAAAACAGAAAATGGAAAGCTCCTATAGATGCTGAATTCCATTTGTGCTTTGCATTAGACTTGATTCGGTGGGGAAAAGCGAAAGGACCTCTCCTCCCCTGCTGGTGCTCCCTGCTGACAGTCCCTGTGCAGAGCAGACCCCGGGTTTTAACCAGGAACAAAGGGAAATCAGCACTGCGTAAATAGTCATCTACAATGCATGTGGGGGAAGCAATTCTGCTTCAAAAACAGAGTGGAATTCCAGCCTCCACAACTTTTAAAAGCCCCACGGGAACACACTGTCTGAGAGCTTCAGCTGCACCAAAGTTCCAGCCACGCAGCCGTCACCTGATGAGCTGTGCCCTAACAATGGGAGGACATAAAAACATCACTTGGAGCACAGGAAGAGGAGAAAAACAGCAAAGCTTCTCCTGGCACTGTCTTTCTGAACCATCTGTCTCATTGCATGGTTCTGTCTGCAAAACCACGCGAACTATGCCAAGAGGGTGTAGCATAAACACAACTGAGTCTTGTTTCACCCTGTGCAAGAGTAAAAAGCCTCCAGAAATACCGTTCCCTTTGTGCTTCGCCCTTTCACAGGGATTTACCACCTCTGAACCACAAGACAACCACGCTGTAAAATCCCCCTCCGCACAAGCATCCGACACAACCAGGCTGCGGAACAGAACCTCTCCAGTTCCAGCTGAGAGCTGCTACCAGGGGTCAGGACAGCACAGGCACTGACAGGCACGGCCAGCACGGCAGTGCTGGGAGACGTGGAGCATCCAAGCCTGCCTGCACCACGTGGGGGGAGCGAGGGGGGCTGAGGGGAGCTGCTCCATGGCTGGAGGGTGCACGGCTCTGTCAACACTCGCAGCACCTGCACAGTTAAAAACCGTGGATTTGGCAACAGCAAAATTCTTCTCTCTACTCTCATCTACACCTCCCCACAGCAGTTACCTGCTCCACCCGTCCTGGAGGTTTCTCTATGACAGCACACTCCCCTCTCCCTACGGACAGGTCCACTGGTGTTCTGACCATAATTCTGGTTGTTTCCAAGTCAAACGAATTTCAAGAACAAAGTACCTCTGCAGACAAAGGCTCCCTCTCTCACCTGCTTCCAGGCAGCACCAAGCCCAAGTGCACCAACCTCCCTGCAGCAGGTGGGCTTTGCTTTTGGGACATCTTGAGGTGATACTGAGAGTCAATATTAAAGCATCACACATCAGTCTTCACCAGTAAGAGTTTGTGCTGTCCAAAAAATACCTTCCACTGGTACAGACATGCCAAGAAATCTGTCTTTAAAAAGACTCTTTTGGCAACCTCCACAAAAGAGGATCCCTTACTCTGCAGAGGGTTTCACAAAGCACTGGAGGAAGCAGTGGCCTGGAACATGCTGGTGAGATCCATATGCAACTTCAGGGCTGTGCTACAAGCACCTTTCTGCCCATTCCCTAATATTCTTGTAGGTCCCTGGCAGCTGGAGAGGGGACAGGACCTGTGCCCAAGGGCCAGGTCTCCGAGCGTGCCCCAGCAACACGTGTGAGGTGAGGACAGGCAGCAGTTGTCAGGTCACTGAGTGTGGCACAGCACTGTTAAAGCATCCCGGGATAATGGGGTGGAGGACAGGGAAAGGAGGGAAAACATGTGAAGAACAAAGCACCACAGTAACACAAAAGATGTTCTTTGAATGCCAAATGCATGTGCAGGGACCAGAGGTGAGGGTTATTCCTGGGGCTCCCTACTGCTGTAGTTCCTACAACAGCCTATTTGAAATTCAGCAGCTTTGGGTGTCTGTCCTAAAACAAAACCAAAACAAGCTGAAAGAGAACTAAAGCGAGTCACAATTAAGTCAATACATTCTATTTTTTCTTCATTTTGGATAAAGTCAGGATGCTTTATACTCAACTGTATCACTGGAAAACAACCAACCAACCACCACTAAAGCAAATGCCCAAGTTCCCAGCTTAGCCCCACTCCCTGTTCTGATGGAGTGACGCAGCTCAGTGCAAAGGCAGATATTTTTGTTCTGCACCGTCAGGCTGAGTCCTGTGGCCATAACCAACCTCGGAGCAGCTTCTTCACCAGAATCAGCACGAAAGAGGCCTCTCCTGTTACACACCAGTGCAAAGATCTGCTCTGCCAGATTTTAACCAAGTTGCCCCAGCTCACAAGGCAGGACCCTGAGAGTGGATTCATCCAGTGGCAGCAGCCAGGAGCAGAGGAGAGTCCCTGAGGAGGGGGAGGAAGGAGAGCTGGGTGGGCTGCAGCAGGGAGAGCTTCAGCTTCTGCCAGGGGCTTCCCTCCCGCCCCCTGCTCGTACCACTCATGCCCCAGGTTAGTGGGGAATTTCCAGTGCTGAGTCTCTCACCGAGGCTGTTCTCACCACAGAGGGGGGCTTTTCCTGAGGACTCGGGAGCTGAGCCTGTCACACCCCCCACTGCACAGCTCTGACCATGTTAAACAATGTCCAGTCAATCCGACTGCCAGGAATTCTCCACAGCATCGTGAAAGGGAAGGAATGCGAAACCAAGGAATCACATGGCAGCTACACCTCCCCCTGCATATACCACCCACCCCCCTCAAACAACAAAACAACACTGCCTGTCATCTGAAACCGCAGCCAGGCTCCAGCCAAAAAAGCTATTTTCCTAAGAATCCCAAGCAGCTGAGGCCCTTAAGTGATTGTATCCCTTCTGTGGGCCTCCAACAAATTTCAATAACTGCAAGACGCAGTATTTCCTTCCCAAAAGTCAGCTTGGGAAGTATATCAAAGCAATAAAGTCTGAGCAACTGGAACTGCTGTACACAAAGGCCAGCAGAAGTATTTCAGCAATGTAAAGCTAAAAACTGAAGCTGCTGCACTGCACACCCTGTGCTGCTGTGAGGCTTTGGGTCTATCCTGGGCAGGGAGAGGCTTTTCTGTCAAAAAAACCACTTTCTGTGCTCTCAGAGAAGGAAACTGTTAGCAGGGGGGATTTGTTCATCTCCATGGGGTGAGTGCTGTGAGTGGAACAGCAGATCCAATGCGGCTTCAGACAAAGGAGTGATGCATTGATTTATCTGGCTGCTGAACTAAAAAGTTGAATTCCAGCTTTTATGCACATCTCAGCTTGTCCCGTGCTCATTTTTCTCTTCATGCTCAACAGGATTACTCTAAGCAGAAGAGACAAGACTTAGGCACAGACCCTCTCGCTGTAGCAAATGTCACTTACGAGCTTTTACTAAGTTTAATTTTATTCAAGAACACAAAGACTGTGGTTTGTTTCCTTATCAGAGGAGAAGGACAGCCCAAAGTGAGGTTCTGGCTTTCTGGAATGTCCAACTACTGCAAAATAGTGGCAGACAGAGACCGTTTGAGCAGCACCTCCCGTGACTGCCCCTCCCTCAGAGCCCCTCCTGCGGCGGACGGGGAGCAGCAGGCACTGAAGGGGCCAGAAGAACAAGCCGTGCAGGGAGGGCAGCGGTGGCTGCGGCACTTACAGCATGTCAGGGCAGTTGTCTGGCTTCTCCAGCAGCCCCCCCTCCATCACGAAGCGAAGCACCTGCTCGTTGGTCATGCCTTGGTAGGGCTGCTCCGCCAGCGTCGCGATCTCCCACAGCACCACTCCGAAAGACCTGCAACAAACAGCACAGCTTGAGAAGCCCGAGCCACCTCTTTACAAGACACGGGGGGGTGGTTGTTAGGTGATGCTCAGCAGTGGGTGTCCCTGGGTATTTCCCTTTACCAAAGAATTCCAGCTCCTCAAAAAGCAGAGCAGCCGTGGTGACAGCCACAGCACCGAGCTCAAGAGACTGGGCACTTCCAACCCTCTGGGCAGTGGCGAGAAAGGCTCCCAGTTCTGAGGGACACTTCAGAACAGCCTCTGTAAGAAGACTGGTCGAACTCCACGTCCATTTTTCACACCACAGTCTCCATCTCAGAGCTGGTCATGTCTGTGATGGTTCAGTGGTCCAGCATTGCTTGGGTACACCAGTTCTGCCCAGGTCAATCAGTCAAAAAGCCACCACAGGCACATTGCACTGACCAGGAGCCTCCTGACTCAGAGGAGATTGAAGCCCTGAGCTTGCCTGGAGAGCCAGCTCACATCTCATCTCCCTTTCCCATGGCTTTGAGTCCAGACTTTGGATGCATTGCCAGGTGGGAAGACGGGAAGGACAGTGGAGATGGGAAAAGGTGGAGGCAAGGAAAAGAAATTTAAAAATTAAAACATTCTGTTCCTGTCTCTGTGCTTGCTGTAGAGCTCAGGCTGGACACACACCTGACCACTGAAGCCTGCAATAAGATCTCTGTGTGGCTGGGGGCAGGCAATCATACCTTCAAGCAGTGAAGAAGCTGCACAGACTTTAAAGTAAGCTTGACAAGCTTTCCCCCAAGCCACAGAGAGAGAAAGAAAAAAATCTGTACATTTAATACACTAAACTCTAAATCTTCATGTCCCACATCTCAGGTACTCCTGATAGTGGCTGAGAAGGCAGTAACACAGAACTGTAAGCTCTCGTTCCTGTGCAAGCTGCTTTTCATCACTTGAGTCACACAAATCCGATTGAAAAGCTGCGTTTTCCCTCCCTGCTCCACAAGCCAAGAGAGCCAGACAGCAAACACACACCATCCCTGGGCATCTCACCTGCCTCACCACGCACAGCAAGCAAACCAGCCAACCTCTACTGCCCAGGCACGAAAACACTGCTTGGGGAATACCTCCCATTTATCTCCCTGCTTTGGTTTCTGCCCCATTCCAAGTCAAAGGTACAAAGTGAGGATCATACAGCAGCAAACCCCATTTTGGAAAAAGACATGGAGGAAACGTGAACGTTCTCCAGCCTCTTGTACCAGGACCCCAGTTTGATGTTTCAGCAGCAGAATGCTAAAGCCCCCAGGAAAAACTCAGTTACCCTTTATACGACATGTATGTAACTATATTCTTGGAACAGAGCTTCCAGCTCCTTCCAGATGACTACAAAGGACAGCAGAAGTGAAAAAAGAAGTTTGTCTAATAATAGGAATTGATTACTGGTGAAGGAAGATAAGCAGAGTTATGTAATTGGGTAGTTTGGAAGTAAGTATTGACGCTTTCTAAAAATACCTCCATTTAAAATTAGTTTATTGAGCAGACACGGCTCAAATTGTCTGTGCTGCACTGAAGAGGCTCTACTTTTAGAGCTGCTGGGCAAAGCAGGAAAATCTCGATGCTGTCTGAGTTCTGTGGCTGAAATGCTGAGTCAAGTGCAGAGAAAAACACGCCGTTCCACCGGGCTGTTGTTGTGAACAGGAGTCCAGTGTCGCTGGCTGCTTATGGCTGAGCGGTTTTATCTTTCAGCTATCCCCAGGATCTAAACTGGATTGCATCTGGAGCCAGAAGCCACAAACAGCCTTACAATTGTTTGCCTTTCAGGGGAGGGAGGGACAGAGGGTCAGCTCAACGTTCTGGTGCCTTTGAAGCTGCTTTGATCCACTGCAGGAATAATGAGGACAAGTCTCGCACACCTACTCGTCATATTATCCCAACAAATAAACTCAGGTTGCTCCTTCCAGCAACTACCAGCCCTGAAAGAATGCAAGATGCTGAGGACTTTAAATTTACAGAAATCCACCCTCAGGCTGAACAGTATTACATTAATTTTAAAATGTCCTCCTTCCCTAACTACAACAAAAACAGTCCTGTCTAATTACCTCATTCTTCAGCCTGAAAAGCCATAAAAGAATGAATTGCTAAAGTAAAGCTCCACCCTTCAAACCTCCAGACATTTCATCTTACAGCTTATAAATCCTGCGCTCTGACCACTCACACAGTTTTGTCTTTTTGACATCCTGGCTTCTCAAACCGATCTCTAAGAACGTGGAACTACATGTCACAGTATCTGACCATCTCTCTGAACCAAATTTTCAGAGCAAATCACTTTTAATAATTCAGATGTGACACCATCCCAGAGAGGAACTGTCTGGAATACCCACGAGTGCTGTGGACCTCCTCTCCATAACACATTTTTTTCCCTCTCTATGCTTTCAAGTTAAAATCTGTCAGATTTTACTGCTCCTCCTGTTAAGTTTTCCAACCGTGTAATGACTAAACCACTTTCCAGGTCAGGATATTTCACTCAGACCGTCCCACTGATCAACTGCAATACTGTTTGCACAATCCTGCTTTGGACTGAGGGACCAACAAAAGCCAAATCATGGATTCACAGGATAGTTTGGGTTGGAAGGGACCTCACAGAACATCTCATTCCACCCTCTGCCACGGGCAGGGACACCTCCCACCAGCCCAGGTTGCTCCAAGTCCTGTCCAACCTGGCCTTGGACACTTCCAGGGCTGGGGCAGCCACCCTGTTCCAGGGCTGCCCACCATCACAGGGAGGAATTTCTTCCCAGTATCCCATCTAAACCTCCTCCATTCATTGTTAGCACTGAAGGGAGCACTCACGTACTTCCTGCAACAACTACTGCACTAATTTACTTGTGACACCTGACCTGGTGTCACACCTGGGGTTTTTCTGTTTGGAGTTTGAGTTCTGCCTAAGGAATAACATCACAGAACAGTTCCAGGTTAAGGGAAGGCACATGTGGGACAGGTGTGCTCTGTCACTGCAGCAAACACCTGACCCGCCACCTTCGCCTTCGGAGGCAACGGCTGGACTGCAAAGTTCCTCTTGTGTGGTGGGAACAGGCAGCTCTGCCAGCTCCTCACTCCAGGCTCAGCCAGTGCTACATCTGGGGATTTTCTAGTGATAGAGTCCAAATTTCTGTCTGCTTTGTGAAGCCATTACAAGTCCCAAAATTCTGTTACTGGGGGGATTGCCAAAAGCCTGCCTGCACTGCTCCATCAGATAAATGGTTGATACAGGGCTTCCCCTCAACTCGATGCGGCTGTTTTCATCTGTGTCCAAGTCTGAGGGTTACTGGATTCAAAAATAAGTTACTGGCCATACGTAAAATAAAATTTAAGCATCGTTCTGGTGCTTTGCTTTCTCACTTGAATTCCTCTTATGAACATTTCACTCACAGCTGGTGCTCTGGCCTACAGACCACTGACTCCAAACTCCTCAAGCTGTTTGAAGAAAATGCAGTTTACTACTAAAATGCCTTTCCTCCTGACTTCTAGACATTTGGAGGCAATCAGCTGCCAATTCTGTAACAGATCAGCAGTAAAAACATCTTGTTAGGAAGGCAGAGAAATCACAAAAGACAGAGTAGAGGTTTTGCCAGTACACGACCATCTTCTGCCAAGTCCTCCCTACCTGTGTCCAAAAGCTGGGGGGTGTGGGGAGTTGTTCCAGAGGATTACTCCTCCTCACTGTACTCCTCTATTAATAACTGCACAGACACAGCAGGCAGGCTGTTTCTGCTTTGAAAGAAAACCCTCTTTCTGCATCTTGCAGTACACAAAACGAGCAAACAAAGCTCCAAATGGAGAGGGATATGCACGAGGGAGACATCCCCCCAAAACCTGCTGGGTTTACACAGCCCATCTGGGGGAGAGGGGAGCTGTTTACACAGAAGGTTTTTGTAGAAAAGCAGGTCGGCACTACGAACCTTTCTATATTCTTGCCAACTTTTAATGCTTTTCTTGAAGGAGGGCAATTTACAAAAATGACAACTTGTTCTTCCAGGCGAAGGTAATGTTTTTCACTGCACAACTGATTTTACAACTAACAGCAGGAAAAATGCCACCACCTCCAGTTTGGGAAATCCACTCCATTCTGCTCTCCCTGAGAACTGAACCTCACAAGTTCTTGACTTTGCAGTGGAAATACAAACTATAAAGCAGAATGTTTCACAGTGGAAGAAGGGAGTTACCTTTGAGGGACAGGAGAAGCAGCACACTTAGTTAAGTCTACTAAAACAAGAGGAGTGGGTAGAAAGAAGAGGGGTTAAACCAGTTTTTCAGAGCCCCTTTTTTGTTACCAGACGTCGGAGTGCGTCGTGAAGACTCCATCCTTCAGTGATTCTGGGGACATCCAGCGGACAGGCAGCAACCCCTTCCCTCCCTTCCGGTAATAATCTGTCTCGTAGATATCTCTTGTCATGCCAAAATCTAGAAGGTATAAATATTTTGAGTTTGCATGAGAAAATGATGGACATTTCCCCTTCCTACCAGCCAGACATTCACACTTTGGTGGAAAAAACCTGCAATCTGTTCCCACAACACTTGACTCTGCAGGCACTTCACCTGCTGCCTCCGGGCTGGGGACCTTCCCTTCCAACACCACCAACAGACACTGGTGCCACTGCCTTCAGGGCTGACAGCTCGGAGTGGTTTAAATACAGCAATATGAAAAGTTCCAGGATTTATGCACAAGCTTTGCAGTAAGTCAAGGCTTCTGAAGGTCATATAATTCACTAACTGTTTCCCAAATTCAATGATTTTCTTTTTAAAGACTGTAGAGAGCTCCTTTAGCACTCAGAACTACTGTCTTTAACTGAAGACCCTCACATGTTGAGGGACACGCTTCTCTTGGTTTTTCCCCCTCTCTAAGGTAATTCCCAGTTCCTGTACAATATCCCTTTTCAAGTGCCACTGAGGATTAGGCTGTTCATTTGTGACTAACACGGGACAGTATTAAAGACATATCTGGGTTATATGCGTGTCCTTAGCTGTAAATACGTAAGCATTTCCGAGGCTTGGGTTCATCTCCTGAATTATTCCAGCTCTTTCTTCCGTCCAATCAGCCTGGGACAGACAGGACTGCTGGGCCTTGGACTTGCCTCTGAAACCAGTTACGGTGTTCTCAGACATCACCCAAGGAGTTAATAGATCAGGTGGCATCAAAGCTCTCACTAACGTTAAATGCCACCTGCTGACACAGAGGGCAAAATCCATTTTATCAATACAGACCTGGACTTGCCTACCTCCTTTTTTTTTTTTCCAGGAAAAGTGGGGTGAGAAGGGGCCAGAAATCCCTCAGCCCTCACAGTTGTTATCAGCAGCCGATGGATGAGTGACCGAGCACAGCGTGCCCCGTGTGCTGGGTTCACTGGTCCCCTTAGTGATTATGACTAAAACGCCCATCTGTGCAGCTATTCCATCACTCCCACACACCACGGTGACTTTATCCTGGCTCAACGGAGGATTCTTGCAAAATGCAATGCAAATAAGAAAGAGAGACGCAGCGAGCACAGGCTGGTGTGGCACAGAGCTCTTCCTCTGCCATCTCCACACTCGGAGTTGTGTGTTCCACTCGAGGCGCTCCCAAACTGTTTCTGCACCAAGGGGTTTTCAACACTGGGACGTGAACAAGGGCAATGCAGCACAATGAAATGCTTTTGGGGTAACCGTGAACATGTTGAAGGGAAGAAATGCACCATCTTCAGTTTAGGGAATTGGAACACAAGCTGGTAGGGGGAGGAGGGGAATGGAATGGGAAGGATTCAGGCTGACTTCCCCTGAACCTGCAGAAAATGCACAAAATCCCCCAAAGATCTTATTTCCTAATTAACTGACTCAAAATGAAATCATTTTTTCTTTCTCCCAAATGACAGGATTACTTACACAAATTATCAAAATAGCTGAGTTAAGCTCAGAGAAAAAAAATGAGTTTCCTTCAGCAGAAGGCTGTTGCTATACACGTTATTTTAATATGCACAACTCAAAAACAGCCAACAGCTCAAAATCACCCTCTCTGGAGAGAAGACTGAAGAAACTCATCTGACACTATTTTGGAAGGATGGTGAAGGGGAAAAAAAAAAAGTGGTGATCTAACAGCAGAGCAGAAGAAAAGCCATTCAGCTGTCTGGGAAGCAGAACTCCGGTTCAGACTGGAAAGCACCCAGCTGAAGTCAAGCCTTACATACAGCTTCCAATTCAGATACGATTTAAAATAATCCTAAAACTCTCCTTCTTGACTCAATAAACAGGAGGCGGAATTATTTCTGTGCATGACACACCAGGGGTAACCACAGCATCCAGCCAGATGCCTGCAGCATCTGCACCTCAAATCGCTGCCTCCCCAGCCCCGCTCAAGCCCATGTGCCACACCAGTGCCTCACTGGAGCAGCAGCAAGTCAAGGCAGTCCAAGTGTTTCAGCTCAGTGCTGACTGCTCACAGGTCCTAAATCACAGCAAGCCTTCGTAAGGAACATGTTTCATTCGGCAGAAATTTAAACTAGAGCTCCGGTTTAAAAAGTCTTCCCAATAGTTTTCAAAACCCAAAGTGCCTTCTAGGGCGCTGATTTTTGAGGACGATTCTATGACTTGTGCACGAGCCAAGAGAGCCCACCTCCAATCTTCACCGTGAAGTCCTCTGCCACCATGCAGTTCCTGGCAGCCAGGTCTCTGTGCACGAACTTGTTGGCGTTGAGATAGGCCATGCCATCAGCGATCTCCCCTGCCATCTGGATCATCTTCTTCAGGGTCGGAGGGGCCTGCCCGGGGTTGTTCTGAGCGAGATGAGGAAGATAAAACAGGTAACACACCACATTCCTTCCCCTGTGCACAAACTGTCCTCATGTTCTGTTCCTTCAATTCATCCATATCAGGCTCTCTAGATCAAGGGCAAAAGCTGCTGTGCTCATTTGCTACATGGCCTGCTATGATTTCAGTGGCCTGTGTGTCATCTTTCTCCTTCAGACCCTGTATCACGCATGACAAATTTAGCCCTCAGACTGATGGTCTGTATGAGAGTTTGCAGATTAGCTAAGAGAACAGATCTTTACTTTCCAGCACAGGCAACAGGCGGGATACACAACATGAAACAACGATCCTAACACGTATTAAACCAGCTGGGTTTTTTAACATCTTGATGAGAAATTAGATCAGACAGGAGATTTAACGCCAATCTGGAAAACAGGACTCAGTGACACAAGAAGGGACCTGCTCCATGTGGTACACTGGCTACCTGCAACAGCTGCCTCACGAGAAAGGTGCTGCAGATCACAGAGCAGCTCATGTTCTGTTCTTAGAGCTTCAGGAGGAGGGCAGGAAAGGCTAATTGCCTGCTGCTTCCAACGTGATGCTGCCTTGTTCGAGATGATTCAAACTGAAGAAATAAACAACCAGCAGCTCGTGACTCACCTCTGTGTCTGGCCTCAATGACCTCAGGTAACTTTTGAGGTCCCCACGTGTCATCAGCTCCATGATAACCAGCGTGGGCTGGCCCTGAGAAACAACACCAAGCAGCCGAACCTGGCGGAGGGAAAACAAGCCTTCAGTAACAAGAACAGCTCACTGAACTGCAGGGATCATTTGGTCATGTGGCTACGAAGCTCCAAACACCCTGAACCCGAGGGAAAGGTCTGAATGTAGCTTTGGCTCCCCTTTCTGCCTCCTGTTTCACCACACTGTGACAGAGCCGTGCAGAGCTGAAGCTCCAATCCCAAGCTCCCACTTCAGAGAGCGCAGACGTGCCCCAAACAGCCTGGTGTCAATGAACACCGTGAGCCACCGCCCCGTCACATCACCCTGACTTACCACGTGGTGACAGTTGAACTCCTTCATCACCGAGGCCTCGTTGAGGAACTCGATCCTCTCCCTCATGCTGGCAGACTCATTGACAGTCTTGATGGCCACCCTGGTCTCCGGCTCATCCTTCACCACTCCCTTGGCTATTCCCTCGTACACCATTCCAAAGGAGCCTTGCCCCAGCTCCCGACACATGGTGATCTTCTCACGGGGCACCTCCCATTCGTCTGGAACGTACACTAAGGGGGCAAGAACAGGCCGTGATGTTCCACTTCTGCACGTGGTGTCATCACTCACTGCTCTACCACAGCAACTGCCCGAACAGTTCGACTGTAAAAACACCAGGCAGAGTGCTGGGGCCTTGCACCAGGTGTGCAAACAGCCTTTCCCATCCAGGGACAGGAAGATGAAGGTATAAAAATAAATCTTAAAGAAATGTGTAGGTGGATTTGAAGCAGCTTCACTGTGGTACTGACATACCAGGGTAGGAACAAGGAACCTCCAAGCATAAAACCAGGGTGGGAAGGGGCTCAAATCAATGCTTTAGGGCTGAGCTTTTCTTGGGATCCCTGCTTTTCTAATTCTCCCAGACAGCATCGAACATACTTGATCATCTGTATCAGTCGAGTGTCTGCTGTGTTAACAGCCTGATGTCACGACTAGGGGGAAGCAGGCTCTGATCCAGCAGCTCTTTGCATGGGGCTATTCTGATCCCTTGCACACAGTGTTGCACCAGCAAAGGCAGAACTTGCTGCTGCTGCTGCAGGTCTTTGATGTGAGGCAGAGGAGAGCTCTCAGAAGGTGACTGCCAGGAGGCAGGACTGCCTTGGGCAAGAACACATCCAAGCACTCACTGATGCTGCTGCCTATCACCACCAAAGGAGGGGACACTTGTGTCATGTGCTCTGCATGGGTGAAATAACAGGATGAAAATAGAGGATTGTAGCATGAACGCTGACAGACCTTTAACCCTAATGGTGTTGCTATAAAAAAGAACAGTAAAATATTCTGCTGCCACTCCGGGTAAACCCAGTAGTCTCCCTGGGGGCTTTTGGAAATGCTGTTCCAGCAAAAAGTCTACAACAGCAGCACCAAACTGAACCATAAACAGAGGAACCGAGGCCTCAAGGAAATCTGTCTGATGTTGTGATTTCCCCAAGCCGTGGGTTTGTTCCAATGCGGAAAAACAGAGCTTAAAAGGGCAAACATGAAAGACCACAAAGCCATGAATTCTTCCTTCATTCCAGTGAAAACATCACTGATGGAAGAGTAGATGATAATCTGAAAGTGAAACTAAGGAATCCAAATTTGCCTCAGCTGAACAAAACTACAGGAAAACAATTCCAAAACTCCCCCATTTCAACAGACAAGTGACCTTTGCGTATTATCAACTGTGGATGCCATGGCTGTGCTAAGAAAACAAACCGAGAAAGTGGTTTTACAACATGCCTTCCAGAGTGTCACACCTTCCCAAGCCAGACACCAACCAAAGACACGACAGTAAAAGCACCAGAAGGGAAAAGTCACACTCACCGTCGGAGGCACTGAAGTACTCGGGGTTCACAGAGGCATAAAGTACTCCATTGCCCAGTCTGTCACTGTTCCTGTTGAAACATTGGGGTTTTCTTTTTTAATCTTGAAATCTATTTCAGACCATCTCTTCTACAGCTTTTCCACTACTTGCCCAACCACAGGATATTATTTACTGCATGTAGAGTTTTTCAGACAAAGGGGATGCACTGAGTTCTTATTTACCTCGCATACTCAATGGACAACCTGCCCAAAATAGCTTTCCCAGGAGACCTGGAGCCTTCTCTATACCAAATCAGCACCAGAAAAATGTAAACACAAGGCACTTTTAGCTGATAAACCAGGAGACCCATGGCTGAGAACGTACTTGAACATCACTGAGTCTGCTGTGGGAGAGAAGTGATCCAGCAAAGGAAACAGCTCTTTTTAATGGGGGGATTCCACTCAACCATTTCCCAAGTGCTTCTATTATTTTATTTTAAAACCACACACAATGCCCCCCACCCCCAATTTTACTGGGGTGATTTCCAGAATAGGACACATCATAAATGTACTGTGAGACCTCTTGCAGGAGAGGGGCTGTAGAAGTAAAATTATCAATCAGACCTCAGAAAATCAAAGACAAAATATTCTTGTGGTAGAACAACAGTTTAGAGAAGGGTAAGTTATCAGGCATTTCATGGAGGAGAGCCCCAGGTGGTGAATTCACCAGATACAAAGCCCTTTCTGGAGCACTTGAGCAGAACTGGTACCACTGTCTGCAGTGCTGCCAAGGAACCAGAGCTGGAAATCATGGGATTCTCCAGGAGCATCATTTATCTGAGCGTGATAAGACTTCCAAACCTAGAAAGTTGCAAGACTGAACATTTGCACTGCCTTCTATTAAGTTCTCATTATGTATTTCAATTAGATATAAGAAATAAATCACTAGTCACAAAAAACCAAAACAGACGAAAACAGATCTACAGAACACTCCCCAAGACTGGTCCTGGCCAGGATTTAATTTTTTAAGTGGATGTAAAGACTTCAAAAAAACCTCTAGAATTTGAAAGAAATCAAATTAACGTAAGTTTCCTTGATTCATATTGACCCATATTTCAGTCAAATCTTCTGATTATACAGGTCCAGTGTGTGCCATCCTTGCCCACTGATATGTTCCTCACAAGCCTTCCTGTTCCCTCTCCAATATGATCCTGGAATAAAAAGCCTCTTCATATCCCAAGCAGCAGCAGCAGCAGCCAGAGGCTGGTAACTCTAAACCACCTCCTTTTACACCCCAACGAGACAGAATCTACTTCAGCTCCTCGACTCCTCTGAATGCCAGCTCTCTCTTTCATTTTTAACTTGCTCCATGGGCACAGATTTGAAAATAAACAACTCCCCTCCTGCAGGTTTAAGCACCAGCACATACAACTCACCTCTTTTTGTTAAAGACATACAGCATTATCAGCAATCCCCCAATGATGAGCAGCAGAGCAATAGGGAGCACAATTACCAAGTGCAGGAAGTTTCCATAGTTTGCTGCTGCAACCAACAAGAAAACAGTTGTATCAGGGTTTCTATAAAACCTCCAGGAACAAAGAAACATTCAAAACCCACTCAGTGTATTTCCATACAGGGAAGAAATCAAAGTTCTCATTTTCTTGTCTGATGTGGAAAAATGTCCTCGGAAACCTTCCCTGACTGCGGATGAGTTCAACAAGAAAGCAGACCCTGAAAGGCATTAATTTTGTACAGAACAGTCTCTGTCTGGGCTTTGTTTTCACAAGTTACGCTTAAGGACTTACATTCCTCAGTGAACAATATCCAATTGTTCACTTGCACATGCACCTTTTTTCCACCTTTTGTTCACCTTCCAATTGCTCACACAAATTCAGAATACACATGCACTGCTCTTTACTTCAAATTGTTCAAAGTCCAGCAATCAGAAGACCGAAAGCGAGTAAGAGATGGAGTTCCAGTGTTCTGGGGATATACCTGCTCTGCAACTAAACACTGAAGTTCTCGAGGGTGGTGCTCTTCCAAAACATAAATCACTCCCACTGTCAGGACCAGCATCACCCTTTTACTGGGACCTTCATGAAAAGTCACTCAGAACAGACCAACCTGCCAGCCAAAAATCTAAATAAAGGATTCATTTCTCATACTATTTTGCAATTTAAAGCAGGTTTGCCTTGTTGCCACAGGTTTTGTGCACTCCAGCTCCGTGTTGTTATGGCTAACATCACATTCCCGACATAGCTGTGCATCCCAGGAAGGCACAGCAGTGTGTTCTCCACACCCACCACCTCTCACAGACACACAGTGCTGCAAGAAAAGCACCACACCTCACACAAACCTCCTGGCTGTCAACACCTGCCATAAAAACGGAACAGGGAAGAGTTCCCAAAGAACCACGAGAGGTGAGAGGAGCGCTCGGAGCACAGGCAGGAGGCTCAGACACCCAGTCACACACTGAAACATCAGGCATTATTAAAAAGACATTGTTCTGCGATTTGGCACAGACAACAAACATTTGTCTTACATTTGGGCTGCACATAGAAAGAGATTGGCTCAGTCCAGGACCCGTTTCCAGCTAAGGAAGTGGCCTGAACTCTGGCAGAATAGTTCCCAGGGTTCAGGTGAGTTAGTTTAGCCCCTCCAAGCTTCTTGTATTCCTGTCTGGAAACACATTCCCGCTTCTCCTGAAACAGAAAAGCCATTTACACATGTTAATATCTCAGCATTCTTTCATTCTTGAGAAAGCAATATAAAACTGCAGAATAAGCTCATTTTTATAACAAAAACCCTACTGATTAGTTTTACTTCAAACACCTTAAAGAGATAGGTGGAATTCAAGAACCCAAAATAAGGGAAACAAAGGAATGACATGGTGAGTGCTGGGTGTCTGAAATCACAGTTTCTGTTTGTGGTCTGCAGCACTGCACAGGAGCATGTTAAGGGAGACCCTTTTCGGTGTACAGATGAAGGGCTACGAGCAGTGATGTCAAATCCTCACCTCTCCGTGCTGCCCGTATTTGATTTCATACATCAGGATCAGCCCGTTGGGGTTTGCAGGCTCTGACCACTTCAGGTACACGGTATTTTCCTCTTTTGCTTCCCATGATACCGTTCCTGGAATGTTATCTGCTCCCTCTGTAAAATATTTACAGGTGATGTGAGAAGAACACCCATTAGTGAAACGGGAACTTGTGCAAGAGCTGAGGAGAACGGAAGGTTCACACCATTCTCCAGGTGCAGAAGCACAACAGCAAGAGCCACTCAGACCCAGGGAACAAACCACACCGGCCAGGGCCCTGCTGGAGAGCAGCACAGTCTGAACGCCTGGTTCCCAGAAAACCAGTGCAGTGGATACAGCTCCACCAGGTATGGGCCGTGTGTACCAAAAAACCCTGGTTGTCAGCACCTGATTCTTCCTTCCCAACCTCCCTCTACAGTGAAAGAGTGCAGGGAGCTCTTCCCAGCAAATGGCTGTAAACACACTCCTGCCCTACTGAGAGCCCCCTCCTAAAGCAGCCAGAGGGAATCTGTCCTGGTTTAAAACAGTCTCTCAGCAGTAATTCGGGAAGTGCTTTATCCTTACTTAGTTCCTAATAATTTTATGCGGTTTATTCAAAACCTAACAAGAATATGAAGCCCATTTCAGCCAAAGAAAAAAGACAACTTTTCAAAAATACAGTTGTTACGTTTACAAGAAAAGAGAATCGTTTAGCCTTTAATTATCAGAGCCATGTGTTAAAAAATCTGGGAACACTTATTTCCTTTTCCCTGATCTCACAGATTTCCTTATTTCCTTGAAATAAGCAATACTTTTTTCCTTTTTTTTTACTGACACAGCTGGATCTGGATTATGATAGCCTTTCCCTCCAGAAACAAAACAAAATTGCTACCATTTTGCATCCAATATCCCTAGACATCTGCTGGAGTCAGAAGCTCATTGCTGTATGTGTAGGAGCTTACACTAAAATCATCTCTATTCTTTCTCAGAAGAAATACAATCTGTAAAAGTCCCAAACACCAGCACAGCATTCAATGCTTCCTATTTGAAGTATTCTAGAGGCCAGGGATTGGGCACAAAGAAACACGGTATTCCTCCCGTTCCCAGGCTGGACAAATGCATGGTCATTCTGTGACAGAAGAAACATTTGGCAAACATTCCCACCAGCAAAACTCCAACATCTGCAAACAGTTCTGAGCGAGCACAGCAAACCCAAACATTAGCAGAGAAACATTGCCCCGTGTCTATTCAGCACACAGGGAGCTGAGGGATAAAACCTTCCAGCCCCCCGTGGCTGTGGGTCTCACCTCTACTGCTAGGAGACAGATTCCCTCCTGACTATGCTGGTAGCCAACTTCTCCCTTTCTCCAGGTCACAGCACAGCCTCAAACACACCGCTCAGCGCACACAAGGAACCAGCCAAGGCCACTCAGATCTACACTTCCAATTCACTTCCTTGCACAGATTATTCTAACGACACCCCAATGTATTTCTAACCGGTTTTGAAGAGCTTGTCCTCCCCAGCAAAGAAGGCAGAGCTGGGCGCCGTGAGGGCCCCTGGGAGAGCGTACCTGAGGGCATGGTTCTGGCAAAGACGAAGTTGGAAGCGCTACAGCCGAGCGTGTCGGCCTCGTGGTTGCAGCTGTGAATGTCGATGCGGTAGAGAGTGAAAGGCTGGAGGTGGGAGATGACGGTTCTCTCCTTGCCATCCACCTTGGTCTCGAAGAAGGGGTACTCCACCTCGCTCTCCTCGGCGTCGGAGGCGTTGGTGAAGTGATCTGTGCCAGTCACGTTCCTGTTCCGGGTGGCCAGAGTGGCGTTTGCGATCCGGAACACGTCCCTCCGCTTCCGATCGGGCCTGCGGGGCACACACACACACACACGGGTATCGAAGAGCTGCCTTCGGAAGAAACCCACTTCTTCTCCAGCTTCAGGAAAACTGTGCAAAACGCCCCAGGGAGACAGGCAACTGCTAGTAAAAAAGCTAAATAAGGGAAACTGCAAAACAAGAGGGAAAAGCGCCTCTCAGTCCGAACCTGCCACACGTCAGCTCATCCCAGTTCTCTCTCTTCTGGTCAGGAACCAACCAAGACTCTGAAGCGCCCCAAGATAAATGTGCAAACTTCTGACCTCACACCAAACTGCAAAAAATGGCTTCCCCATTACTCAGTAAGCATCCTGGATTTGTATTTCATGGCAGTAATGCTGATGCTTGAAATAAAAATCAGATGTTAAAGGTTGAAAACATTAGGGGGAAAAAACTGTGTTGAAGTTTGCTGGATTAGCAAAGGAAGTTAAGCCTACCGAGAGTTAGCTTTGCAGTTGTGATGAAATTACAGACCTCGGAACGTACTGCACTGAGAAAAGAAACCTTGGAAGGCAGCTGAAGGCCATGGATGTTCACCACTCGGGTGGTTATCTGTGCATCTCTGCTTCTCTCACCCAAACAAAGGCTCTGCAGAGGAACCATCTTCCTGTGTGAGCAAACACAGCACTGATACTGTGCACAGCCAAAAGCTCAACGAGCAGCTTTGCCTTACGGGCATCTGAGTGAAATTTCAGCAGAGTTAAAAACTCAGGGATTTACAGAAACACTGCTGCTTGCTCAAGGCTAGGCAAGGGCTGTGGTGGACAGGCCTGAGTAACAGTACAAGCACCAAGATACCCTTAGAACCATGTGGATGGTGTCAGGTAACCAACCACATGGCCACCTGTTAGACCTGTCCCTCGGCCTTGTCTCAGCTCCAAGGCTGTTCTGCACCAGGGCACTCTGGCTTTCCTGCTCCCCTATCCAAGGTCTGAAGGAACGCCCACACCTGGGAAGCAACACCCCAAGGGAGGCAAAGGAGAATGAAAGAAAAGTCACCCCACAAAACCAGCCTGGGCTTGAATCCTTCCCCTCCTGAAATCACTGCACCAGTGCCCACGGGGCACCTGGCCAGTGCAACAGGTACCAAGGACATGAGGTCTGACATCTCCACCAGAGCCACCTCCCCCAGACACACAGCAGGAGGAGAGATGACTCAACAGGAGAAGTTAATTCCCTGTCAAACACAGTCTTAGCACATGCAGCCACAAGGCAGCTCGCTGCTCTCAGAGCCAAAAACCAGGCTCACTTGGTTTTGAAACCTTCTGGCAGAGGTTGGATGGATTTAGTTTTTTTTAGGAGTTCACTACAGATTGTTCCCAAATCCTTTTACTATGTCTTGAGCAGCCCTTTTGACACTCTCAGCCACCACGTAAACCATGGGCCAGAATTAAACAAAGGAAAGAACTCCCTAAATTAACAAGAAACTGTTTTAAACAACATACAAGGGAATGCCTTGTCAAGGAATTTCATAAGAGATATAAGCATTTGGGCCTCCTCTGCACTGGTATTTATGGAAGTTACTCAACCTCTTCACCCTGCTTAGGATGAGGATTCACTTACCGCTTTAACTCAGCACAAAGAACAAACTTTTAATCTGCTAAAACTTGGGACTGAACTGATGAACATTTGCAGAGGTTCTGTGATAAAAGCAGTGAAAATAAAAAGTTCATTTTCAATCAACCACACAAGCACGTGCCAATGCAAGGACCCAAAAGGCCTGAGCTTATCACTGCTTTTATGGGATGCAGGAAGTTTCAGCCACCTCAAGGTATGTGGGAGTAGGGGGCAGGTACAGTCCTACCTTGCCTTTGGGGAAGAAGAAAAAGGGACACAAAACTTGTTGGTGAAAACTGCAGTCAAAGCAGGAAGAGAAGAAGAGCTGCAGGATAACCACAAGGCAAACAGGATTAGAACATTGAGAGATTTGACACCACTGTTTTTCGGTCAAGCAGCTTCCTGCTTTCATCAAAGGCAGAGATAAAGGCAAAAAAAAAAAGCATCCAAGGAAACGAATCTAGAGATAAAAACATGAAAAATCATCTCCTCTGCTGAAGGAGAGGAAGGAAGAGAAACGCAGGAGAAAAATTAAAAATAACACTATAAAAAATTCAGTCAAATTAAAAAAGAAGGAAAAAGAGTGGGCCATTAAACAGAAAAGCTCACTGTTCTTCATGGCAATTTTAATGTTACTTCTCAGACTACACAGAGAGCCTGCCTCATCCTGGTCAGGAGAGAAACAAATAGCTTGTACAATAATTCATCCTCCCCTGGTTGAGTCTCCTCAGGGCTAAGCAGAGTCGTAGTGTTTGAAATGCACCACAGCAGTGCTACACACGGGGTCATCCAGAATTGCACAAGAGATCAGATCAACAGGCTTCTTAAACAATCTTAAAACCACCCGGTCAAATACTTTCATGCTGTATTAGATGCTGCAACTCTTTCATAATATCCCAGAGACAGGTAGAACACTGGAAACAAACACTACTGTTGAGGTTTGCATTAACACATTAATTAACTTGGCCTTGGGAAAGACAGAAACAAAATTGACATCAGCAAGTAACAAACTGTTTAAATTTGTGCCATGGAGACGTCTCACTAGCTCATAATCTTTAATTCCCTGACAGAGTCTCTCAAAAGTTGCTTGGCTGTGCAGCTATTGCTGAGTGTTGTACCTGATCTCTCCCTGTTACAAAACACCCTCATGACAGTAAGTTAAGGAAAAAGGACAAACTTGCAGGAACTGCTCTGTGAACTTATCAGTTCATTTGCTACTGTCTGAGCCCAAGGTGCTATGAGTTTTCTTGGAGGGGCAGGGGCAAGAATGCAAGAAAATTTGAGAGAAGATAACACATTTTAAATTATAAAAGCTTGGGGAAATTACAAAACTCCTTTGCAACAGACTTTCAAGCAGTTTAGACCTGACAGGTGCCTTTCAAGACTCCTTGCTGTGCTAGTCCATAGAGCCTGAAATCAGATCTCCAGATTTCACATTGCTCAGGAGTTACATCATGGCCAGACACGGGGGCTGAAACTTCCCCGTACCTGATCTTTGCTGCTGGTTCCCATCAGGAGCAGAGAAACATTGCCCAAGGTCAGCCCCAAAAGCTAAATGTGACCCAAACAAAGCTCAGATAAGATACTTCACAATTCCAAAGACAGGCACTATTTAGTCTCTCATTTTTTGGAAAAAGCTAAAAAGCTCTGCCATATCGCAGCCCCAACCCCAGCAAGTCAATCCAACACATGCTTGAAATGAGGACCAAAAAAGAGAGTGACAGAAACCAGTATTAATGAGCAGAAATGCCACACTTTAGAGTTCTCAAAGCCAGGGCTTGCCCAACAACTTCCGCTGCCAGGAGAGAGAAGGAGGCAACGTGCACGACTGAGATGAGGCCGTGCCTAAACTGCAGCTGAAGAGCCACCCAGTGTGTGCCCGGCCCAGCACCCATTACCAACAGCAGAACAGCTCGCCTGGAGGATAGACTGGAAACTCAGGGATCGCAATCACCAGTTCATTCAGTAGTACTTACTCTCTGCTGCAGCATAAAATCATTACTACTCCACTTAACACATAAGCAGGTGTTTATTGTGGCAGGGTGGAAATATTTAATACTTCTCTGCAGCACAAACCCAGGAGACCAAGAGGCCCTTCGCAGTTAGTGCAGTGAGGAAGGCAGACCTGTTTCTGTTCTGTGAGGTGACTATACCCTGAATTTCAAAGGCAAATAAATCTTCACATTAGGAGCACAAGCACTTAAATGGCTATTTAGAGACAGATCAAATCTGAAACCCTTTGTTTGCCCCACGCTGCTCATCTCTGAAACCCTGAGAGACAAAGAGGTTCTTAAGTGACTCTTGAGTCTGAAAAGAAGCCATCGCTGAAATCCTCGATCAATACAGGTAAGAACCCGTACTATGCGCTAGAATTGAAAGAAAGAAATGAAAACTAGCAAATAACAGAAACTGCAAAGTCAGGCTGCAGATTGTCTCACACAAAGGGAAAGGAAATGTTTGTGTGTTTCAGGTGTTACCCACACAATCATTAGCCCTGCTTCCAAAGGGAAAGTGTCCAAAATCCATTACCTGGGGACAAAGATGGAGTTGTGAAGGAAGTTCTCAAAGACTTTCCGGTACTCTGCTTCCTCCTTCTCAGCTTGCTTTTCTGCCTCTGTCTTGGGACAAGCACAACAAGGTCCTTTTTCTCCCCCACAGCCCTCTGGCTTGGTGGGTTCAGTCGCTTCTTCTGTGTCAATGGTCCCATCAGCATATCGTCGAATTGGGACTTTATCTTAAAAGAAAAGAACAGAGCTTGTTTCTTTTCTCCCCACGTCACAAACACAGCAACAATCCGTGTTTTATCCGTGTTTATTCATTAGCTCCTGCCCATGAAGTGCCCTGGCAGGCAGAGTCCCAGGCACTTCGCCAAGCAGGCTGGGCTCTCCTACCTTTGGAGCAGTAATTGTGTCTGTAAAGGTAACTGTCCTGAGGCTGCTGCTGCCAGCGCACGATGTAGTACGAGAGGTTGCCGTTGGGAAGGGAGGGGGGGTTCCACTTCACAATCAGCTGGGATGAGGAGTTGGATGCTGAAATAACATCCAAGGGAATGGATGGCACTGGAGGAGGTAAAAAAGAAAGAAAGAAAGAAAGAAAAAGAGAGGTATTTAAACCTAGAGCATTCTGCAGTGGATTTCCATGCAAGCTTTTGAAGCGAATCCCAATCCGTTTCTACGCTGCAAGCAAAAACACCATCCTGTTTCAAATAAAGGATTTCCTACTTATGCCCCACTAACAACAGTTACCAAGGGTTCAACCACAGCCACGTGCAGTCCCAATCCAAAGCTGTACTTAAATTCACCTTTACCAACAGAACCAACCCTGAAACTTTAACTCCAAGAAACCTCCCATAGTTTCCAATGAAAATAGCATCTGAAAAACAGAGCTTTAATTCAAATCGTAATGCTGCTTTCATAATCACTGAAACTTCTAGCACTATGCACGCCATCTGCCCACAAATTCCACTTCTGTATCAACAACAGAACCTGCACAACAATACAGCACTCACACCTGCAGCATTAGCACCCCAGCAGAGCTCAGCAACCCACCTGCAGCATTGGTGCGTATATATATAATTTCACTTTTTGCTCCATGAATATGATGGTTTTCCATCATTGTGAGGGTAACAGCCTTGACATAAATGGCATATTGAGTCCAAGGTTTCAATCCCTGCAGCAGAATTCCAGGGTTGTTCTCTTTGTTCGGTGGCAGGTCAACATCAACCATGTTCCAGCTGTTGGAGCCACACGCATCCTGCCCATCATACTCTGTCACATTTTTGAATGGCCTGAAATATTCAAAGAAGAAAGCACCACAAATACTTATTTTCTCCTCAAAATTGTCACATGTCTGAGAGTGCCTCACTTCAAAGTTGCTCAATGGAACAAATAAAGCTTAATTGTTTTTCCATAGCAGAATAAACCAGACTGAAATCTGTATTTCCAAGCAAAATTCAGAGTTCAGCTTTAGCTGCAGGTCTTGCCTTCAGTCATCAGTAATAAGGCAACTTTCTCTAAGAAAACACTATATTTATCTACTTTTCTATCCAAAACAAGCAGTGAAATGCTTCAGACATATTTAGACTTTACATAAGCACATATCTAACAGAGACAACTCAAAACAGTTATTGACAGTGGCTGAGCTTTCTACCATAAAGAACCTGAAGTTCTGTGGTGGCCTTGACCCATCCAACAGGCTTTTCTCCCCTTCTATTTCCATACAACACAAACACACTTAGACAGGCACACACTTCTGCTTTCCAGAAGTTTCAACACTGGTGCAAGGGCATATAAACTCTTGTTATTAAAAACTATGGAATTAACAGCACTGAGTTTGTTGTACCCCTTCACAATAATACTCTTTTTCAAGTGATGCTGGGCATTTGTGATGATTTGTGTTTCCATGTTTTGCAGCTTTGCTCTGTATGTCACTACCAGCATTCTGAGCCTCCCTTTCACACCTCCAAACTGCTTGGAGAGTTTATTTGTCTGTGCTCATTTTATTATTTTAAACCTGAGACATTGCAAGGATGTGCAAAGGCAGATGCACCTCCCAGGTAATTTGGATCTCTGCAGTGACTTCCCCACGCTCCTCATTATCAAGAGACACCAAAACCCAAAGCTGGACAGTCTGAATAACCCAAACCCTGAGCAGACAAGTCATGCAGGTGACAGGGCAAACTCCTGTTCTGTGACTTTCTCCAGTCAGTTCTATGACTAGGAAAGGAAAATATCTCAGTAAATGTGACAACTTACAAAGAGCTTCAAATCAGCTCCCTGAGACCAGCCAAACCATCCACCTTTCTTTTCTTTCTTTTTTTTCCCAAATTTGAAACTTCCTGGTGGATTTGCAATCCATATGCAGGCTTTATTCAAAACAATCCTCTTTTTAAAGGAGGCTTGCTCTCCACCAAGGAAGGAATGTGAACAGAGGCAGCACTTGAGGATGAAATACATAAACTGGATGAGCTGTGCAGTGGAACAGAACTGGTTACTCCTCTTGGAGTGCCCTGCTTAGTCCCTGACGACATCTACTTACGCTTCCTTGTAGTAAACAGTGAAGCTGATGAGGTCTCTGTAATCTGGAGGGCGATACCGCTCCCACGTCAGTTTAATCCGATTCTTCAGCGTAGTGTTGGAAACAAAATGCAGAATTTTGCTTTCACCTGCAGCACAAAAGGACGGCACGTGACAGTGTTTGTATCACACCAATCTGCCAGATTTTGCTGTCCCTCAGGTGTCAGGTTTAGCTAATGAGCCTTTCCAGCAGCACCTAAGACAGCACAGGATACCAACAGCCCTCATGTCTGCAGAGCTTCCTATTTCATCCCACTACATTTGAATACCTAAGGACAAGCAGTGACCTTGGCAATCATTTTAGAATATGCTGGAACTACTTGTTATTAATTTTTTTGAAGTGGGTTTTCTCCTAATGCATCATCAGAAAGCTCTTGAAAAGCACTTCAGACTCTCCGCGAGTGAGGAATGGAAGTGCTGCTTATCCACAGGGCTGGTTTGGAAGCAAGGAATTCACCATCCCCCTCCAAAGCACGTGCAGAGCAGTAACCAGGCTCTGTGCTCTCCCTCTCCAGGACAACGTTTGACAACTACAGTTTGTTTTTCTGGAGAGTGAACAACATGGAAAGGACAAAGGAGTTTACATTCCTATTCATGGGAGACTGGACCAAGAACTCCAAAACTCAGTTCATATACGGCACAACCATTTGATGGCAGCAGCTTCCAGCTACTCTTCTGAACAGGCCTGGATGGAAGCCCACAGCTTTGAAATGAATGGCTTCCCACTACCAACTCACTGAGCTTTCCAATCCAAAACAAAATAGCATTTAAAAAAACTTAATTCTTGGATGAAGCAATCGTGTTCTGTCAACTGTGAGTTAGTTTCTAACGTTCCATAGAGGGCTCTGAACATAACGGGGGTTTCACCCTCGTGCACACTGGCACTGTTGGTGCTATCTTTGCAAAGGCAGTTCAGCTTTTGTTGATTATTTTCCCCTTCTCAGAGTCAGAAAGCTTTCTGTACTGGCTTCTTAAAAAAGCAGGCAGTGGCTGGCACTGGCCTCAGTGGTAGTAAGGCCTGGCTGTGTGTCTGTAACTCCTCCAGGACTGCAAGGCTGTGCTCCATTGAATGTGCAAAGAATGGAGGGTGCTCACAAGAAGGATCTGGGCCATCTGCGTGTACCCATCCCGCCCAAGGAGTCATTCAGCAGAGTACGTGTCCTAGTTTGGTAAACACCATCTACAACAAGAGGGCTTGACTTACACACAAGAGCCATTTTAATTTACTCAGCTCTAAAAACACCACAGACCAGCCAAAGGAAAAATGCATCGCTGGTTTTCAGAGTTAGAGGTGGAATCTGTAAGCATTGCTTTAATTCCTAGGTCACAGATGGCTTTTACACACACTGGTTACAGCTGGAGACCTGATGTGCAGCCCACTGAAGGCAAAAGAGCACTTCCCAATAACTGACCATGGCAGAATCCAGAACCAAATGCAGAGGCACTCAGGTTCAGGAATACTGCAGAATGTTAAGTGTTTTTGATTCAAAAGTAACTGGAACATAAAACACAGAACACAGAGTTTACAACAAGCATTCCCAGCCACAAGGTACAATGTTTGGCAGAAGCTGAATGTAACAGGAAGGGTTTGTTTCACTGTCTATGGAATTGTTGTTCAGCAGCATTCTTAGTATCAAGGAAGAGCTGGTATCTGAGAGAGGAAAATACCTATAATGATGCACAATTATGAAAGAGACTGAGCAATTGCTCTTTGTTGGATACACCAAACTGCTGGATTTCATTTCTCATTTCCCAGGTGTGCTCCTATTGTTACATGCTGCTGCTGCTGTCACAAAACAGGGCATTTGGGAAGCAGTCATCTTCCAGAGATGGGTTTTACAGATGAGGTAGGGACTATGTAACCACATTGTTTTCCAGCTGCAAATGCACCTTCACAGCTACGCAGTTTAAAACCTGAGCAAGCAGAATGTCTGAAAGGCTCTTAAAAGTTCTAAACTCTAAATATTGCAATGGTGTGTTGGGTTTTTCTTGTCACACCCTCCTGTGCAGTTTGCCTTGAGATTTTGTTTGTTTACTTACAAGAGGCTCTCTCCCCATTGTTCCTTGGATTTATATCTCCTTTGCTCTGTCGTCCCTTGGTTCCCGAAACTTCCTCCATGCGGTAAATCTCAGAAACACACAGTTTAGGATTAAAGGCAAAGTACATTTTCCCCTCACTGATCGTCAGGTTATGATGGTTCCAGTCCCAGAGCTGCTGAAGATTGTGGTTGTCAAGCACATAGAAGGAGTAATTCCTAGAAGAAAGTTTTTGAAGGAAAAATATGAGTTTAAATTCACAGCCAATCCCAGTGAAGAATACCTTAATATAAGAAACCTGTAAAACACTGTGTTTCCTCTTACTTTTCCTTTGTTCAGCAAAGGGTTTTCTTCTCTTCTTCTGTCCCATGGAGCACGTTTTCCCTGAGTGCTCAGGGGGCAGGGACTGTAACACAGGACTCCAAGGGTGACACCGCCCCATCTAAAGCCCACTCCAACATGTGTTTTAATAATTGCACAGGAGCTGCTACGAGGAATAAAAATGCATGCCCTCTGAACAGCAGGTCTCTGCACTGGGAGCAGTAACCTTAGAGACCCTGTGCTGCAGTTCTGACAATAAAACACCATCATTAACACAGCTGTCTTGCTTGTGTTTACAAAAGCAACTCTAAGAGTTTGCACAGTGAGATTTCCTTGCCTCTCTTAGTTTACCTCTTGGCCCAATAAAGATTTCCTACATTGTGCCAAGTACAGTTGCACCTGCACATCGACACCTGACAGCAAATAGTTGTACTGAGTGCACAGGACCCACATTTCAAAGGACAGAACCAAACACAGGCAGCTGTGCTGAGCCCACTCTCTAAACACAGCCATGGGATGACATGTACATCCTTTATTTCCACAGATACTAAACACAAAGTTGGGGTGTAAATCCTACCATACATTAGGAAGAAATTCCGGGTACTATTCAACTGTGCTGAATTGGAAGCAAACCCAGAGGTGCACCAGAAGCAGATTATGGGCTCTACATCAGCAGCAAGACAACACCTGCAAGGACACTGATGCTTTGGGATAGTAGGGACAGGAATGCACCACTGGGAAATGAGTTAATGGTTTGTGTAGGTGGTGAACAGAAATCAAACCAACCCACCATGGCAGCGTTTATTACACTTCTGTGGGAAGTCCACCCAGCATGAACTACAGCAACACAAACCCCACTATTAACACAAGGAAGCCCACGTTGCATTGGTAACCCCACGTCAGTGGAGTCACACTGGGCTTCCTGCAAAACCTTTTAAGGAGAGTCTCTGCAGGGTAACATGGCAGACAAACCAGAGGGCTCACAAGAAGCTGTCATACTGCTCATTTAGGGTTTTCCTTCAATTACTTGATTTAAAATTTAGCATTAATTCCTCCCTCACCCAAGCTGAAACAAAAACTGTGCATTCTGGCCCCAATCTGCACAGACCACATTTGCCATTTCGTGCAGTGCAGAGTGTGTTTTCAGGACAATGTGAAGCACAAGTTCTTTCTCCCACTTCCACCTGTCCCCTAATTAGCTGGGACTTGATTTCTAATGAAGTTGGTATACCTGGTACCACTTCACACAGAGGCTGAGAAGAACGTGCTCAGCTGACGAGGGAGCAGAGACATATTTTGTGCTTTAAATGTATCTTGCCAGCACAGAACAAGGATGCTGAACCGCACGTGGAATTGGACAGGCATCACCAAATCCTGTGGGGATTTGGAAGTAATAATGCACCTTCTTAAAGTTCAGTATTTCCTTGACTTGTTTGAAAAGGTAAACTGATGAGCTTCTTGAACCCTCCCCCAAACCCAGCCTCACACCTCACAAACTCCACAAGGCTGGTTTTGAAAGCTCACTGACACACGGGCAGCTGAGGAAGAATCTCTCCAGAGGCTCCCCTTTAGCAACAGCTGAGCTGAGGAGCATCCCCCGTGGGAGCCTGCACTGCAGACATGCTCAGCACCGTGTTACCACCAGTCTGGAGGGTGTTAGCCATGCCCAAACACCCTCACACACCGCTCTGCTCTGCTCTGCTCAGATGCTGTGGCTGGAATGAGCCTTGCTGCTCTCGTGCTGTCCGAATCCACCATCCACTGATAATAGTGATCCCAGGAAAACAAACCCTACCAATCTTCAGGGAGGAGCCACACAACACTAGAGATCCTGTTCACACCTTCCAACAGGCCTGGCAGCTACTGATGGCTCTGCTTCGAAATGGCAGAGAAACCAGGGGGGAGGATGTTTAGCTTTTACAGAGACTGCCCCCAGTTTGCTGCAGGAGCTGAAACACATCAGCAGCGGGTCAGTGTCACAACTGCAGCTCCTCCTCAGCCACCATCTGCTCGCTTGTTCCTGAAGGCCACAAACTGCTCCTTTTCCAGGGATCCGACCCAGGATGCTCTGGGAAGCGCTGCCTACACACCAGTCACCCACACAGCACCTGCAGCCAAACACACTGACCCCAGCAGAGCAGGGAGGGCCTGGCAGAGTCAGAGCCAGACCAGGGATCAAAACCTGCACCAGACACCGAGACCTTTCCTGCGCATCCCCATTTCAGCTCCCCTACTTGCAAAGAGAAATTATTTTCCTGCCATGGGAGCACAGTCGCTCCAGACGCGGTGCTCAAGAGGCAACAAAAATTCCGAAAACAAAGTAGATTCCCCCTAAACTTTCTGCTTTCTGTGATAACCACAGCAATTTCCTAACAGAGGGGAATTTTAGCACAAGTAGCTCTTTACTGCAGATCTATTTTACCTCCACACTCATTCCCATTTTCTTCTTCCAAGCTGCACTTATTTACTTCTCTGTTTAGGAATCTCATTTACTTCTCTGTGTGGGAAAAACCTGCCATTTCCCTTCGTATCAACTCTGCTTGCTGACAGACAGGGGACCATAAACAGTTACTACTTGAGACACAAAGCTAAACTCAAATTTGGAGAGAAGAGAAGACAAATGGAGAACTGGAGTGCCTGTGAGGGCACACCAGGCCCTCAGCACTGACGAGCCTCTGGGATTTGCAGTGGCAAACAAACCTCTCCGTAGAGCCAGTGCTCTTCCTGAGACAGACAGGGCTGAGGAAGAGCTGCCCTTTCACTAACTCTGGCAGATGGTGGAATTTTAAGAATTTATGGCTGGCCAAAGACTTAGTCTGAGAGAAAGAGGGAGGTTGTGAAGAATCCCTCATGTTTTAACTTCACCCAGTCAGGGCAGACAAATCAGACACAAGCACCCTTTCTCACGACCCTCCCACCACCTTTCCTTCTATGATTTCCTCAAATTCTTCATTTAATAGTTCTGTCTATCGAGAGGGACTGATTTCCCCAGAGAACACTGGTTTGAACTTGGGATGGCTACTTGATGCAGGAAAAGAAAGAGCAAGGCAGGTTGCTGAAGGACCATCACCACACCTCAGCATCACACGTTCTGTGTCCTTTTGCCCTGACAATCTTTTACCATCATAGGAAAGCAGGAGTCATGGACAGCAAAACTTATCACATGCTGAGTAATTACAGAAGCAATATAATCCACAGCAAACATTTCAAGGGATCAACTTTGCTCTTCCTGACCATGACCAGTCTTTCATGTGCTTGCTAACGTTAACATTTCAAGGAGTTGCAAACAATTGCAACTTGCAATCTGTTTCATACTAACTAGTTGGGTCATTTCCAGTTTCAGTCCCTGGTTAGTAAAAGCTCAGGTTTCCTTTCAGCTGGAATTCGCAAAAAAACTGCTAAAAGCCAAAGAACTGCAAGGAAATCCAATTGTTTTTGAAGACACTTTTCTCAAACAGAGCAAAAAGAGCAAACAGAAACACTTTATCAATGTAAAGAATCTCCCTAAAAAAGCCTGACATGAAAAGTAACAGCAAAGTTACCAAATACCTGCAGTGTGCTCAATGTAATATGCTGATTTGGACAGCAACAGAAAGGAGCGACACTGCAGGCGTGAGAAAACGCTGCATGTCAGAGGTAGAGACGGTTCTCTAAACCACACGTGAATGCTTTCTAGGAGCAGTTTGCTATTGAAGTGAAACTGCAGCTCCCAACATCTGAGCACTTACCCGTCCACCTGCTCCTCTCCCAGAATATACCGCAGGTTCTTCAGGAAAGACAGGGACACCAAAGCATGGGAATGCCGGATCTTCACATAGCCCGTTACGGTCTCAATGAGACCCATGAAATTCTCCAGCTCTGAGGCGATGTTATCTACAGCAAGGAAAAGGTAATTCTGTTATTGCAGGGCTCACAGCTTTGAGTGGTGTTCTGCTTAATGCAGTATTAGCTCAGTAAAAGGAAATGTTTGTATGAAAATGAGACACACTGGTTTTCCTCTCCCAGGAACAGCTGCCAGATGGTTGAAGGGCAAAATAAAGCCACAGAGCAACAGTGGGAAACCAGTCTTACTTTTCCATACTGGAATACCTGCTTTTTCCATGGGCATTGCACTCTGAAGCCAGCACCAAATGGTGAGGCAGCATTCTGGCAGGGATGAAAAGACCCTTGTTAAACGTACATATCCAGGAGACTGGAATTGCTGTTTGGGTACGGAGCAAAGCTCAGGCAGAAAGCTCCAGTGGAAACAGAGAATGAGACTGGAGATGGAGAGGTGGGTTATGTTACTGGTGTGCTTGGGGGCACAGGACATTGCTCTCCATGACCGAAGCAGCTCTGGCTGCAAAAGCGGGAACTCTTGATGAAACAGCAAAGATAAAACCACAGGGATGTGCTCGTGCCATGGAGCATGTTCCACACAACTCACTGAAGGGGATTCTCTATTACAGATTACTAGAACGACCACAGAGAAAGCTCCACCCTTTGCTACTTCAGTACCCTGTGAACTGAGGTCTGCAACACCCCATCCTTCACGAGCTCAAGCTTTGCTGTCCTCAACTCCAGCAACCCCTGTCCATGCCCACTGCCCGGTGTCACCCTCCTGCCAAGCCACACTGCAGTGCAAGGGGAATATTTTAAGGACTCAGGATGGCAGAAGCTGCTGGGGGGTATTTGCTACCATAAACATACCAAAGTCCTAACATGGCTGGGAAGCCCAGCTACCAAACACCAATGACCAAATAAGCAGATGCTCTTCAGCACACTAAGATAATGCTTAAATAAAATAAAAAACCCCACACTTGCCACAGGTAACTGGAACATCTCCCGTAAGGGAAGACTGTACTTGTAGCAGTAGGTCCATGAGTACAATACTCCACATGCTGCTGTTACTAAACCCTGAAGCTTTCATTCAGCAGGAGGCAGGGAATCAAACTGATCTCAATCTTTCAACCTTATTCATGAAACCAAAAGGGACCTTCCATAGGGACATACATGTCCAATAAAAACTAACAGTGATTTTTACTCTGCTTTTAAGAGCTCATCAGCTGTCACCACCTCCCTGGCTGATGAATCACTGCTCTGACAAATTTAATCCAGAGCCTGTTCAAGACATGTGACAAGGGTGGCCAGCTCACTAATGCTGACCATCCAGCAGCACAGTGTTAGGCTTTACACAAGCTCCCAGCTCTCTGGATTCCATGTTTTAGCAAAACACCACACCTTGCCTTAAAAAGTAGGGATATGCAGCCTTACAGTGCCATGTGACAAGTTCCTTACCCACCCTGATGCAAGGATTTTCAACTTTTCCACCTTCCTGGGCCTTTATTATTTCACTGGGGCTACTGCTCATCTAACTGCCTAATCCTGGTTCCTTGCCCTGCCAAAAAACTGACAAAAATACCAACTTTCCCTGGGACTGAACACCTATTCCATGGGTGCCAGAGTGGCCCAAATCAGACAGGAGCTGTGCTCTGGGGCTGAAGAACAAACAGCCTGCTGAGTTTTTAATGCTCTTATCATTGGGCTGACAACAGAAGGAAGAACGTGAAAAGCAGCCTTCTCAGGGGGCTCAGAAGGAGAGGGCCATCACTTACTGCCACGGCGGATGTTGATCAGCAGGTTCCCCTTGAGGATGGTGCATCCCTGCAGCATTTGTGCCGACGTGACCGAGTCGATGGTCTTCGTCTTCCCGTCCTCGCAGATCTTGGGGCAAGGCCCCTCACAAGGGCTGCAGAACATGCTGCTGGGAAGGAAAGGGAGACTCAAAATAAACACCTGTGTGCAGCCTGCTTGGGGTTGAGTTTTGGAAGACGTTTCCCTCTAAAGCTTGGACAGATCCTCCAGGCTAGACTGAAAGCTGCCGCGCTTGTTCAGAGGACACGCTTGCCTGCCCGACTCCAGAGAGGCTGCAGCACTGTACCTCTGGCTTGCTGGGGATGGACGGACTCATTCCCACTGTCTGTCAGCTTCTGGAAGGCCCTGTGGTCCTTCCAAAGCCGAAGGCACTTCAGGTAGAACCCAGCGGCCTTGCATTTGTGCATCTGCTCTGACTGATTACCCCAGAAACCTCTCCCTGCTCATTTATGCTCACAGCCTCAGAGGGCAATGAGTTTTTGTGCTAATCCAGGCCCAGCTTCCCAAAATAGGCCTGGCCAAGAACGGGAGATGGGAAAATACTGTTCACGTTCTTATAAAGCTGTCTGTCTCCAGGCCCTTAAACCAATATTTAAAGCTCAGCACTAGGGAATTCCATGCTCCTGGCCATTTTAACTCAGAAAGACAACTGTGGGGGCATACAGTGAGGAGGGACGTGGAGAAAGTGAGCAGTCAATTAGTCACCACTTCTTACAGCTTAAGAGGCATTAAAGCAGCAAGTTTAAGCAAACAGAAGATTGTGTCTTGATGCAAGGAAAACTAATTGACAACAGGAACTGGGAGAGGCAGGCCAGAAGCCTAAGCAGGTCCAAAATGGGCGACAGAGATGGAAAGGGAACAGGTCAGCACTGACCATAAAACATCAGGACAGACACAGCCCCAAACTCCGAGAAACCAAACTGCCAGAAGCTGGGAGGAAACACTGAGGCACAGGTTCACTTCTGTTTCTTGCACTCAGAAGCATTTTTAGTGCCCAAATTCAAGAAACAAGAACTCAGGTCAGCCCAAGCCTTTGGCTACAACAGCTTTTTAAAGGCTCCATGTTCTACTGCCTGTATATTCATCTCAAATTTGGAAACTTCATGTGTGCACGAAACGGGCCCTCTGACCACTCCTGGTAAATATCTTTCCTGATTCAAAGTAGTTTTTATTTTTTCAATTAATTCTAGCACTTTCCTTGGTATTCCTGATTACTTATGCCACATTATCAATTGAGAGAAGAAAAAAAGAATGAAAAAACCAAATCCAGCTTCAAAGACAAAGGCTTCTGCTGACAACACTGATGGACTCGGACTTGCTATTTATTCTTTTAGAAAGAAAGTGAACCCACTTTCTTCTGAGGCACAAAGAAACATGCAAATTGATAACAGTTGTCCATGCACAAACTATAAGAGAAAAAAAGCTCCTTTCCGAAGTAGTAAGCTCCTGTTTCCAAATCCTGCACTGCAACATGCCACAAACCACAAAGAGCTGCAGACACAAGACAGAGACTCCAACCAAATGTGGGAATTCCGGGCAGCGGTTACTGAGGGAGTGGTGCGGGGTAAAGGGAAATAAAATTGAATACACGCAAGAACACACGTGTCTGAAACGCAGGCACACATAAAGCAAAGAATATGCAAGCCAAGGTAACTCCTCCAGTTTGCTGTGTGTGGTAATGGTCATCAGCCAACTCCACCCTTGTGTTCCTGAGCTTCACGGAGAGAGTAACTCAATGGAAGTGAAGAGCTGGTGCTGCCCTGCACTGACCTCCTCCAGCCCTTCTGACGAACCAGAAGCCACTGACAGCACCCGCAGAGCCTTCAGCGGTGAGTTCACCTAAGCCAGGCTCTCCCAGGAAGCCAAATCCCCCCTGTAAGTCCTCACTTCTCCCTCCAGCACCTCTCACCACAGGGCAGGCAGCGGAGACCCCACCCAGGACAAACACACGGACTCCCCCAGAGCTGTTTTACCTTTGGCTGCCGTTGCGGATGAAGCCGGAGGGGCACTCGGCCATGCACTCGTCGTTGTGGATCACGAACTTCTCGTACTCGCTGGCATCCGTGGCGGGCACTTTGGAGCAGAACTCCCTGGTGACGCAGCGCCAGCCCTCGAACTTGTACGTGTTGGGGGGGCAGGTGGGCATGCAGACCCCCTCGTAGTAGTAGTTGCGGCAGGCGACGCACGCCGTGTTGTTGTCCGGCGCCGTGCAGCTCCCCAGGCACTCGGGGTGGCAGCACTCGTTTTGGTCGGTGCAGGCTCGCTTCCCGCACGAGCTGGGGCACACTGCGGGGCACAAAGCAAGGCAGGGTCAGAGCAGCACCCAAGGGAACACCTACCCCTCCGCCACGCTTTGATTCCCGGGGCTCTGGAGTATCGCTGGGAAACAACCCAACCCACCAATGTAAAAGCCACCCTCGTAAAGTATTCTAGTTTGCTCGGTTTTAGTTGCCTGGAAGTATCTTTTTCTCAAATCAAATTTATGGCGTGAACCAAATAAGTAATAAAGAAAACTGCTGAAAGCAAGACCAACATAAGGATAATGGAAACAGGCAGTACTGGAACCTACTCCACAGCCCTAGGATTATGGATAATTTCTTTCTTTTTTTTGCATGCTGGCTTATTGTCTTTCTAAGTATTTCTTGTCTTTCCTATTTGTACTTCAAATTGGTCTTTCACTGGCAAGAAAACAAGCTTCCTTCAAACAACTTAATTACGCTTGTAGAAGGAAGCACTGCTCTACTGTAGCACACATGGTTAGGCTGACCCCAGAGTAGCATCCCAAGGTTGCTTATGTGTGCAAAACGCGGTTTAATAAAGTATCAAATCATCATCCACATCAAATACCGAGGAATTATGGAGCTACTATTTTCCCCTGAAGAGCGTAACAGAATTCTGCCTTTTCCTCAGACTCTGGGTTCAGAGAATAAAATATGAAAGGCAGGAGAAAAAAAATGGGGTGCAAATTTATGGAGACATTTCGTTTCATGTGAAAGCGTTTCGGCTTGGAAGACACGAACAAAGAGCAGAAGCCTCAGCAGCCGAGCTCACCACTCTCAGATCAAAAGAAGTGGCAGCATTATATTTATGTAAAAGCAGCATTTTGATTACAGCACTGTATGGCCTTTTAGCCACATGAGCCATGTGCCAGAGGCTCTGGAAACACACGGACTGGAAATCTGGTTTGCATTTAGGAGCTGTTTGCCACTTTCTAACTTAGCTAAAACTCTGCACCAGCAACAACGGCAGAGAACTGGGTTTCAGTGGTGCCACTACAGCGAGACCCAAGAGAAGCACCACAGGCATTTGAACGGACTGATCTGAGCAAAAAGCAGAGAACCAGGAAAGAAGTTCATATCCCAAAATGAACATGGAAGCAGCTGATGAAACCATGACAGTTCCAAGCAAGTCCTGCACTGTGATTTATCTTTCAGTTTGCAACTACGGTGTTGTTTTAATGCAGGACTAAACACCCTAAAATCTCCATGCCCTCCCTCTTCCCATAATGAGGGCCAGGCTTTCCAGTGTGTTTTCCCAATGCCACTGAGCAGAGCACCATCATCACGACACAGGACAAAACACGTGACAGTGCTACCAAGCAATAATAATTCCCCCCGACACAAAAAACCCAACAACCAAAAGCATCCAACCCCACTGCTCGCAGCTCTGCACCAAGGACCTTGACATCTTACACCGAGTTGTCATTCCAAGAACCCGTTTTCTGACAGCTCTAAGGTAGTGCCCACCTTGCAAAGGACTTGCCAAAATGCCACCAGAGAATTTTGCATTTCTTATCAAAATGATTCTATATTGACCCTGATTAATTTCAATCTTTTTTTTTTTTTAAATGGATGGAGAGAGGAGACCATGAGAACAAGGAGGTGGGAGCACGAGGACAGCCGGAGCCTGCCCAGCCAGCACAAGTATCACATGCAGGCCAAATTAAGACAATTTTCACAAAGCCAGTTACCCGTGAGACTGCAGAGAGCAGGAATGCAGAGGCAATCACTGCTAAATAATGCATAGTGTAAAGATGCTGGATTGTTTTTTCTCTGAAAGGGGAAAAATACCCATACACACCAAACCCTTACACCAAAATAAAGCACGCATGCAGGTGTGTATCCCTTTTTGCATTGCAATCTGCACCAGTGTAAAAAAGTCTGCTCAGATGCCACCTTCGGAAGGCATCACACATTGCCTCTAACCCTGAAGTATACAGGACTTGCATTTGCCACTACTAAGGGATTAAAAAAAAATAAAAAGTGAGTGTGTCTTGCTAGCAGATGGACTGCTGTGCTGAGTAGGTGCCAGAACTCAGATTTCATGTGGTAGCTACATTTCCAGTTCAAAGTCCTACTAAAAACAAAAATAACACACACACACACACCCCCCAATGCCTCCACAAAGTTCATTACTGATGTATTGATTAACTCCACGATTTGCTGCTTGTATCTGGACAATTTGCTGAAAAACAAATACCACCACATTAAGTGTTGAGATAAACATAGCACAGAAAGACTGAGTTTATTCATTCTTGGGAAAGACTCCTGTATTCCCTCAATGCCTCTGCCATTCACGAGCAGTCTGCTATAAAAATAGGATTCCCTGCATCTCCTGGTAAATCTGCTGACTCTCGTCTACAGAAATATAAATTGGAGCACAGAAGGATACACAAGTTCACATGAAAAAGGCAATCAGTGGAACAGGTTTTCAAAACTATAGTAATATTTTAATCGCGACCATTTTAGCATGAACTCCAGAAAACTTTTTAAAGATTATTTTATAAAAGCTCAGCAACCTCGCTTTTCCCTCAGTCCTATTTTCTGCGTGTTCTTGCTAGCGTTGGCAGAGTTTTCAGCCTGGAGACAATATGGGTATCCTGTTTCTTTGAAGAGGCAGAACAAGAACTTCAGTGTTATCAACAACCAAAAGCCTTATCTGCCTCACATGCCGGGTCCCTCAGATACCCCTGCTCTGAAAACCTTCCTAAACAACACTGGCTGACCTCACAGTCCGGCCTCCCAAACTGTGCTAGATTTGTACCAAAACATGTAAAATGCAGTGTTTGGGCCAAAAAAAAAAAAGTGCCCTGAAATACACTGGGTAACTTGTTGACTTTAGTCCGCAGGAGCATTAAAGACACAAACAGAAGCAAACAGTGCTGACATTTGGGGACAGGATTTATCGGCCAGGTCCAACAGTGCCTTGGACCATGAAGGCTGGTGACTGTATACAAAAAAACCCCAACCCCACCAAACAAATCCTTGCTGACAAGCCCAAGGACAAGAAATACGTCATTGTCATCCCACGGAGATACCAAAATAATGGAAAATATCAGAGACCTTGGAGGGCAGCCATGGGAGGAGGAAGTCAAAGCAAGACCTGAAGAAGGGCAGAGCCTTAAGCACTTTAATAAAGAGATGATGAGGCTTGACTGGACCAGTGTCCATTTACATGTAGGGAGTGAAAGCCCTGTCAGACCATCAGATCTCCAGAGAAGGACAGCACAAGGGTTCCAGCAGCCACAAATCAAATTTATTGGAGCAAAACTAACCACAGGACTTTCTTTGACCATCCATGCTTCACCTTCTCTCAGAGTTCTTCAACTGAGCTTTCCTTGTCAACAAAATTAAGGCGATTTTTCTGAGTACTGTGAAGATCCTACGATCACTCACAAAAAAAAGGCAAAATATTTCATTCCAAGACGCCCATTTACCCCGCGCTGCCACCGCAGCTCTCGGGGAGTCTGGGCACACCAAAGGGTTCTTATCACCTCCGAGACGCCGCAACTTCAGCGAGGCTGAGACACAAAAATCAGGTGAATAAACAATCAGGCACAGGGAGGGAAAATGCAGCCAGAGGAGGAAGACTCCTGGCAAGCAGAGGCGCCGGCCCCGGCCAAGGATGGCACCGTGCCAGTCACATGCGGGCGAGCAAAAGGTTGCCAAGTGTGGGATAAATATTTTTTAAAGATTCTTTCTCTCCTTGTAAAATGGTATTTGATCCTTCGGTTTTGTTTTTTTTTTTTTTTTTTTTAATACTGTTTCTGCTTTTTCAGAGCATCCTTCACATAAAATAATGTTTCGGGGGAAAAAAGCGCCTAAATTTGAGCAGAAACCAGAGGAAGAAGGGAGTGTTTTCTCCTGGCCAACTACTGAAACAAGTTAGCTGTCTGAATTTATCCACAAAGACAGAAAAATACGGTCACTTCTGGAATGTTAATCCTTCTACATGACAGAATTTGAAAAATATTGCATTTTAATGGGCTAAGCTTTGGTACTGCCTTTCAAACAGCTGACTTCAAATGCTCGAGCAGCCTATACAAGACCTGATTTCTTTTGCCCAGTATATTGTGAGAATAGAGGGACTGGAGAGACATTACTCAGAAAATCCAGTTCCAGTGATTCATGGTCAGGGCTGGAATCAAATAACTAGAGAATAAAGGCTGCAATAAGGAAACACACATATTAAACACATGCAGTAACGTGTTCTGATCACAGAAACACGGGTAAAAGTCATCTCCAAGGAACTGAAGAGGCCACTCAGAGCAGTTGTATAAATCTCTGCATTACTACAGAAACAGGCATTAGCAGCAGACCGACAATGGTGCATTGTTTGTCTTTGCTGTTTCCTCCCAGTGCTCCAAAATTGTTTATCTCACATTCAGTGAAAATCCTGAAGGCAAAAAACGCTGCCACATCAAACTGCTTTCTGGTAGTTACGGCGTAAAGTCTGGCAGCTTTTGACATTGATTGCCAGATCCCAAAGGTTCAGTTCAACCTAGCACTGATGGGACCTGAAAGGGACCGTCTCCTCCTTCTTTGAACCTCTGGTCTGTACAGAGTCACGGCCACCAACAAAACACTTGGACAGGTCTACACAAACTTACACCAAGTCTACGGCCCACAAGCTACATCCAACTCAAGATCATTCCACAGTCACATGTTTCCATGTTTCCACCCCAGTCACTACCAGCCCATTTTGATCTCTGAGATCTTTCCAAGGATCCTGAAGTTATTCCAAAGTTGTTCTATGAATTATCTTCTTCCTGCTACACAGATCCAGCAGAAGTTTAACTACACCTGGTCGGCTTCCACACAAAGCTTTCTGATCTCCTGCTTCTTGGTATTTCAGTTTGTCACAGAAGCGGGTGTGATGAAGCATCCAGAACCTCAAAACAACCTGAAAGGATTTGCCCAACCTGACATCAGGCCACCAACTGCCCAATTTGCAATCATATGAAAGACTGATAAAGGAATCCGCTCTTGCATTCCCCTCCTCTGGACTTTAGGAGTCAAAACCAATGCACACAAACGCCTGTACAGCCAGTTGTGCAGCAGTTGGAGCACATTGCTCAGATGGAAACACCTGCAGGTGATTCCAGAGCAAAGGGAGTGGAAGAAAGTAGCAGGAGACAGGTTAGGGAAGTCCAGCACCACTCAGCACCTGGAGACTCATTCCACCAAATGCCATAAGGTCTATGAAAGAGAGGAAACGTTCATTGTTCAGTGATCATATTTCACTACATACTCTGGAGTTTGATGACCACACACACTCCCTCTTTTGGCCACCTCTCATTCATTCCTTACCCTACAAGTTACACCAAACAGCTTCCAGGCTTCCCAGCTTGATACATAACAACATGTGTGCTAAGTCCATTTTATTTAGAGTCAATGGAGGACTCGGGGACACTCTGGCACTGTAAAACCTCCTGACCCTTCAGGTTCCTGCAAGTGAAGCAATCAACCCCGCCAAAGCTCCAGCAGCCTTACAGCGACTCCCACCACACTGAAACCAGAGCAGATGGACACCTGGGTGACGAGAACAACTCCCTGAGCCCCCGGTCGAGGGGAACCCATGGACAGCACAGGTAGAGCATTCGCTCCAAGTGTAACACGGCGGCCCAGGAAGGTGCAAATAAACACGAGTTATTGACAAACCCAGGCAGCACGAATTGCATTCTCTTTCCAAACAGTTTATGCCACCCAGCACAGCCCAGACTGGCATCATTGCAGCTGGCACTCGAGACAGGGAGGGAAAAAACAAGTCCATTCTGTCCCTTCCACGCCAGCGTGAATTCAGTACATAAACAAACCCTACGGAGGCAGACACACAACCAGGTCTCGGGTGTTCAGGCCAGTTCCACTCTGCCTTCAGCACTGGGTAAACAAACTGGTTGGGAATGTTTTACCATCAGTACTGCTCTGTTCCAGAAACATTCCCTCTGGGGAAAGGGAAATTTCCCACTGGAAGGTGCAAATCAGAACAGCAGCACTGAGAAGAGTGGGGGATGAAGGCAGGAACATGAGAGTCCCCCCTTGGTCTGCTCCCCCTCCACTGCCAATCCCTGGTCACAAACTGGTCCACATTCCTAAAGGGGCAGCTGAAGTTCCTGAACTCTGCAGGAGCAGATAAGGAAGGCAAAGAGCTGCCCAAGAACAGCTCCGAGGCAAATTATTTCTCTTTTCGCTGCAGATTACGAGCAATATATTGGGGTTTTGCTTGTCGTTGCTTAAAGCTAGATTTAATCTGCCTGTCTTCCAAGTGCTGCAAGTGTAAGGCAATAAGCTTTACAGGATTTAATTAATATACTGCAAGCAAGGAGTGCTGGTCAGCCATCTCCTGGCAAAAGCCCAGCTGGAGGAAGAATACTCTTCACATTCCAGATTTATTCTAAGGGAGGAAGACAGTTTGATAACATTATCACACTGGCCTAAATGATGGAGTTCTCTTAATGCTGAAGGATCACGGCAGTTTAATCCAGGGCAAACAGGAGTCACTGGTTCAGAGGGATTCAGCTCCTGCTTCCTTTCAGGAATGCCCTTCACATTTATGCCTTATGCCCATCAACAGTTTAACCATTCTGGCACCAGCACTCAAACACAAGAGGCACAAATCAACACTGCTCCAGCCAAAGGCTAATTACACTAAAACTGGAGGGAAAAAATCTTCATGAAAACTGGTCACAACACACACAGTAGGGCAAACCTAGAGAGTTTTGGCTCATTCCAACCAGGATGCGACAGATAACAAAGCCCACTGGGACTGAAGCACCAAAAAGATGAAAATTCAAGGAATTTCAGCCGGAAAAAGCAAGAACATTCCAACTGTTTTACTACAGCGCAAGATTTTTCAAGCTGTTCGGCTGCTGGTGAGACAGGCTACTGAACCAGGATTAAGATCTAGATATTTCAAAACCCAAGAAAAAAGCAGAACGATAACGGAAGGGCAGAACAAGGTGCATGAATACTGATGGTTTGAGAAGTCAGAGACACCTGGTGCATTTGTTTTAAATTTCAAGCGACTCAATCTGGGAGCACAACATCACTTACAATATTTGCACATTGCAAGTGAAGGGCCCCTGTTAATGACAACAACGCTCCAAACAATATTAAGGCAATTATGCTACAATGATCAAATAAAGTATTTCCTTCAGGACTTCCAGAAATGCAAGAGTGTAAGCAAATCTGACAGCAACTGAGAGTTGTGCTCTTGAGATCCACAAGCAAGGGCGAGCTCTTTCCTTGGTGTTAGTAATTATGGAGTGATTTTTTTCATTCTAAATCTTCCCCTATTATAAACACGGAGGGAATACAGAAGGTGCCGGAGTTTGTAAGACCTAAAAGCAGACAGAAGATTGTGCATTAATCCATTTCTTAATGCATTTTAACAAATCTACAGGCAACATGGACAGTGCGAAAGATACAACTGACTTGAAAGCTGCATTAAAATCAGTTTATTGTCACGGACCGCAACTGTGGACGGAAGTGTTTCAGAGGGAAAAGGGAAAATGTTAAGCTATCTTTTCAGACTTCATGCAAAGTGCCTTCATAGTCTGTAAATCACCCTGGCCTATCTGGACGTGAACTTTTAACTCCATCCTACATGGTTTGATCTCCAAAGAACAGAACTGCTGCAACAGTCGCCTCTTTGCTTGTAGCTCCTGAACAGCTCTGTGTTCGGATAGGAAAGACTGAGCCGGGCTGCAGAGCCTGCTTTGGGAAGTGCAAGGATGCTCCCAATCCAAGGAGGCACTGGAAGGAAGTCCCAGGCAAACCACTGCTAGCTCAGCAGCTCTGAAACCCTGCATAGCTCAAGCCAAGCAAAGGACTCAACCCCCTGAGTTAGAAGACACTGGGAAAAAGTGACTTGTGTCAGTGAGGGGCACGGCTGGGAACAGCACAGTGGTGGGCTCAGGGTCTTCCTCCGCCCTGAGGGGAGGGCGACACTGTCCAGCCTGGACTCACTCCACTACCTTTGGAAGCCTCCTCCATTGTGAGACGGAACTGTTTCGGTTCTTCCAACAGGTTGATAAAATAAACCGTGTGACTGTGTCATCCCCCAGAAACCGCAGACACACAGAATGCACTCACGGGACACACAGCACTGCCAGCCACGTCACACACAGTTAATACTTAGATGCTGGAGCTGCCTCTGCTTACACACTTGCACGTGCTCTTGAGGAATTCCTGTTAGTAGGACAGGGAAAAAATACTAATGACATTGCTTTGGACTTTCTAAATCCTTCCCTGTAGTAAGCATTTGTGATCAGATTAGGGAGTGCGGGAGTTTCTTTCTTTCTTTGTCGGAAGGACAGCCAAGGTGAGCCGTACCCCTGGATCTGACAGGGGCTCCCAGGCTGCAGCACAGCCAGCTCAGAGCCACCGAAGCTGGAGATGGCACCAGACAGCACTTATTTAAGAAAAAGGGGATTCATGGGTTGGATATTGGCACAAAGCAGGAAGCAGGCTGCTTCCCACTCTGTTTCTGCTCGAGTTTGGCACGTTTTGAGCTATGCTTTTCTTCTCCGGTACCTTTTTTTGTCATCTCAAGTCACATTCACATGAACATATAAATACGCAGATCCTTACGCTCTGTGTATAGCGGATACTTACATGGATGGTCTCAAAAAAGAATACTCTTTTCACACACTAAAAAAAAATTATACAGAGTTATTTTAAATTCAGAACTGTTTGTATATTCCTTATAAGTTTATAAAACTCTCACTGTCCTCCCATGACTAACGAAACTGGAATTGAGAGAGTATTCTATATTTATAGCTCGTCTGGTTGCTCATGCCTATGGCCCTATTTCCACCCTCCGTTACTGTACACAGAGCTATGTGAGGTATTGTGGGTTCCCAAACTTCACCGATTTCCTAACAAGGCAGGCCTGTGTCCCAGAGGAACAAGCTGGGGGCTGTTTCGGTCGGGCACTGGCGGGACTTGGAGGGAGAGGCCTCGAGCGCTGTGGTTTTGGCAGCTCCCCTTGAAACGGGTATTAGAGGCCGTGTGTGTGCGCAGTGCCACGCCAGGCTGGCACCGGGCTGTGCCCGCCTGCAGCCCCAGCAGCCACCACAACAAACCCGGCTGCTCACCGGCCTCTCCGAATCCAGAGGAGACAAAACCCTCCAACCTCACCCTCACATGTCCCCCCACTGATGCCGCCCCGCTCCACACCTCTGTGGGTGGCAGGGAAAGAGACTCTACCTGGTATCCAAACGTGGCCAAACGAGGGAAACATGGACTTCCCATGAATGAGGGCTGGGTGACACTCCTAATCCAAATGAACGCCCAGGAATCACGCAAACACATCCCATCTTCTGAACAAGAACACTTTGCTAGTTCATAGAGAAATAGTTCCACGTATTTACACCGTTAAAAAATGTTTATGCTGCAGCACAGCAATGATGTTCTTCCACGACATGTGGTAACGTGACAGACCCTTTCCCACAGTTTTTTAGAATTCTCTTTCAATGCGAATACTCCACTAAGTATTCCATTAATTCTGCAGAGGTTTAGGATTAGGTACAGGAGAAAACACAGGTTTCCAAACCAAACGAGCTGTCCCGTTCACTAATATCAGTATTTACAGGGTCTTCATGCAGAACATGCAGGTTTCGGACAGACCATGAAACTTGCTGCAGCCTCGTTTACCCTACAAATTATTAGATTTATAGGACACCTATAAATACCTACAAATGGAAAATTTATTGAATTGTAAGTTTTATTTCTCAATAATACCGCAGTAACAAGACTGCAATTACCTCTTCTTCCAGTTATGGGTCTCCTTGAGCCAATAACTGCAGATATCTCTGGTGACAGAGGTCAAAGCATCACCACGCTTCCCGTTTTCCATCTCCTCAAGATGCTACAGTGTGGTCTCACCTTTAGTGATCTGTTCTGAGCACCCCAGCCACGCCATTCCCTAAGTTCTCCAGGTGGGTATTTACAGTACACAAAGCAGAGCAAGGACAAAATATTTCTGGCCATGCTACCGTTCTCAATATCATATCAGCCCCACAAACATGTCAAGCTGATGCTGAGAAATGCCGTGACAGTCATCTATCACCTCTCCAGCCAGCCCTGACTGTAACAGGCTGTTTTTGGGCAGATGGAGGGGGACAGGGCTGCACTGCCCTCAAACCACACTCCATTTGAGAAACACCTTCCCATTTCACCATTAGAAATTGTATTTCTCTCCCAATGTTTACAACTGCAAAATGAAACAACAAATGGATCTGTCTCTATTTCAAGCAGGGCAGGCCCTGCCTTCGCTGCAGTTACGTGAACCTCCACTTCCATTCCCATTAAATGAAGTCTGCTGTAATTATGCAAACACACAGTTTAAAAATCACACTGATTAAAAACCAAACAAGACCCCAGACAAATCCAAATTTGCAGACACGACCTTGGCTGAAAAACAATAAAAGGCAACTACCAAATAACAGCAGATCCTGCTTGTTGATGGCTCCGAAACATGAAACAGGGAGGGGAAAAAATAATTAGTATTCCAGGATGTCCCACGCACACACCCAAAACTAAAAGCATTAAATTGGATGGGAATAGAATGGCTGATCTTGCCTGCAGTCAAACACAGAGAAGTATCATTTAAATTGCAAATTACAGAGCAACAGATTTTTGCACAAAGTTCAAGGCTGTTCTATGGTTTGTTTTTATGAATTAGGAATGACGTGGGGAAAAAGTAAGGGGCTGGGCCAGCTACTACCCTTAATACATATTTCAGCTGAACTATTTCTCAGGCTCGTTTGAAGCACTTTATCCAGGCACCAGGGCTCGTTAAAGTGATGACAGAAAGTAAAGCAGCTTCCCAGGGATCATCCCTAAGGATGCAGCATCCGCCAGTGGCCACGCTGCCGCTGGAGGATTAACTGCTCCAGCAGCATCTCCAAACTGACTAATTACTCCCTCCTCCCCACGCCACGTCCTTCCCCACATGGGAAACTTTTAATCCAGTTATACCTTTCCTGGGAAGTGCTTTTCAACCAACAGTTCATTTGACAAACCTTCCACTTCCCCTTCCCAGGTTTTAAAGAGCTTGTTCCTACCAACAGCAGCTTCTTGGCCTTGGTTCTCACGAATTAAATTTGATGAATGCTTAGGAACAGAAAAATATATACTTCGCATTTATACAGTGCTTTTTAATCAGCAGTTCTCCAAATGCTTTACAAAGTATGAAATCTAATCAAGGGGCTCTTTTTAATACCCCTTTTAAAGCGGGCGGGGGCACACACAGAGACACACTAAAAAATGATGAGTTACTCCATGTTAGACCAAAAGGAGAAGATTTAGGAACAGAAGAAGCTGTTTGCCTTGATATGCTAAAGCTCCTGACACTGTATGACCATGATAATTTTCTTTTAAAATGCAACGAGTCCTGAATTACAGACTTCAGCACACGACTACAGAACACTACTCAGCTCGAGTATTTTCTTGCCAGGCTGTTAGCACATAATAGAGAAAAGACCAAGCAGAAGCCAGATGATATTTTTTAAATTATTTCAGAAATCGGCTTGTTTGGGGAATATTTGCCAAAATTTCGACCAGTGAATATGTCAGTAACCACAAAGAAATAGGCATTTCAACTCCAACAGTCTGAAATGTAAATTACCTTTGTAATATCAGACTTGGATCCTTTTGGACAAAGATACTCTGGTGAAGTTCTACAGGCTTGAAAGGATGACAACAAATACCACCTTCAGCATGGAAAGAAGTGAGGCTTGTCTGTCCAAAGAGCACTGAGCCAAGGGCTTTGCAGGGATACAGGACAGATCACAGTCACAGAACAATAAAGGCTGGAAAAGACCTCCAGGATCGAGTCCAACCTTTGGCCAAACACCGCCGTGTCAACGAGACCAGAGCACTGAGTGCCACTCCAGCCGTATTTTGGCTCAGGGACTTTTTTGGTTTTGAAGGTTTTCCAAGTAATAAGCCAAACAGCTTTACAAATTAATTTCACTTTTCAAACTACATTGTTTTCTTTGTTTTGTCGTTCTGGGGTTTTTTAATCACATATGCAGATGGTGCCACCTGGGAAAGTTTACAAGCTTACATCATTAAGTGTCTTTGAATTAACTTCATGCCAATAATTGTTTTTAAGAGATAACACTGCCAAATTTGTCACTTGAGAAAAGTTAATCTAATTCTTCTTTTCAGGCTCACTAGAGAGAGATGGGGGCTTCTTCCATCATGGGATGGACGCACATGCACTGAGTCAGTTCAGCCACTTCCAGCCACACACAGTTCCCATCTTTTTACCTCTGGTTCCCACCTGACTGTTCAATGCCTGATGGAACCTCTCCTACACAACCAGTGCCAATCACAACTGGATTTGCTCATCCACCAGCAGCCCCACCACCCTGCAGTCACTGCTGCACTATCCACACGCCCGTGGGGATGTGACAGGGTTTCACCCACGGCACAGACACGGAACGTGGAGTCTCTGTGAGCTGCCCACAGCTGCACAGCTTGGGACACAGTCCAAACCATCTGCATCTGAACCTGCCACATTGCTCCAAGCTGCCTTTTTTAAGATTAACAAATGTGTCTGGCTTAAAAATTATCATTTAGAGAATGACATTACCAGGTCAATATGTTCCTGAGCACCAAGTACCTCTGAGAAAAGACAATTTTAAAATGCATTTTGTGGCTTTCAGTAAAATGGATAACAAAAAACGGATAGGCTCAGAGCAAATAACCTAATAGCAATGTCTCTGGAAACCAAAATCTTTTGAAATGCAGTTTGAAACCTACCAAGCTACATTTAAAAAAAGCTCTCCAAGTCCATAAGCCCCTTGGCCAGCTTCTCATTCCCTCAGGTCTGCCCTCACCTGCATGGCAGTGCACAGCTTTGCTCATGCATGCCTCATCCCCGGGCAGATGAAGATGGCACCCTGCTCCCTCTGCCATCCCCTGCTCTACACCAGCTTTCCGCCTGCTCCCCCACTGGCCTAAATTATCCTTCAGGAGCATGCACACTCTGCGGCTCTTCCTGGAGCTCTCAAATCACTCCTCAAGCCTCCTTCCTATTCCAGACTCCTAAAAATGCAACTCCTGAGCTATGAGCTATTCCCTACAAATCAGTGAAGTATCACCAGGAGTTTGGTACTTCCCAAATGCCCACACAGCCCACTGGCCACCCCACCAGTAACAGGAAGCTCCAAAGCTGACGCACGTGCAAATCTGGTTCTTGTTGCCTTAGACCAGGGCTACCTCGATAACACAACAATGCTGACACACATCCAACAAATGAAAGGATCACTAAGCCCCAGCATCCAAGGATGAAGATTACAACTAAGAAGCCTTCAGCAGCTCTAAATCTAATCCCATGATCCAAGTTATTTTCTTAGCGAAGTCCTGCAGTGTGTATTGTTTCAGGGACAGCACCCTACTCATTTATAACGCGCACACTGAAAATCAAAAGACTCGGCATGGAGAAACTGAGCTATAATTACATTTAGAGCTAAATGCTTTTGAAGTCTAATCATTCCCAATCAAGGCTCAGCACACCAGTCCAAAAAATCACACTGCATCCAGAACGCTGTGTGCTCCACCGGGTACATGGTGGGGCTGAGGAACTACATGCCAGAGGAATCCATTTTTAATAAAACCTCTACTGGCCAAAAGGGAAAAAAAGATGCACCAGAGAAAATTCTTTAAATCCTCCACTATAATCATTATTTTATCTGCACCTCTACAGCCTCTCACGTGACAGTAAGTGTGCAGTGCTTGCTCACGCTCATGTATTTTTGTCAAGAAGGAAGAACAGGCTGCACTGCAAACACATGCGCTAGAGAGGCTTCTGACGGGTTCAACCACTCTTTATGCATCCTAAATCCCAACTGAAGAGGGGAAAAAACAAACAGGAAAAGAAGGTAAATAAACAAGAAAAAAATAAACATGAAAAGAAGAACAACAAAAAAAAGCGCCTTGTGCTGCTTCATTCACCACTCATTCGAAAACATTCAAAGCAGCCCCAGCTCGGCGGGGAAATCCAATCAGGATAATGCCGGGGCTGTCTATCCCTGCACACCCACGTGATGGTTTGTTTATGAGACCGGAGCAGCATCACGAGGCGCGTCCCCCGGTGCCCCACGGGGACCCGCCACCGCCCCCACGCCACAGCAAACCCAGGCACAGCTCCACGGCACCGGCCCTTCCAAGGGCGGCACGTGGGCAGAGCGTGGGGCACGGAGCACGAGCTCCCGCACTCCAGGCTCAGAGGAGCAGCCATTCGGGGCACGGAAGAAAAGCCCTTCGAAAAGCACACGTGCGCAAAACACAGCAAGAGCTTATCGTAACCTCAGCCTGGTTCCGCAGGGATGGGTTTCTCTTCATGAAAATCACTAGGAGGTGATTTTAAGCCGTTCGATTTCATTACGGTGTCTCAAATCTCTGCCCTGAATGGGACGTCTGAATCAATCTGCAGAGCTGCTACAGGCCACGCTGTCGTAGGCTCTCACGTGTCTTTTCTCTACCACCCTTACCACACAGACAGCCAGAGAAAAACCCCACACTGGAGGTTATTTGGTATTTCTGAACAAGGACCAGCAGACTGCCTTCCCCCTTTAGCACTCCAATTCTTTACCCTGATGGTTCAGGTGGAAAGGAAGAGCCAAACACGCACTGCACAGAACGCACTGGGTTTGCTGCAGTGGTGACTGGAGAACTAAAATGTCCTGTTTCCAGTTCTGAGGGAGGAAAACATGTTGAATTAAACAAATACACATGTACACTCTTCATGCTGAGGCAGCGGGGTTTCACCACGACAGAAACACGTTATAGATCACTTAATGCATTAAAGAAAGATGGCACAGTGGATTTCTGCGCAGTGCTCTGAATCATAACGAGGGGCTTATGAAAACCTGAGCAGACACACAGAAACAGCTGTGATGGCAATAGGACTGGTTTTGGTATCTGTTTTAGTCAGTATGTTACAATATAAAGCTCGGGAGTTTCAGTCTCTGGGCTTCTCTGACCCCTCGCCCCTAAATTACATCCCTTTAGCTGAATTGCTGCTTCATAATCCAGCCAACACATCCCAAACTCTGCACTCGGAAAGGCGATGATGCCATTTGCTTCCCAATCATTAGACTGCCAGGAGAGGGACAGGGTGGCACGGAATGGCATCCCACATGCATCCCAAACTCTCCCAATCCCCACGGGAGTCACCCCAACACCCGACTCTGCACCTCGAAAGCTGCACTTGGCAGAACTTCACACAACTTTCTCCTTCCTCCTTCTTGCATCGTTGTCAGAATTACTTACAGAGTGAAAAATGGGAATAATTTGCCTCTTTTGAGCAAAGACTGCTCCTGACAGGATTGTAATTTTGAGAAAAAAAGAAAATCATTCAGAAAAAAACAATGTGAATAAAGTATCATGCTTAGAACCTGTTAAATAACTGCTATGAAACCTACTACTGCTATTTTTCACACATATATATATAATTTTAGCTTTTTAAAATACGGCTATTCTGGATTACTGTCAGACTTCTTTGTTCACAGAACACGGACACTCCTATTACCTGCCTGGTAAACTGAGGGATGTCACACAGCCCCACTGAACACTCCAAATCGTGTATCCTCCGACGTATTTACGTTTTAGGGGAGGCAGGACTCAGTGGGACCATAGGGGAGTCATTTGTTTGCCGTATTCAGAATAAGAAAGTGAAAATGAATGCAAATACCTCCTCTCTTGGCAGCAGGCAGCGCATTGTGAGCATCTCAGCCTCCCAGCCTGAGCACTGCAGCTGCCGAGCCAAGAAATAAATAAATAAGAGCCCAGCCCTAGCAGCGAGGTATTTCAGAGGACAAAGGATATAAAAGGAAGAGCTGCAACAGGGATTGCAGCACAGCCACAAGTGAGAGATCCTGAATTCCTGCAATTTATAGCCGCTCTCAGATTATTCCTTTATTTTTAAGCTCCTTACAGTGAGGGCTACTTATCAGCCATTCACATCCACCCCTCGATCCCCACCCTGTTGTGATTTGCAAAGGCCATGCCCCATCCATCACCCCTCGGTGGTTGTTTCTTTCACTGAGCAGACATCCCATCAATCCAGAGACCCAGGCAGCAAATCCCAAGGCTCTGGATGCACTCTGCTTTTGAACACAGTGCATAATAATTTCCCCCAGTGCCTTTCAGAGCTGATGTGGTGGTGATGCACTTCAGGGGGTTGGCTTTGGTGTTTTCAATCCCCTGAGCAGTCCAGGTCCCTGTGCGAGCCAGGGGAGTGATGCAGGAGCATCAGGCACCGTGGCCTCCTGCTCTGGGCCACACAACCAGACCAAGACAGGGGGAGAAGCTACTCCAGTACTCTCAAAGTTCACATTTGCTTCACTTGGGCTGTCTCACCAACTACAAACATAAACATCAGCTGCAAAGTGGTGTGACTTTATCCCTTTCTGGCACAGTGAGGAAAAGACAAACTTGAAGATGCAGGTCACAGCCTGGAGCCTTCAGAGTAAAGGGCTGCATTTCCAAATGAAGCTCAACTTCTGCTCACAAAGCCCCAAGCCTGCAGAGCTTGGAAGGAATGGGAAGCCCATCAGCCCACAGAGCTCAGTAACTCAAGGCAGGAAACACTTCAAAGTTTTTCTTCTTTTTTAAAGCAGCACTCTATTCGTAACTTCTCAAAAGTAAAAATTTGGCCAAGAAACCACGATGGTTAAGACGGTCACCTGGGGTGGAAAAGCTCCGTCTGCCCTTGTACTAGAATAAGGAAAAAGAATGGAACAAAAATTGTTTTCTAAAGAATTTTTACTGTCAGAAATACGACCGTAGACAAAGAGACTGTTTGTGTCTCTTCACAAATGCTGTAGAAATGTGATGCTTTACACATAACACGGGAAAAACCTTTTTTCTTGTGAAAGAAGAAATGACACCTGTATTTTTCACTCAGAGGAGAGTTGGGGGAGGGAAGTCAGCAGATTAACCTCAGTGATTTAATACTGCTTGCAAAATTCACTAAGTACAAATATTAATTGCTACTCAACTTGCTCAAAGTTGGGCCTAATTCCTTACAAGGATTTTATCAGATACACAATCCTCCACACACAAGAAGAAGCCTGTTATAAAATATATTAGAGAACGAGTCGGAGGGATAAACACAAACATAACTCTCCAGCTTCTATCTAAAGACCTGTCAGGTTTGCTCACTGATACATATGTGAAGGAACTCTTCATCCCCTGCCTGCTGCTCCGAGCGACACGTTTCACTCCTCACAGAAAAACACATTTCAAAAGGCACTGGTAAACACCGCCCTGCACTACCCCTGATTTGCATTTCATTAAAAAAATGAGTTGAGTACATCTGTCCTAGGGACGAGAGCTATCACAACAAAGCAAAGATTTCTCCATACACACACACTGCCTCCGGAATCTGCTGCTTCCCCTGGAGCACGTGCATGCTTTCTGCAACACCATGGAATTGAGAGCGAGCAAACAGCTCCAGCAGGGACTCCACACAAGTTTCACAAAAGGCACACATTGTTTTTTTGAAAAGCAAATCCTAGTTATGAACTTAATCTTCACCGCAGAAGACTACTAGAAGAGTAAAGCAGGGGGGGAAAAAAAGCCCTTATTCGAGCCAATATGGACAGAAAGGCATGGGGTTTGGAAACTGGAAAGGTCTAAGGATGTGAGGAAGCGATTTTTACCGTGGAAAAATCTTTTATCAGATACTCTTGGAGAAGGGGGGGAAGTAAATTTTGGAGCATACAAGTAATTTTTCAGGTCAGATGCATCTGTTCCATTAAGGGACTTCACTGGTACTGGTTTTCAACCCAGGTTTTTTTTAGCCAGAAGTTAATGCTTGTCCCATTTGACCCTGGAATGGAGCAGACAGTAAAATATTTAGAAGACTTGACAAAGCTGGAAACAAGAAGAAAGTGCTCAAAATGAGAAAGTGGAATGAAACCACCAATAAACTAGGTCAAATTATTGGAGGGCAGAGTACCCTGAAATACAGCAAAAAGTAACTATTATAATTGTAATTTCCATCTCAGATCACTTAAATGATTAATAGCAGGAGTTAGCAAAAATGAATTAATTCCTGCAACTAATTCAATTTTGTTGTATTTCCTCAGGGTGTCTGGGGTTTTAAGTTTTATGCCCTTTATGCTTTTACTGCAATAACCTGACAGACTCGTACTTTTACACTTTTTAGGGTGGCCTAAATCTCTTTCATCCTGCTCATATTTACCAGCATCCTCTCTGAAACTTCACTGCCACCAAGACCTGCACAGGGGCACCTGAAGAACAGAATTGTGTCGGAAAAGACCCCTAAGACCATTGGGTCCAACCAACAACCCCGAAGTCCACCACCAAACCGTGTCCCTGAGTAAGGGCAGGGTCCCGCCACGCTCCTTCTGCTGCTGTGACTGGAGTAATGACTGCGGAGCATCAGGCAGGGGCTGAGGAGCCTCTGCTGCTCACAGCAGCTCAGGCCACCAGGACACGGCCAGCAGACCAAACCACCAGACCCTTCGGCCCTCCCTGATGGATACGGGAGGGAGATGGAATACAAACACCTCTGGCGCTCCAGGGAGGGTCTCCAATGGCGTGCCAAGGCCTGTGTGACAGTTCGGAGCGACAGCGTGGCGGCTCAGCTCGGGAAGGAGCCTGGCGGGGGGAACGCGCCCATTCCCACGCACAGCTCCACTCCACGCGTTCCCAGCAGCCCCGACACACAGAACCACACGGAACTACACAGAATTCCCGGCCACTGCTCCTCCATCGCTCCCACTGCGAGCACGTCGTTCTGCTGCGAGGGGGAAAAGCCTGGTTTGGGTCACGGCAAAAGGCAGAGAAACACCCACCCAATTTAGCACGATGCTGCCACGCGTCCTTCTGCACGCTCCCTGAGCCGGGGACAGCCACGGCCCTGTTGGGAGCCCAAGGGCTGCCTTTGCCAGGGAAAAGGGAGATGGAAACATGGGCGTAGGGATCCCCCTCCCACAGCTCTGTCCCGCAGCCATGCCCGCCCCAGTGCCTCCACTCCAGAGGGAAGGGGCTGCCCCCCATTCCAGAGCCCCCTGCTCAGGCCGGCGGGAGGGGAGCGGGAGGCCTGGGGCTCCTGCACAAAGGAGCTCAGAGCAGCAGACCCTCCCACCCTCCACCCCTTCCTCCACCTTCCCTCGCCTCCAGTCCTCCAAAACAGACCTTGGCCTTTCATAAAAGACGGGGGAAAAAAACCAGAATAACCCACCCGACAGCAACCCCATGTTTTTCCCTACAGGGCGATTAAAACAGCTCCTGTATTAATGAGGAGAAACCAAATTTAGAAGAGGCGCAGCATCCAAATATAGGCTCGAACACACCTCGCTCCTGAAAAGGGTCTCACTGTTTTCTTCCCCCCC
>VWZF01002974.1:933675-1035246 GCA_013396755.1 Sclerurus mexicanus
CAGCCAGCACCTCTGCACCCCCACCACCACATCCCCACGGGCAGCATCCTGCTGCCCCACGGACACCGTGCCCACAGCCAGCACCTCTGCACCCCCACCACCACATCCCCACGGGCAGCATCCTGCTGCCCCACGGACACCGTGCCCACAGCCAGCACCTCTGCACCCCCACCACCACATCCCCACGGGCAGCATCCTGCTGCCCAGCCTGGCACAGAGATGGTATTTTGGCAGATGCCAGTAATCCCGCTCCCCAGGGAGGATCCCTGGGACTGGCCTGTTATTCCACGCTGAAAGTAGTAAACAACCTCGCAGGGGCTGGAGACAGAGGTAAACCCCAAAGATGCCGTGTCCTTGCTGGGGTGAGGGCTATTACAGGACAAAAACAACACGGAGCTTCTGAGGCTGTGCTAAAAAAAATGTAAGGCAAAAGTTAAGAATGCTGCTCCTATAAAAGGAGGAAAAAAATAAAATCAAAGGCATATGTTTCTCCAGAGGGCTTTATGAATTTGTTTACAAAAAACTACGTTCACAAACCCTCTGAAACTCAGAGAATTATTTGACTTATTTTTTATCCAGGTAGATCTTATAAAGATCTTTCTCCCCGTTTTACAAACATTTGCTCTTTTTCCATGACAGAAAACAAAGTGGGGAGGGAAATACCAATGCACTCAAATCAGCCCTGGGTTTTACTACACATATAGAAACACTCTAGCAAAACCAAGGCTTGGTATTTAGCTTGATAACATACAGATGAAGGAAGAACATTCCCAATAAATCCGCCCCACAGGGGAGGATTTTAAAATTTGTTTAAAACGCTATTTGACCACATTCTGTTGCTGTATCCATGTGATGTCACGCTTGTCGCAAGACACAAAATGTGCCGCTCAGACTCACATCTGAGGCAGCTCTAACCAGGATTAGTTTGGCCTCTTTCAAGAGAATAAATTATTGCTGAAGATGTTTACACAATGCAGCTCCATGAGCTGAAAGGTTGCTTTCAAAAGAGGCCCAGGCTGGAGGAATGTGAGCACAGCCCAGGGCAGGCCGAGGCTCAGCAGCTCCATTTCAGCCTCTGTCTCTCCCTTCAGGTGACTATTTTTGGGAGGCCCAGAGCTGTGTGTGGTGGGGCTCCAACTATCTGGCTGAGAAAACATTTGGAGTATTTTAGACACGACCGTCTCCATATCGCATTCTAAAAGCAAATTTGCATTGTAGGAAATGTTACAAGTGAGGAAAGGGAAAGGTCCAGCGGCATTAAAATAAAAATAAATCTAAAAATCGGATCACAATGGGAAGTCCTCCTTTATATCATTGCACAACTACACAAAGGAAAAAGCCTCACTGTTCTGGAGGCAATGGCAACACTGAGCATCATAGGGGAGCACAAATTTGGCCTCAATTTGCTCCTCGTGTGCTCTAAAAGAACACACAGCATTTCCTAATTTTTACACAGCTGTATGCAGACATCCCTACACCACTGCCTACATATCACACATCAAGAAACACTAAATTAAACGCAGATTTAAATGAAACATCGTTAACATTTTGTTTCCATCTTCTCAAAACAGACAATAACCAGAGTGAGCCCTTTAAAGACACTTAAAGAATCTGTGTGTTAAAGAAAAAGAAAGGGAGGGAGAAAACAGTGCTCTCGAATCTGTGCTCACTACTGATTCTTTTGTCCAAATACACGGTAGAAAATAAGGAGACATGGGGATTGCCAGGGTGCTGAGACTCAAAACAGAAGGGCTTAGGAGGAGGGACAAAGGACCCGCTGTAAAAGCATCTGCAAAGTAAGTAGGACCTGCAATCCACCCAGTATTCATGTTAAAGTCTTGCCAGTAAATTCCTGATGCAGAGATGACAAGAAAACCCCTGACTGACTTGAAGCCTAGGAAGAACTTACACTAATTCTCATGGCTTTACCTGTGCTTAAAATTAGGAAGTTACACCAGGATCTTGCCCAACAAAGCCCAAGGCCCCTCCTGGTGCACTCACAGCAGTTGATGCCCCAACCCCCCCAGAGCAGGGAATCTCAACCTGGAATGCACAGGCTCCAGGGAAAAGTCTGAAGAGCTTGACAACAGCAAGTTTACTGTCTGTAGGCTTAGTATGAGTTTGCACTCGCACGGTGTTGTGGGGGTTTGGTGTGTGCTTGATTTGGTTTTTAAGGAGGACAATGCCACCGAGCAGGCTGAAGCTATTCCACAGGCACTACAGGAACAGCTGCCCTGGGGAAGAAAAACAGATGTCAGCACACCTTGTTTCTATACCCAGTGATAAAATATTTATAGATCGCTCTCCTTTCTTCCCTCTCCCCGCTGCCTCTGCTCCCCTGGACATACAGGCTCTGAAAACTCACTTTCAGCTACTTAAGCCTGGGTTTTGGTCCACTTGGCAGTGTTTGGTTTGCATTCAGAATCAACGATCTTAAAGGTCCTTTCCAAGCTACATGACCCTCTGATTGAGGCATCACCTGCATCCTAGGGACACCCTCCTGAGCCCCCAGAGCACTCTCTGTGAGCTGCTGGCTTCCATCCCCAAAGCCCAAAGCTGCTGTAAGCGCTGTCCTAACAGGTTCCTCCACAAGGAACCTCGGGAAGGCAGTATGGTAATTCCTGGGGATCAGGCGAGGTCAGACACGTGGAGTCACTAGGGAGGGGTGACACTGTCAGGTAACAAAACACCTGCAAAGCTCCATTTCACTCATCCACCCAGTTGCAAGCAACACCCAGGACCTGCCCCTGTGGTGTAACCTTCCATTATTCATCTCACACCAAACACTGCAGTTCCCTCCCTTATCCCTACGCTGTCTCCTTTCCCCCCTTAAAAGGGAGGAATGAAGGAACTTAAGTCTCCTTTTGCAGGAGGAGAACTTTTTTTAAAAAAAATTTAAAACACGAAACCTTCATCTAGCAAGGGAATATCTGAATTTATGGCTTAAATTTGCATGCCTGCAGGCAAATCAGAGGCAAGACATCTCTGATCGACTGTGCAATCTTTATCTCCAGTAGACAAAGAAACACCTCCATCAAGCATATGGATGATCAACGTGCCTCTTGGAAGGGACAAGGGAGATTAGGTATCACCAGTTATACAAGCTGCACTTTACAAACCCCATGTCAATTAAAAGATGCTGTGTATTCTGAAACTCCCACGCTCCTCATGCCTACACATCTTCTGTAGGCTGTATTGGCAGCGAAAGTAGTGGCATTTGGCCCAATAACTGAGAGGATGCTAAAGCTTAATTCAATCCTCTTCCCTGCACTCTGGGTGCAAACAAAACTAACAAACAGAACAAGTCAAAGCTGGCCAAAAAGTTTTTCCAACTACTACATCATTCATGCACAACAAATGCTCCATCCAGCATTTTTTATCGCGTACCAGGAAGCCGCAGCGCCGGGGCCCACCAGGACACCTTCCCACAGTTGCATCCTCCCTCTGGGACCCGGAGGGGTGACCTCACCAAAAGCCACCCCAGGGAGGGCTTTGAATCGCAGACACTTTGTTGAAATGGTTTAAAAAAAAAAAAAGAAATCAAAGAAATTCCATTCTAACACTGTAAACGCGCAGGTTGCTCCCATCTCAAACACTGACTGCGGCTCCCATCCCTTCAGCTCAAAAAGGATGGAAGGAAACTGGAAAAGGCACAAAGCAGCACGACAAAGACCCAGAACGATTCACACACACACGAAAACAAAGACTTGTCTTCAGTACTTCAGCCTGAAGAAAAAAACCAGAATTAAAGCCCAGTTACTGTCAGACTAATTGCAAGTAATGTGCTTGACCCCACATTTAATTCTCACAAATAACTGGACTGCTGCTCCACATTCCTTCACCACCCAGAGACACTGCTAATGTACAGAGATTAATTCTGCTTTTGAAGGGAATCAGAGTATTCAGGCCCCAAAATCCTGTGGGCTGCCCAAACTGTCCATCATCCCCAAGGTTACACTTCACCTACTCAGAAATCTCCTCCTCACTCGTAAAGTAAGATTACTTTTTTCTGCCGCAAGATCTCTCAGGTCTTCCTTTGTGTTCTTCTGCAAAACATTTAGATGTTTCCATTATGTTTTTTTTAATCCTGCTACAGTTAAAGTAAATGTTCTCATTAGAAAAGAACGCATTCAATTATGAAATCTGCAATTTTAATCATGATTTTCTATCCCGATCTACTTTAGAACACAAACCAAACCAAGCCTGTTGTTTGTTCGTGTCTGAACAACGTTTTTATTTACCACAGATAAATGGAGACTTATCTAATACCACTTACAGGGAGTCATAAATTGATTTTTGACTAATGTTCAATCAAAAACAAAGAGACCCATCTGTGCAAAGAAAGTAGGAAGCAGAAAGCCCTGTCCATGGGAATTTTTATTGTGTCAGCTCTCCCAAGCTCCGCGTATCGACACGAGATCCTTCCTCTTCTGCCGGTACGAGGATGCAGCTCTGTTGACAGAGCACTTTACAATGGCCAGATAACTTCCTCCAGGAAACACTCATTCAAAACAAGATTATTTATTTTAAATACAGAGGCTCCACGGCCGACAACAAGGAGTAAACATTTTAAATCTCAAACGCTCATAAAAATTAAAAGCATTAATGACAATCTCCCCTGGTTCTGGCAGGCAACCAGCTGTCAAAGCTGAGGGTGAACAAAGCTCAGGTACCTCCAGCTCCCTCCCAGCACTGTCACCTGCAGGGCCACATGTGAAACAGCACTAAAGTCCCATGTCTCGCTGAGGGTGAAGTCACAGTTTGAATGAAAACTGAATATTCAAGAGCACGTGGTTTCTCCATCGAGGGACTCACAGTCCAGGGGAGCACCAGCATTTAGTCAGCACTGGAGATCAATACTGGGCAATAAAGTAAAAACCATGAAGGATGAACGTTTCTAGCTCTAATCAGAATAACAGAAGATGTTCTCTAACCTCCAAAGGAGTGTCTCTCTTCCAAAGCAGAAGTAGATACGGCAGTTTGGTGGTGTAAATGCCTCGACAACACACCCTCGGGAGGGATGGAGTGGGGGAAGTGATGCCAAAGCGACCCTGGGATGTTTGGGGAGATCCAGAAACACGGGGTAGACAATACGTTTTTAAGAAGCTGGTAGTGAAGCGGTTGCTTCCTCTTCTGGATGGAGCCTGAGCCACACCTGAGTTAATCCACAGGATCTTTTCAGTCCTTTCTCAATACGTGTCTCTCTCCTATTCATGTGAGACCCCAGAAGAGCAAACAGTGCTGCTCTGAAACATTTGGTCCCCAAACCTCTTTTTACCAAACGTAAATACACACTAATTTTTTTAACAATTAAGAACTCCCAAAGGACGACAGAACATTAAAAACAAGTGACAAGAACAATCTTAATTATAGCTCTGCTAATGCATTATGATAATGAGTACTTGTTCTTTATCAGACATTTTTTAAAAAATTATTATTGTTCTGAATTATACAAAGGCTGGTCTAAAGAACAAGGATCTTTGTCTCTTGCTGCCAGAAGAAACAGCATTTCCTGAGGCCTGTTTCTGCCTTCAACTAACAATTTTGATTTTGGCTTTAGGAAAGTAACTCCATGTCCTCAGCTGGAGGGAAAAAAGTTCCCTTCTTCGCCCTCTCCCAGATGCTCATGGGAGAGCAGCATCACCACTGGTAATAACACTGCGCTTCATCAGCCTGCAGGAAAAACAAGACCAAACCTCTGGCTATCCCGGCTCAGGTAAACAACAGGAGATTATTACAGAGTTAATACTTGGGTTTGTTCATACTCCTTCCTTTCCACCTCCCGTTGGAGCCCCAGACTGAATTACAGCCCAACAATGGCCCAATTGTCGCCCCCGGCAGCAACTTCCATCCCAACAATAGATCTTTCCTCTTTCTCTCCACCCAAAGTAAAATTAATAAGGAAAAAAATTCTCTGATTACAGGGTCAAGAGAAACATTTTTAAGGGGGAAGACAGAGAGACCCATGTATATAGTGTAGGGTTCTGAGCTTCCTTTGTCCAGAAGAATGTGCATTCCCTCTCCCAGGCTCCTTTGTGTGCCACAACCCCTCCTATGCAGGGGAAGAGATGGGGAGGAAGGTTATGTGCTCTGGCACGAATGGCATTTCCTCAGAAGGTCACTTTACCCACTCCTCGAGGGCCCTTTCTTTAAGAAGTCTCACCTATTCTCACACACGGGAGGGCAGAGCTGTGAGCCCCTGTATTGTGGCACCATGCTACCTGAGAGCGTGTGCCTGCTCTCCGAAACAGAGCTCCCGGGAATTCACACTCCCAGGAGAGAAGCACACCGGATTTACAAAGCAAACATTTATTTTTGTGGGAAAAGAGTATTTGCACTTCGGAACAAATATGTTTTCTTTCCCACTTTCCAGATGAAAAAAATACACCTTACTGCACTGCAAATATTTTGGTAACATGTGCCAAAAGCCAGAAACAAAGAGAGAAACCCTTCCCTTGGAGGGAGGAGAAGAACCCCCACCTACCACAGCCACGGCTGCAGAAAGTGCAGCATCAGGCTCATCATTTGTTTCTGCCTGTTAAGGAACCCAACATCTATTTCGGAAACAAAGCGATAACAAACACCCAAAGCTGCTTTCCAAAGAGGTCCTCAAGTATTTCAAGAATTTGCTTGTGCTCTGCCAAATGCCCCTCAGTTCCTCGCTGGGCTCTGCCCCTGCAACATCTGTTGGTTGTGGGGCGGCAGGAGCAGAGGGAGGATATTTTGTGATTCGGCACTAACTGCAGGAGCTGCTCACCGTGTAATTCACACTGATATTAATTTCAGCTCCTGCCTGCACAGTATTTACTCATGCAGCAGCGAGTTAAAAGCTCTGTCCAAGTGCCTCTAAGTATTTGAGATCTGTCTCCACTAATCAAGGTTTATTCTCCTTCAGGTTTAAGTACTTACTAAATCACTGCTCTCAGTAGTTCTGACATCTGACTTCTCCTCACTAAAACTGTTAAAAAGAGGTTCTGTCGCTTGGCTATTGCAACAGGGAACATTTACAAAAGCAGGTTTGAGTTCTTATTGATTTCAACAAGGAAAATCTTGTTGATTTTTGGTAAGAAAACACAGAGAAAAACCCAGCACTACAACTGTGTCAGCAGGGCTCCCACATTAGTGGACATCCCCGTCCCAGTCAGAGGTCGCACGTTCTTTCTAATGCCTAAATTCAAGGTTTGAGTTTTAAGAGAAACCTGCAGCTCACAGGACACCTCCACATAAGGGAACCTCTAGGATACACCTGTGGATCAGGCCGTAATTCCTTGTCTTCCCAGGACCCACGTGCGGCTGAGCAGGAGCCAGGCTCTGGCATTGGCAGCACCACTCAAACCCTGGTTAGGGCTGTCCCTGTCCCACTGGCCAAGAGTGCTTCACCTGCTCTCTTCAAGTGATTTCCCCAGTGACACACAGCCCCTGGACTGTGATTTAGCTCCTAAGTCTGAGGAAATGTTAAAAATGCCAAAGCCATGCTGCACCAACAACCAGCAGGTATCCCTGGGCAGGAATTCTGCTGCCTTCGTGAAAACTCTGCATCCACCAGAGAAGCATTTTAACAGGCAGAGATGATTTTTTTTTTCCCAGAGAATCAACACTGACATCGTTACTTACACTCCTAAGGAGGATTACTAACCTCTCCCTGCTTCACTTCCTTTTTGGTTTATGTTTAAAGACAAATATTTTGTTTAGAGTGAACTGAGCACACATGCAGCCGATCTGTCTCCCAGTACTTCCTGCAAGTTCTCTCAGCAAAACTCACTGGACTTCCAAAGGCTGCCACAGCCCAGCCAGGTAACGAGGGAACGGCTGTGGAGCTGGGGGACTGCAAAATGAAACGCACAGCTATTCTTCTTTCTCCACAAAAGCATTTGTGAGGTGAAGGTGTCATGCAGAAGTCCAGTCTCTGCAATAGGTTGTAAATAATGCACCGTTTGACGCAGACATAGTAAAAAGAAGAAAAATAACTGTACCACCTGTGGTTTGTTTATGTAGGTAAATTTAAAATTAACTTCAAACTCCATTTCATTTTACGGTTGTGAGCAATCCTCACCTCTGCCTGTCCTTTCCATACTTGTGACTATAAAGGAACACATGAGAAAACTGCACTCTTACAGCTTTCTAGAGCTTACCCTTCCCTGCCAGGAAAGGAGTACACACGTAAGGTGAAATGCTGCCACGACACAGTGTCCCTCAAGTTCAGAATCCTTGTGTACAAGAAAGGGATTTTGCTTATAATTCAGCCCTCTACTTTCTGGAATAGATTGGAACTACTTCAAAAAACAGAAGTGTACAAAAAGCAGAGTAAATTCAATTGCTATGATGGTTAGCAATGGTATCTCTCAAGAAGTTGCTCCATTTTTTTTTGATAGATGAGACTGTTTTCAAACCATCTCTCAATCAGTATCTGCAGTTCTACAGTCGAGCAAAACACATGGACTTCTCCTGTAGATCTTTATAAAGGTGGTTTAGAAAAGAAAACTGAAGCACGGAGGGCCTTGCCCAGGATCCCCCCAGACGCCAGAGCCTTCCCAATGCCCTACATCCATCCCCCAGAATCTCTGTATGGAGCCTGAGTCACTCGTACAAGTCCCAGAAGATTGCCTGCAAGGCACGTGTGGGCCATGCCTTCAGCAGAAACGTGTCTTCAGCTATTCTCTGAACTACCACCTCAGGTAGCCGCCCCAAGCTCATGGAAACAGAGACGACAAGGCAAAGTAGAGCAGAGAGGTACAATTTATAGCAAACTTTGAGAAGCCTCAGCCTGCCTCTCTCACAAGAGGCAGAAAAGGCAGAAACAAACCATAACTCTTCTGTATGACAGTATTAATATCCTGGAAGGTGGCATGGGAGGGTTACTTTCAAAACTGCTGAAAATAACCAACTGTGATTGCATCTGCAGCAACTGAGTGCTCAAAGACACAGCTCCTCCTGCCTTTACTGATCACCCTGGACCTGCACGAGCTTCCAGGCAGCCCTCAGCACCTTCGAGGCATCCATCCCTCAGGGAAAAGCTGCTGGCCTCCAAAGGTCACGGAAAGAGGGGACATTTTCCAACAAAGCTTAAAGCCAGGCAGGAGCCGGCACACTGAGTTGGGACACACACAAAGCCTTTGGCAGGGGGTGCTGCAGAAGGCAAAAAGGACAGAGAGCAAAGACAAGGAACAAGAAACACCCAGCAGAGTCATATCTTTGGCTCGGGTGCACCTTCCTTCCTCTTCTGTCAAGTCCCAGCCACCTTGGCTTCTAGGCTTGAGCAGCTCCAACCCTCATTCCCCCATCCCTGCACAGCTCCAGCGAGAGCAGCAGAGGTGAGCAGGCAGCCCTGCACACCCGCCAGGTCCCGCTCCTGACCTTCCTCCCTCCCTTCCCAGCTTTCACCAGTGCTGGGGCAGCTCCCATTCCTCACTTCGGGTCATTTAAGGACCTTAATTGTTTGTTTTGGCTCCAACCAGCAACCGTGTTTATGAAAAACAGGTTAAGCTTTTGGCACCAAATTGTTTTCAAAAACTCTCAGCCTTTGAAATAGTGCCTTCTTTAAAAAAATGTTTTTCTACCTTGAGATGCTGCATTTCTCTCCAGAGAGACATTTCACCTCCACTTCTCACTACACTGGTGTTAGCTTTTTGTGCTCCCATTAGTAACTCATTTTCCTCAACAGTTCACAGTCTGATCTAAAAGATTCTGTCTAAGCTAAGGTGTGACACCTGACAGTGCAGAGAAATCTAAAGTAATTATTTCTAAATAAAAAGAGAAGACACTCCTGCACCACGTAACCACTCATGGCTTTCAAATTTTTATGACAGATTTGCCTAAGTAAGGTGGACTTGTACACTGAGAGTGCCTCTACATGGAAACCAGATTGTATAACCTATCCATTTCACTCGAAGCTCTTCTGCCGCCTCCCTGCATCCCATAAAATGCTACTAAACACCAAACAAGACAGTTCTGCAAAAAAAAAAATCTCTCCAGTCCAAAACGAGTCACAAGCCGCTACACTCCCAACTGAGTTTGTGTCACTCCACATTCAACAGCCTCTAATGCCAAAAAACATCCAGAATTCACATCCCAGAGTGAGAACCCATCACCCCAGGGCACATCACACTGACGAAGGGCCACGTGTAAATGCAACAGGAAACCCTGAGTACACTTTCTTTTTTGGTTTATTTAAAGGCTGGCTTCATTAATTTTTATTCTAGTTTAATCGTTGTCTACAGTATTTTATTAGTCTCAGTACTTTGAAGATTCATTTGGATGTAGAGGAAGGGAATCAGCTGTGACTTTTCTCCTGAAGGTACAGTCAGAAATGAGATGGCTGAAAGTCTCAACAGTGTCATTACCAAAAGTATATATTAAAACAGGAAACTTCTATTCTTCCACCAAAAAGGGAGGTGAAAACAGAGCATCAACACTGAGCCCCACTGAGCCATACTAAGATCATAAGCGGCCTGATGTAATTTCTTGCCCATTTGAAACGGTTTTGGTCTCCAGCATGATCATATCCAGGAGAAAAATTTCCAATAGACTAATGCCAATACAGCCACCCTCTTTTTGGGTTATAATTGGTACATGTTATTAGATTTAAAAGCCACAAAATGTTCCAAAACAGCCTAGAGTCACTAGGATGATGCTCTCTGGGGACAAAATAACTCCAATATCCTTCAGAGTTTACTTCCTAGAGAAACAAACTGAACTACAGCAGCCACCGTCCCTCTACAGGCAAGAATCCTGAAGCGCAGCACCGGATCCTTCTCACTGCTGTTTCCATCTGTTTTGAAGCAACCAGAAGAAGCCCAGGCATCCTGAAGCACTCAGGTGAGACCCCAAGGGCTCTGTCACTCGTGGGGTGTCACTTCAGCCCCCAAAAACAGAGAGGAGGGAAAGAGGAAGGCGAGAACAGGAGCACAGATAGAGCCAAGGCCTTTGGGTAAGTGTCTATCGATTTAAATTTAGTATCTGCTTCCTCAGAGTGAGGTCCAACCTCAGAACGCAGCTTTGGGTCACATCACTGACATAGGAAATTAAAGCTCGTGCAATGGAAGACTCTGATGGAAGGAGAAGCTGTGTGATTGATTTCAGCTCCTACACCAGTGCCAGCCACCCTTTCCTAACCAGGCACCTCCAGTTCGATCCCCAGCTCCTTCATCTGGCATCTTAAACACCACCAGTCCGGGTTTTAAAAGGAGGAAGATATCACCCCTACCTCATTCTGCCCCCAAGGCATCCTTGCTGTGGAACATACTGATAACTGTAAAACATGGTAAATGTCTTCCTACCCCCAGCATCAACGCTGCTAAACCACCCAAGATGAACGTCATGTTATTTTAATTATTTTTCTAAAGCATTTTATTCTGATGCCAATAACTGTCATTGCAGCAGGGTTCTTTACAAGGTAAGAACAAAACTGTGAAAAGGACTGAAATCTTAAATTTTCTCTCCTGTTGGCCTGATGGTACAGTTCCCCATACACCTGGCAATGAAGAAGGAAATAAATTCAAAGAGGCCTTTTGATTTATAACTCCAGTGTGGTTTCTCAATAATACCGCTATCTTAGGCTGTTGCATACAGTTAAGAAGTATTCCAGCTCCTTCAGAGATGAATTACAGTAGCTGCATCTTTAACTGAAGCTCACATAAATTTCTTTTTTTTTCCTTTCCCTCCAAGAAAACAATTACCAAGCATTAAATCACTTTTATACTGCACTATGAAAACAAAAAACCTTTAATTCAGGTTACGAGATGAACAGTTTGTACAGGACACGCAGGCTGCTCCACTGCTTCTCTTCCTGCCTGGAGCAGCTCCGACTCCCCCACCCCAGGTCAGCAGGAATCAGCTGCTCAGAGCCTTTCACCTGCCCTGTCTCAGCCCATGAAGGCAACACACCTGTTTCTGCCTTCTCACCCCTCACCAAAGCGACCCAAAACACACTTCACACCACCTCAGCCCTCATGCTTGGCTCTTGTTCCAGTCTCAGGCACCCCAAATTGGATCACATGGCTGTCCTTAAAGTTGATCGAGCACGTCTCATACATAGCACGTGCAATGCAGTGTAACTAAAACAGGAGAGAAGTTCCAGTACCTGGACTGGAGAAGATTAACAACCCCTGAAAAGCTAAAACCATCAGAGCCCTCTGACATTACTTCTCCTTATCCCAAACGCAGATGGAGCCTGTCTGACAAAACCTAAAGCCTTCCTCCCTCCTCCTCCTCCTCACCATTTATGCTTCTAGAGAAAAAAAATTCAACTAAAATAAAAAAGGAAGTGCTAAAAATAATAATACAGGACCTTGTTTATCCTCTAGAACTAAAATCTTTGTTCTAGATGTGTTTGCTCACATCTTTCGTCTCTGGCTGGCACCAACAATGTCCTCAGAGAGTACAATTATTTTTATTTCCTTTAAATCTAGCTCAAACTGCAGATACAGTTATTGTTTTGAGTATCAAAAAGGGTGCCTCAGCTCTCTGGCTTGAAAACCTATTAAATTTCACTCAGAAATAATAAACAGCTCTTACAGCCTCCAACAGCTTGAACCACCAAGATGCTCAACACAGCCTCTATTAACTGGATAGGAGGAGACAGAAATAACGTGAGCAATCTAGAGCTTATCTGTGGGATTTGCTAACACAAAATAAGACCTCAGCGTAAAGCACAAAATAAATAAGGAAATAAGAATGGTGTACAGCACACATCAGAAGCAGCAGATACCCTACCCAGCACACACAGGGCAGAGCAGCAAGTGCTCTGAAAAATAAACAGCTTTGCCTGCTCGCCGTGTGTTCCATGGAGGAGCTGTGGGAGCTCCCACCCAGCCCTACAGCCTTGGGAAACTTGGGGATCTCATGAGCTGCAGGAGCCACGAGCTGTGTTTTATGTGCGCTTAACTGTGCAATACTAAACTTGCAAAGCTTTGCTCCTCAGCAGTTCCCGGTGGCGACAAAGGGACGACGGGCGAGAAGGGGCTGCCGGTTCTGTGGGCGCGGGGGCTGCCAGGGGTGTGACATCACCCCTCCGGATTGGCTGCCAGTGACATCATTTTATTATCCAGCTTCATGTTTGCATTTCAGCTTCCCCCTTTCGGGGACCTCTGGACCTCACACAGCTCCGCCAGGCCGAGAGCGGCGAGGCAGCTCCGAGCGCTCCCCACCTTGGCCTTCCCTGCACAGCCAACAGGCCCCTCCGGCTGGCCTCGGGAGCTGGGCAAGGCAGCCTCAGCAGGGGCCACAGGCTTCCCCGAAGCAAAATTCTCAAGGAATCTGCCGCAGAAAGAGACCTGAAGAGTGGAAAATGGGAACCATGCAGACTCATAGAGCCAGCTGGGTTGGAAGAGACCTCCGAGATCATCAAGTCCAACCGCTGATCCAACACCACTGCGATCACCAGATCGTGGCACTCACTGCCACATCCAGTCTCTTCTTAAAAACCTCCAGGGACGGTGAATCCAGTAAACAACAGCCAGGACAACGCACAGGGAATGGCACACGGATATAACACGCATGACAACAGTGCATGAGCAGGGCAAAGCCCTCCAAAGGCTGCTCAGGAGCACCCGAGTATCCATTCTTTTGTTCCCATCCATAAAGGATCCAGCACAGAGCACGATCATCCCTGTTGAAGAGATGCTGCCTTTGTTCCACCCTCACATCCTGCTTCCCCTCGCCCCTCCTGAACTCGGACGCCTGTAACCTGAGACACAAGAATGTTAATTTCTCAAGTGATTTTTGTAGCAGCACAGAATGAAAGTAACTCGATATTTTCCCCATCTTGAAAAATATTGTTTTATAGCACATACAACCGTAGGAAAATATATCTGGTCTACAACAACGCTTTGGGAAAATAAACTGGAAAAAGGGCTGCTCTGCCTCTGTGTACCCACCACACCGTATGTTCTCTGCTCAGCACTCACACCCCAGGACGTGTGTGTGTATCCAAATGCACATATGTATGAATTATTCATGTGCACGTGAACACAGATCAATCGGGCACAAGATCAGTTTCGAGCAAGTGCAAAAATATGTGAGTTCAAGCTGAGCCTGAGCTGGTGGCACGGCAGCGAGTCTCCCAGGCACGGAGTTCTGCGCTCCCTGCTCGTGGATCCGAAACTACCCACTGACCCTGCAATTTCAAAACGTTTCATGAACAATTTACACAAAATCAATTAAGCAAATACAATTGTGCTCCTGAAACTGATTCCTCTATTTACAAAAGGCCTTTTCTGCTGGCTCCCAGCACTGTGCACCTGAAGTGCATGTCCTGTAACCCACAACCCCTGTGTACCCTACGGAAAGAGCACAACCCTAAAGGATGGCCATCCCACAAATCCTGGGCCTCTGACCATTCCCAGGCACGTGGACAGGCCAGCATACGGACACCTCACCATGCAGCAGTGTAGCTCAGACAGGCTGCACTGCCATCCCAACGCAAAGGCACATCCTACAAAGGCACAACAGGCACCTGTTATGACGCCACTATTTCTTCTGGAATAAGAGAACACAAGTATTTCGGGATACTAATCAACGTGTTTGGCTTTATTTTAAAAAGTATCCCCCAAACACCAAAACTACTTCTAAGACTGCATCTTAATAATTTAAGTTTTGACAGATACTGCTTCCTACCTCACCATATTACCAGGACAGTAATTCAGCCCTTCTCAGACATGAGGAAACTGAATGCTTTCATGTGCAAATGAAATGAAAATGTTATAAAACTGTTCTAGCTTCAACTCCTAGACAACAACAAACAGGGGCGGAAACACTGGTGAAATGAAGGAAATACAGAGTGAGATTTTCTTTTGTTTACCACGTGCAGTTTGGAATATGGGATTTCACAAGGGTATTTTCCACCAACTGTGATCTCCGCAACCAAAGTTTCCCTGCTGCCACGAGAGAAATGACTTTAAAATGCAGAATGTGCTCTCATGAACACATGTGGAGGGGGGTTAACAGGGTAAAGCCCACCTGGATCAGGGACAACACGGGTCCAGCTCGGTCTGTGTGCTCTGCAGAGCCACAGGCAGCTGCTGGAAGACAGCCCTGCTCTTTGCTACTATCACAAGGGAGCAGGTCATGCTTGGAGCACCACACTGAGCCTTCTGCCTTGGAAAGCTTTCCCTGACTTCAGCGAAACAGGCTGCAGTCCCTAAGCAGGACATGTAACAACTTCTCCACTATTCACACGCTTTCCAGAATGCTCTAAAAATCCAAGCGCTCCGCTTTGCACAAAGCATTGGATTCTCAGCACTCACAAGAACACACACTCTGCCCCCAGACAACTCAGCAACACCCAACACCACACCTGAGCACACCTCGGAGCAGGAATGGCCTTGGGGAACTGTCCTAGTTTCCAGTGAAATGGCACTTTTTAGCTCCTTTGGCAAAAGGAAAATGTTTACTCCCCAATCTAATTTTTTTCAAGGAACTATGAAGTTGAGTTGCCCTCACTCTTGTTTTGGTTATGAGGCCGTAAAAGTCTCCAAACCTTTCCTCCTAACCACCACAGCTCTCCATGAGCCTTCCTAACATTCCCTCAAGCTACCTGTTAGAAGTATCAGCCTAAAAATGATCCCAAGAGGAGTGGAGGAGTCACTGCTGCAAAAGGACTCTTGCACCACACGGCAGATACAAGACAAGGCATCATGAGACAGTTCCTGTAGACGAGTCAAAGCCACCAAGCACAGGAGTTCACAAATCCCCCCAGCTAAAATGACGTATCTCACCAAAAACACATGGAGCAAGTTCCCCCAATACATGTGATTAAATAATACTGATGAGCATCACTCTCGGGTAGATTTATTTTGGAAATCACGTTATAGCTGCCCATCAGTCACCTGTAAGAATTTCTCAAGCTCAATTCAGAAAGCATGAGATGATCTGGCCTTTAGGAACATGGCTGGGATTTATTTTGCACAGTACCGTCACAAAGTGAAAGGTATTTAGTATTAATCTACACTCTTGATGCCTTCCACATCACCTGCAGAGAGGGCCCAAGCTGAGAAAAAGTTATGTCATTTATTTTGAGCCTTTCCATCAGGATCATCTTCTTCTGGATCTTCCCTTCCCTTCCTTCTCTCACTACGCCTACACTTCCAGGGAAAACTGAGGAAAATCTAACGCTTCCAAATGCTACCACAGTAAAACACACTAGACAAAACGTGACGGACATGAACCAGATCCCGAGGAGGAGTCTGTGGGTATCTGCTATTTCTGACACTGAAGGAAGCTCTGTAGAATTGGGGCGGTGGGGGACTCTTCCCATAGCAGGACTTCCCCTGCAGCACAGACTACATGCAGGGGCGCTCTGCTGTCCAGAAAAAAACTGGAACGACTGGACAGGAAGAACAAAAGCAAGAACTACTAAGCTCCAAACAAGAAGAGAGGTAAACTCAGCTTCCCCCACCCACCTTCCACAAAAACATCAAATATTTCCTTTCATAAATAATTGCAATAGGATGCCTTAGACTTTTCCAGGCAGACAATAGCTGGATTGTGTCATGTGTTGCCCCAGGCAGGGCCCGGGGGGAGGGGGACACAAAGGCCGGCTTTCAGGGCTTGAGGCCTCTCGCTCCTGCTCCTTCTCCTTCCGAGCCGTCCCTCCGCTGGGACTCCGGAGCGCCGGCCCTGCGAGGCTCCTGCTCCGCACTCGCACAACAACAGGCGGCAAAAGCAAACAAACAAAAGCTGGTTATGAAGCCCCTGTGGCCCTGCCACGGACCTCACATGGAGCAGCACCTCCTGTTTCCCCAGGAGGGGACCCCACGGGAGCGGATTTGGGGGTGCTGGTGACCTGCACCCACCGGGGCACGCCTGCTCTGCTCCCCCAGCCCAGCCTCTCGCTGGGCCTGGGATAAAGCTGAGCCAGGGATATTAAAAGAAAACAACGAAAAGACCTTTCCTGCCCATAAGGTGTTTGGAAAGAGTCGCCCACTTGAGTTGGGAAACCTGAGCGCTGTTAATTCCTGGACCGATTCACCTTCTCCTCCAGGTTAAGGATTAGAAAACAACCCGCCCCGGCAACATCAAAGGAGCCCAGTGCTCCCCAGTGCTCCCAGTTGCCCAGCCATGGCAGGCGCTCCTCGCCTTTCATGTCCCGGGCAGCGCCGCCGGGACACAGCCCGCCTGGAACCCAGACCCGCCACAGGCTGGGCTGTCCCGGGGCTCGGGCCGAAACACTTCATCCAAACAAGTGATTCAGGCTGCTTACCCCACCTCGGAGATAAGAACATTCAAAAATTAGATACAGGGATACATATGAGCTGCATGAGGAAGTGCTCGGGCTGGGAAAGGCCAGAGGAACAGGAGTGCCCAACCCTGCCCAAAATATGCATTAGCTCTCCTCAGCAGAGCAGCCTGTACTGGTACCACCTGAGCACCGTCATCTCCCCAAAGCCAACTGTTTCGCATAATATACTATTTATGCATAACACAGTTTATTATTCTCTGTAAACCAAACATCACAGCATGAAGTCAGCTGTGAGACCAAACAGACCGTTCTCCGCAGCAGAAGCAGAGGACGGGTGGCCAGTTGCAAGAGCACAGGTAGTTGTGCCAAGTTTGCAGTAAATCAGGTTGTTTTGTTTGTGTTTTGAAGTGCAGCAAAAAGACGTCAGTAAACGCATCAGTGCAGGTAAACTGAGCTGAGCTACATTTCAAAACACCCACCGCACCTGGCGTACAGAAAACAAGGGGCAGGTGCTGGCCACAGCAATTCAACCAAATTTACGACAGATTTATGCAAGATGCCTGCTGCAAAACGTCCAGAAAAAAAACCAGAGTGCAGAATAAAAATACATGGCAAAAAAAACTTCTCAAGATGCAGCTACAGACGGAGGCACTGCCTGTTTTTCCAGAGGTTAAGGCATAAAAAGGCACAGAGAAAATGGAGCAGAATCACTTTATCACTGACCTTACCTGGTCATGCTTTTAAAAACGTGCTTTGGGACATGATGATGTATTTGGAAGATGTTCTCCTTTTCTACAAAAGGAGAGTTCCTTTAAGTCACTCGACAGGCACAGAGCACACCTGAGCACCTGAAGGCTGAAGTGCCCCTCCCTGCCCCACATTGGTGTGTCTGCTGTCACCTCTGCCAGCCCCAGCCTGGCACCAACACTTAGGATGCGCTGAAAGTTGGGATGCCCATACCAAGACTCCACCAAATTTCACTAAGGCATGTAAAAAACAGAAGTAAAATTAATGAAGCACCTTTTATTTCTTTGTCAGAAGTATCTGCCCCACCTCTCTGCACGTACATGGCTATTTTTAACTCCAGACTCACTACTGATAATTTGCAGAGAGATTTAGGCCACCACCCATGAACTGAGCACAACAGGTTTCCACAACACACACATGTACGATCTTAGTTTGGGGCTGCAGTGGCTCTGTGTGCTTCCCTCTTCTCAGGTAACAGAAGGTTCTGGCCCAAAAATGGAACATCTGGAGATGTGTTTGACACACACAGTGACATCATGTACACTTCACTCAGAGTGAAGGAGCTGAATAAAACCAGCATTTCTCAATGGATTCTCTAGGCAACCAAATTAGTCCAGAACTGCTTCATGTATTACACTTTAAAATACAGTCATGAAAACCATGAGCACTTTAAGAAAAGTATTTAATTAAAAAATAGAAATTAAGTTTCCAATAGCAAATTTCTTACTTCTTAGAAGCTTTTACCCAGACACTCTGAGTATGATATTTAGATTTGAGACACATCCTACACCACCTCAGTTCAGCACTAGGATTCAATCCTTTAAATGAAAGGCTAAACCTGTGCTGTTCTTGACTAGTGGGAGCCTGGGCTTTTACAAGGCACCTTATCGTGAGAACAGGCTCTCTCAAGATTCCCAAACCCAATTTCTAAACCAAAGAGATCCAGATAAGTATCTGAGCATTTGCAATGCTTATCTGCTAGCTGCTCTCCTGCTCACTTCTGCCTTGATGTTCTGTAGGCCTCCTCAATGAATGCTTGCCTAAACTCTGAAGAGAATTTCATGGCTAGGCAAGTTAAAATTCCTCCATACATACAGATAATTTAGAGGGAAATCTGCAGTGCTTTTCTGGAGAATACAGAAACTACATTTGCCTTCTTTACAGCCTTTGACAACGCTGACAAGTGCAATCCTTTATCTTGCATGACCAGTGTTGGGGTCTCCATGAAGTTTGCCCTTAACTTTCATGACAACTATTATGTAATCACACAAATCGCCAGGAATAGAGGTAACTTTCCTTTGTAACTTCATTTTTGTAGTTCGACTATTTAAGCGCTAATTTGCTGGCATACTTTATTTCTGTGATCTTGTAGGATGAACTACTTAGTGAAACGAGGAGTTTCTCACCATCCTCAATCACGGTCCCTTACGCAGGGCTGTTTGACCTGGTCATTTTATCTTTTCCTCACGGTCCTCCTGTTTTTCCAGTTCATCCCTTTTTGCTTTACCAAAACACCTCCCAGCTTCTAATAACAAGATGTAGTACTTAGCCTAGGTTAGGATCATGTATTTAGGCTTATCTGAACATGGAAACCCTGCTTTGCAATGCAAGGCAGTATTCCATAATTACACAGCGAGGCAGGTACCTTGATAGTAAAAATACTCGGGGTACAAACCCAGAAAGGCAGAGCAGCAGCTCCCACCCGATCTGCAACACGAGCTCCTCTCTGAGCAAGCCTGGCAACCCAGGGATTTTAAAACCACTTCAGACCCACAAATTCAGTGCCAGCTGGGAGAGGGCAGATCGCATGTTGAAGCTTCAGAACGAAGTGAGAAGGTAAGATACAGCAACTTCTGCAAAACACCTCCTAATGACAGCCCACACAGCCATTACAGAGGCCAAACATATCAGCTTCCCACTCAGCAGAGCTGCCAGAACTCGACTCAAAGCAAAATTCATATAAACGGAACAAACAGTATCATATTCAGCTATCGCTTGTGACTGCCTTCATTTTGGGAGCAAGTAAAGCAAAGGATTTTGAGTTACCGAAAGAAGGGGGAAAGTCCTTTCCCACCCTCACAAACAGAAGAATCCTTCTGTTACCCCGTTTTGAAACTTCTCAATGCTCAAAAGCAGCTCTGCAGCCATAAGGACCTGCAGCATTTCAAGATAGCAGTTTCTTATCCTAAAAACAAACCAAAGCACACAACTGAGTGCTCTGCACATGCATTCTCCTTTCTTTCACACCCCAAATGTCATAAACAACATTAGCATCTTATTGCCCATTTTCCTTTTATTCCCTCTTATTCATTAGATCAGAAGACTGAACTGTGAGAACATTAAAGCATCGAGGAGCATCAGTGTCATCCTTGGGAACTCACACTGCCCTTCCAAGTTTGAACGAAATCCCTGCAATAACAATAAAGTATACATGGAGCAGGAGCTCACTCTCAGTGTTTCTAAAATTTGAGATTGGGAAGGAAAAGCTTCTATGAGCATGAAGGGAAGTTGCTTATACATTGGGTGTTTGTCAGATGGAAAAGGCTGGTGCATCTAATGCTATCCATTTTTTCCTCTGAGGGACAAGCTTACAGAAGTTCAGATTTCCAGTGCTTCGTTCTTAAATTACATGACATGATATTACTGGAATCAACAAGTTAGATCACACAAGTCTTGCACTCAAAACACATAAAAAGATACCAAGATGAAATAAAGAGGGTGGTGCAAATAAAAACAAATACTCCATTAATAAAAGCATTACCTAAGAGCCAGTTTCCCCTTTCAGCATTTTCAAGAAATTTCTACGAGGATTTGCAGAGTTAAAGATAAGGACCAGAAGAGAGATAACAGATGGCAATGGAAAGAAAACAGCATGTAATAACTTTACAGGGTACATTCAGTACTCCAGCACGTTAGAAGGAACCCAGAGACAACCTCCACGTGCACATCGCTTGGGTCCTTATTTATGAACAGCAGCATCAGCAAGGGCTCAACACATAGTATTTAGGTTTGTATCTACCAGTCTCTGCTTCACCAGGCCAGCCCAGTAAGGAGAGACTTTGACCATGACCTGGCCACCAGCCTGGGCTCCTCATCCCACACAGAACCCATGCAAACAACAAGCCCCAGGCCTTCAGCCAGCCAGCCCTGTGGCAGTGACACAGTGCCCACAACCATTTGTTTCTGCGAAGGGGCTGGCTGGTTGGTTGGGGATTTTGTTGGGTTTTCTGTTGGTTTGTTTCTGTTGTTTTCCAAGGCTGCTCTGCAGAGCTCTGTGTTTTCTGAGGAGCAGCAGACAGTCTCCCAGTCCTGCCAAGCAACCAAAACACCGCTGGTCAACAACCCTCTCTGCTATCACCACAATCACTGCTTTTTTTGTTGTGCTTCAATTTCCCAGGCTACAAGCCAAGGCTTTCAGAGGCAAGGCGCTGCCTTTAAGGTAAAGGTTGGTGATCCTGCATTTTTCTTTACATTCCCAGCCTCGCTGGCCTGGCAGAAGCACTGCTGACAGACACAGCTCCTTCTGCCTAACCTGTTTGTCCCATTCCACCCAGAGCAGGAGGTCAGTCAGTCACAAGAGGCACACAGGGCTTCTGTTCCTGGGCTCCCATGGTTGTCAGCTCCAGAGCTGGAGGCACGTTAGTAGCTATCCAAAAAATGGCAGTGAGCAAAGGCAAGAACAAAGAGCACATCTTGAGTCTCACGTCAGAATTACAGGACTACATAAGAAAAATTAAATAGGTCTGAACCTCTACCTGGAGAGCTGAAACGTGAAGATATTTTGCACCCACATGGCAGGGACAGCAACACACAGAGAGGCAAACCTGCCAGCTGGGAGCTGCATGTGCTTGGACTGTGAAGGAAGGGAGACAAACTGCCATAACTCCTGCTGAAAAGAAAATCCATTTATTTCTAAACAGGACTCCTTCAAGACCACGTTACAGGAGCAAACACCTAAACAGTACCGAAAACTATGTAAACTGTGCAAGCCAAGGCTGCTGAGGCATTTTGTCCCGCCCTTCCCATGAGCCTGATTTATAGAGTTTAGCTTTTCAGTGAAGTCAGGGTGCTCAAATGATGATAAAAGACTTTCATCCCTGGCCATGAGATGTCAAGTCCCCAGTACACAGTTACAATTTGAGAAGGACAGACTGCAAGGTTATCATAGATGGGGCCAGTTTCAAAGCAAGTCACCCCCAATGGTGAGCAATCACATCTGACCTACGTCCAAGCTCTTCTTTCTGTTTGTTGGAAACACAGGGGCATGGAGACAAGCTACAGTAGTCTAAAAAAACAAAAACAAAGCAAACAGCAAAATAAAATAAAAATAAACAAAACACAAGCAAATAATAAGCAACCCCACTCCACCTCCCTCGGCAACTAAACATGGTCTGTAGGTCCGGATGATGAAAGGACACAGATCACTCACCATCACCAGCCAAATCTGCACCCCAGAACTGCCCCTGCCCTTTCCAAGGTCACTTCAAAAGGCTCTCCAGACCACTCCATATAACTCAAGCTGCTCCACAGGATCTGCTCTTACATAAATATAACACAAACACACGTATTTAGGAACCTGAGTACAACGCCAGCGATTTCTCGTGTTTATTGTGTTTCTGTTCAACCACCTGCACCCAGACATGCTTGGTAAAAAACACAGATGTGTAGAAATCCCATTAAGGAGAACAGTTACATTTTTAATTACCTCCATGGCAAAGATTCCAGCATACAAAAACACAGAAGGGCCATGTTTTGCTTTGGTGGTGGGGCTTGGGGTTTGCTTTTGAATTTGCTTAAGTAGTGCTCCAGTCAGTGGCAATTAAAAAATTCCTGCAGTAGCTCCGAATCAACCAAAGCCCAGAACAATCCGTAATAACATCACACGGTATCACCTTATTTATCAGCCCATTGCTCATGGACCACAGATAAGAAGTTTCTGCCCCAGACATAAATAAGCAAAGGCAAATTTACGTCATGCAAGGAAAGAAATCAGTGAGACAGGCAGAGATACAGATAAGGTGTTCTTTACGTTCAAAACACCCAACTGGTCTGGAAACACTGCAGCAAATGTGCATCCCACAGGAAAAAGAACTCACGTGGAGATCACAGGGATATTTTAAAACCAGATGCAGTCAAGATGCACAAGGACACAGTTCCTTCTCAAACGTGTGAGCTGAAAAGCGTGTCCAGGCTGGGAGTTCATGCACGATTTGAACCTGCAGCAAGGTCACAGCTCCATGTACCTACACAGAGCTCCGCGTGCAGCCAGCCTTGGCTCTCTGGGAACAGTGGGAATGGTCCATCAGTTTACCCCAGGGGCTCCTTTTGAAGCTTTGATTTTGTTACCTTGAAGCTGCTCAAATGGAAATCACCTAACAAGCGCAGAATAGAGGCTTAGCTCATGCAAGATACAAAGATTAGAAAATCCGGGATTTCCCCTATCTCCTTTCAGCTTACCACTGGCAACAAATTAGTTTAATTTTAGGAAAAGATAACCACAAAATAAAATCATATATATTTTCCACATACCAAAAATAACTGACAATTGTTATGGGTTTGTTTGTTTAATAATATATTAATATGAGGAAACTAAGAGGTATTTTCCTTCTTTGTTTCAGCTCAGTTTCACTAAATAGCTTATAAAAGCCCCAAAGAACATGTCTGAAACTGCAAAGCCACAAACACATCCCTCCCCACTTCCCTTCCCAAATCCTAGTCCCTAATGTGCAACTAGGTAAAGCTCAGGGAAGGAGAAAGGCGTTTTATTAGCAGAGGGCTCAGAATTGGAGGGCAACCGCTGAATGCTGCCCGGAGCTAAACCTCTGCAGTTGCTGGCTGCTGAAGTGTGCCTGCCTTTGATCCGCGGAGTTCACAGTCCGCTTACTTAACCTGCACAGGAAGAGCTCACTTATGTGGTGCAAGATGAGCTCTTTCCTACACTTTCTTCACCAGTTCTATAAAACTGGCACACTGACAGGCTTTGCACATTTCCAAATATAAAAAATAGTTAGGCAAGAATTCACAGGGAGTGATATCGCCGATGACAACTCACAAACCATCCACCTCCCAAGATGTGGGGTTTCTTCTGAGCCAGGTCCACAAGAGATCACAAGTTCCTGCATCAAGGATATCTCCTGAACTCAACAAGATAAGACAACAATCTCACAGAGTATTTAAGTAGTATCCTACCAACATAACTGAAACAGAACTGCAGAGATAGACCGAGAAGGTCCTTCTGAAAAAGAAACCCAAAACATTCTGTTATCTTTCTTGTTTATAGAAAGCTCAAATAAAAACTGGCCCAAACAACTCCACAAAACATTTACAACAGGATTTTGCAGATGGCTCTGCACCACTTTGGTGGGGTCATATTAAACAGTGCAGGCTGGGCGGAAGAACAGGCAAGTCTGTCCGGTCCCACTCCTCCAAAACTTTCCACCTGCTGGGTCTTGAAGGTGCAACTCCTACGCCCAAACTATGCCCCAAGTCCCCAACTCTTCACATGAAAACCGATTCCTGCACCACAGCCCATTTTTTGTGTGTTTCTCATCATCTGCAGACATCTTTTGTAGCAACCTGAAGCTTCATTCCAGTCATTATGAGCCAGAGTTTTGTAGCCCACAAGCCTCCCAAGTCATCTCAGCTTACTCATCCCTCAAGGCTTTTCTTGTGTCTGCACTAATGGACAGGAGTCACAAAGAGGCCCTTAACGCCAACACTAAGGGGAGACGGATCTTAGAGGGAACCAGATTTTGTATCATTAGAAGTTTATCACTGCTTACTTTGGTTTCACCAGAATGTAAACTGGTCTGGCTAGAATTTGCTTTGAGGAGGTGAGCAAAGCTCTGCTCAGCTCTGCCTGCCCACACACATGGGGTGTAGAACATAAATGCAAAAACAAAATGACCACCCAGTTTTCAAATTAGTTCAGAATCCTTATACTAAGAAGACAAGATAAACCTTCCTCCCCCATCCCTGAGACAACTCATTCCCACTAGATTCAGTTCCCAAAGGATCACATAAAAAGCAGGAAATCAGTTTCCCTCACTGTACTAACCAACCTTTTCATCAGTTTTCAATATCTGGCCAAACAACCCTTTTAAAGAGCCCTTGAAGTCACAGGCCAGCTTGGAGAGCCTTACCCTTTACTGAGAGTTCCCTACTGGAAAATCTACCCCCTCTACACACCTTAGGAACACCAGAATATGCACACTTTTCAGTATCCCCTAGGAAGTTACTGTTATTTATCACAAGCTTAAGTGGGTTAAATTCTCAGGTAATAGAAATACCAACTTATTTGGAAGTGGCCACTTAGGCTTGTTTATTGTTTTAACCCAGTGTGCCCTGGTTTGGGTTTAAAAAAAGAAAACCACCGAATTTGTCAAGTAGGTGGTTTGTGAGGTGTCATGAGTGATACAACTACTTGTAAATAATGTTCAATACTTTAAAAGAAGTAATAATTTAACCTGCTCACCTTAAATTCAAAAGGGATGCTGCCCTGGCTTTAAAAAGCTTACTGTTGGTAATTAGGTCTGTGGTCCTAAACAGCCTGCACTGTCAGAGCTCAAACCAGCAGCTTTAACTGAGTTGCCCGTCTCTTTGTGGTTTTCTTTTCATAGAGGCTCAATTATGCTCAGGACAATGGCCTGTCTCTTCATTTGGGGTGAATAGGAAGCAAGGGTGCCATTGTCACCAGGCTTCAATGCAGTGACAACAAAGGGCTCTGAAGTGCCGAAAATAATGGGCTACCTAAAGTAGCAGGGAGGGGGAAGGAGAGGGGGCCCTGCAGGAGCCACAGGCCCCCTTCTCCTGAGCCAGGAGCCACGGAGGGGCTGGTGACACAGCAGGGATGGAGCGTGGCCACCACACCTGCACCGAGGGGGCAGGGGGGAGACTGAGAAGAACCAAAAGCCACAACCCCAAATCTTGCTTAAAAGCAGTGAAAAGGCTTTCCCTAAGCATCCCCAGCTTAGGTGCACGTGTAGGGAACTCTGGTGCTCCTTATGTTTGTCTTCATTTTATTTGCTGCTAAGAATTCCTTCAGAACATTTTAATTAGGCAGAACAAGACTCAAACGTGCCATAACAATATCAGTACTAATAAATCATGGGCCATACAGTATCCTACTGTTTGTAGTTACAAAGGGGAATTTCCAAAATATTTTTATAAAAAGAGGAAGAAAAATGAAAGAGAAAATGTACACAGGAGTGAAGCAGACGCGTGCAGGAGGGTGAAGAACCCACCTGTTATGCTCAGGACTTGCACAGATGTAGGAATGTTAAGAAAAATGTTTATAAGCACTGCCCAAAAACTGAGTAAATAATGATTGATGGTGAGGGGGGCCAAGGCCTGACCAAGGACCTTATTTCATTATCAGGAAAGAAATTAACTTACTGAAATTGTCACCATCACTATGAGTTACTCATTTCTGATTCTCCTGGTAAACAAACATAAATTCCTGCTGAACAATGAGCAATTCTCCTGCTAAACAATAAATCAGGAGTTTAATCCACTTCTTACAAAGCCATTTAATAACAGACTTACAGCCAACTTTCCAAGAAGATAAGTAATTCCCTTAAGCAAGCAGTTTCTTATTCCAAAACTAGAATAATTTGACAACGTAAAAGATGACAAATAACATCTCTCTTCCGTTCTGCTAACCCTCCAGAGGGGCCCCAGCCCAAAGAGCAGGCAAGTGAGAGCAGGCATGTGCCCAGCTCACCAGCAGGAAAAGGCAGCCTGCCCTCCTCACTGTCAATTTACAGGGGGTAGGAAGAAAGGAAGGATGACATTTACACCAGGGACAAAACAGGTATTGCAGAACTAACCCAGATCCCAGCTAAATCTTTTATCAACCAAACAATTTTCTCCCTAGACTGGGGGGAAAAAAAGGCCTCGAATTAACACAAGTTCGGACTTGAATCAAATGGATTAGAGGTGCAGATATTTCAGTGTCAACGATTCATCAAAGTGCCCACAGAATACTGTGAGATGGTGCAAGATCCTCAGCACTGATCCATCGTAGGCATTTCAAAAGAAAGTTTCCAAACTCCCAACCAGGTAACCATTACCACATCTGACCCACCTGGATTTGTGCAGTTACCCAAAGGACACTGTTTACTCCACGCTTGCATCAATCGCCTCGGACTCACAAAGCAGGCAGAAAATGCAGGCAGAGTGTCTCCTGCTCCCACCCCACATCATCTCTCAGGGTCCATTCCCTCCTCACACACCCCTAAAACCTGGACGACAACATTTCAGCCCACAGTCATGGGCCCTGCAGAACTAGCACACTGCTACCAGAGCCAAAGGCAAACCACGGCTGGCATCTCTGCCCAAAACTATTTGTGAAATGTTCTGCGAGTTGCCCAAGTCGAAAGCATACTTCAGCAGAGAAATTCCCACTGGAATTTGATCATCCCCTCAGGTGTGATCACCAAAGATTTTATGAGCCGAACGCACAAGCTCTGCCCAAGAGCCTTTCCTGATGGACACACCAGCCCTGATTTTCCATGGGCATCGTTTCCTTTAACGCTCGTAGAAGCATTTTCTTTCAAACAGCACTAGCAAGGACAGGGAACTCTTAGGGTAGATCTGTAACACCAGCTCTTGTGCCCATCATCTGCACCTCCTGCAGCACAGGTATGTCAGAGGGTAGCCCACACTCAAGCTTCTTGTTTGGCCCAAACTTTGGATTAATGTATCCTTTAAAGCTCTGCAATACCCTGCTCTTTAGTATCAAAAGCAGGTCACGTTTTGCAGATAACACATCTGGTTGGTTTTGCAGCCACAGCTCTTCCTCTAGCTCATGAATTAGAGCTTTTCAGTATGGCATATAGGACAATCTGAAAGAGTCATTCTCTGAACCTCGATCCCCCATGACCTCAAGCACCAGAAAGATACACTCTTTGTCCTGGAGGGTCCACAAATCTCCCCATCACCTGCACCCAAACATCACAAGCCACAAAACACACCCCAGACCAGCAGAGCTAAGGTAGAGCTTCCAGTCCAAAACCAGAAGCCACAAACTGCAAGTGCCAGCGATCCTATCTCACAAGAGGAAACTGGGTCTCAGATCTCAGCAATCTACCAAGACCTAAGACAACATTAAGTGATGGAAATAACTTGTTCACCTTCAATGAGGAACTCTAAAGGAGACAGCTTAGCACTCAGTATCCATCAAAAGCATTACTTCTGCAGCCAGCCAGAAAGCCCACATATTTTTCTATATTTTTCCTGGGGGTGTCAGCTCAAAGTCTCTTATACAGGCTGAGCACTGGCTTATGACTAGTAAAACAGCTTTTATACATTCCTCTTCCACTTAAACATCATTATGTGCTTTCTTGCAACTTCACCGTGATCAAAGTCCTCACAAAGCAGCAAAAGTGACAAACAGGATGTATACTCAGAACTCCACTTGTGCTGGCAACATACACAGGATCATTTACGTTTCATTTCAGATGAGTTTGTCCAAAAAAAATAACCAGTACAAATCTTATTATGTTCCTATCAGCAGGAAAAAAAAAGATAAGATACACAAAAACACGCAGAGCAAATGAGTTTCCATCTCTGTCACAAACAAGAACAGACTATTTCTGTTAGCAAAGATAAAGCAACTGGAGACAAAAGTAGGGAATCAACATTTCCTTTACACCGGCAGCCACAACCATTAGGTGTAGCTTGGAGCCAGGCTGTCCTGAAAAGTCCTGGAGGGATCCCATGCAAGAACCAAGCCAGTCCCAGCTGCTCCCTGTGTCCTAACACTGACCTCTGGAGCACAGTCCTTGAGTCACCGCTGGAGCAGGAACCTCACTTACCTCCATTTTACCTCCCCACCAGGTCACCCATTTTACTGCTGCGTGGACACTGATACTCTTGCACTCCCAACCTTTCCACTCCCCTGCCAGTGCACTCCTCATCACCTCCAGCTGTATTTCAGCACTGTGCTGATCACTGAGACTGCAGGTGTCACCACTTGATCTAAAAGCATCTCTGTGTGGCTCAGTTAAAAACTCACTGAAGTGTCCCAGTACTTTCCAGGCTGAGAGTGGAAAAGAGAAGCAGGACACCTTACAGAGCACACCTTTATTTTCATTTGGAAAGAACTGAAGTCAGTTCTTACTTCCTTGGAGTTCTCAACCAGTATCAACAGGACTAGCCACAGATTTGAAGTGCAATAGTCTCAAAGCGTTTTGCTGAAGGAAAACATTCACCTATCAGTTTTTTGTTTCTTAACTCAGGTTCTGCACTAGAGCATTGTGCCGTGTGTGACACTGACAGGCCAAACAGAGCAGTGGGAGAACTGGGTTTCTCCGGCATGTCATCTCCTAATGCTGTCAGAGAGCTGCTTTGTAACATCACTACATTTACCCATCGACTTCCACAGGATTTTTTTTTTTTGTGCCATCACATTCCTACAGGAACTCTTTGGGCATCCTTTCATGAGCTCTTCCACCATGCAGAAGATGCTCTCTCCTGCCTGCCCAGTTACGTTCTAATTTTACAAAGTCCTCTTCCAGACCCTCTTTTTTCACATTGCCCACAAGTCCCCCAAGATAACACACATGCAGACAGCCCTCCCTGCTGTATTACCAAGATCTGAATGCACCTCCAGGAGGGAGATCATCCTCTGGTGTAATGTTTAATCCTACTTTCTCACCATGGCTTTGTGCCTCCGTGTGCTGAGGCAACAACCATCAAAATGGAAACCTCACCAGGGCACAGAACCTGTTTTCCTGTTTAGCTCAAGAACTACCCAACGCGCAGAATAGTTTTAATGATTACCATAAACCAGTTTTACTCCAAACTGTCAGCCCTAGCAAGAGTCTGCCCAAGCTGGGGGAACCTCCCCAAACTTATTTGGATATAGTATTTAGCTGACTTAATTTGAAGCTACTTTTGCCTTCCAAACACGCACGCCTACTCAGCAAACGGTAACCACAGCTGACTCAGAGGAGGAGGACAGGCTCCTCAGCTTTTTTCTTCCTGTACAAGAGAAAAACAAGAGGGCACAACACTCACTGCCTCCCTCCCTCCCTCCTCCCAGTCACAGCCAGCTCAAACAGCACTGCCGGTACACGGAGCCAGGAGAAACCTCTTTCTGGGATACAAGCAACAATAAAACCTCTGGTCTCGAGGCAAACAAGCATCCTCAGTTCGAGCCTGGGGAGGCTGTGGGTTTAAAAAGCCGTGTGGAAAGCCAAGCTCCATGTCATCCCTCTTCCCACACACACACACTGGAAGGGCAGAAACAGGCCACCCTCTCCTGCCCCCCTTTCCAGGCGCCTCACGCCCCCCGAGATGAGGCTGCAGTGCCTGGAGCAGCTTCAGACAGACACAGGGCCCTGGGAAGGTGCGAGGAGGCACCGAGCTGCCCTCCCTAATCCCCGCTTTGGAGATGGCACACTGCCCGTGTCCCCAGCCCTCCGTCTGCTGCCCCCCTGTTGTTGCTGCTGCTTGTTTTCCTGACTGGGAGCTCAGAAAGCGCCAGCCTGCTCCGACCACACCCTGGAATGAAAAAATCACCAACACGGGCTGATTTACATGCATGCATTACTTGGATAAACACAGCCCTGGCATCGAAAGCCCCTGTGGTGCAGGGAAGCACCACCTCTACCCAGCGAGCTGCAGCACAGAGAGCTCGGCTTCTCATCGGCACCTGGGGCAGCAATTGCATTTCCAGCTTCCCAGGGGCACGGAGCAAGAATCCAGCCCAGGTAACCACGAAAGTGGCAACTCGGGAAAGATGCTTTTAGAGGTAACACTCAATCTTTACGCAGAAGAAACTGATGTCTCCAAAAAGTGCAGGAAAAGAAAAATTGTACAAAAAAAACCCCACAATCACAGACACCTGTTGTCCAAAGCACTAAAGAGGCCTTCAGTCAACATCATCATCTCTTTCCTTCCTAAGGAACTGAGACTGCAATGCCATGTGCCGGACACAGGGTCCTGGTCTGACCACCCCAGGACAGGACACACGTACAAAGGAGAGTGATTAAAACTTATCCACATACAGTCAATACTTTTATACTACTGTCAAGTCACTAGAAACTTACTCTGCCTAGCATTTTGTCTTCCTAGTGCTTTAAAATCCACACAGCAAATAAAAACAGAAGGACACCATTCCTCTATGGGGTGCAAATCCATTTCAACTCCACTTGGCTACTCTTCTAAAGGATTCTTGGATTTTAATAACCACTGGAAAATGTACTGCTGCTACTTACAGCTACGCTTAGGTCACTGTATAGGGAAGGGCTAGAGCACAGTCCTCTGCTCAGGGGCTACAGGAGGAGGATTTGCAGAGAGGAACTTGGCATTTTGTCCTTACAACACAATGAGACACTGTCAGGCTGTGACAAACCATCCCTTGGGTCAGGTACGGAGCTCCCAAGACACAATAAATAACTTATTTCAGCAGCACAAGGCTGCACATTATCACCAATGCCCTATCTTTGGGATTTTCTTCCAAATTCTTAAGTGTGATTAAGTTCTTCCAGCCAAAGCATGGTATCAGGGACACCAGCTGATTTCAGGGGAGAAAAAAAAAAACAGCTTCATCAATCTGCCTTTTACCAACAGATACATTTTCCAAAACTATAATTCAGTTTAACAAGCACCACCAACACTGCCACAGTTAAGGATTCGTGAACATCGTTTTAAGAAGTTTACTGTGTATCTTCACAGGACTTCCCCTGGACTGTAAATTACTCTGAAATCAGCCCAAAAACATCTTCAACCCAAAATCTTTGGTTTAAAGATCTGTCACAAACGTTACCTCAAGTACAAGAGCAGCTTTGGGAACAGCTTAAAATGATGATGTCATTCTTTTACAGGTCATAAACAATGCAGATGAGTAACCACAGCTGACACTGGGAGCAGTAGATTAAAAGACAACTGCTCCTCCAAAAATGCTGCACCTGCTAAAGCAAGACTTCTGAACTGAAAGTGAAACAAATGAACAGCCTTGCAGTGCACCTCTACCATATGTAGTCTTACGTCTGCATTGCTCAAACATCTCCCCAGCCTTGAACAGAGAGCATTACTTTCCTTTGAGTGACACAGTCACCACTGTCAGCATTTACTGACACAGTTTCTGAGATACATTTCATAAATCACAACTCAGAAATTCAGGAAAAAACACCAAGGTTGGAAGGCCTTTCCTAGATCACCAAGTCTTGATCACCCAATGTTCCCACCAAAGCATAGCATATTCTATACACCAACTTCCTCCAGTTTTGGAAATAACACAACCTTTCCAGCCACTCTTAGGAATCCTCCAGCAAAGCAGGGAGTTGTGCGTGCTGTGGACGGGGTGCTGAGGAAGTATCTCCAGCAATGTGACGTGAACAATGTCCTGAAACCATGGGATGTTTGTATCAAACATTCCTCTGTGATCAACTTCAGTTTCTCTGAACTTCCCTTTGCTTTTCAACACATGGATTTAGAGCTCTCTCTACGCAACAGGACCCACTCCTGACCACTCTCCTGCATGATGGGCTTCCTGGATTTTTGTGTTTCAGGCTGGAGGAGCTGCTGGAGTTAACATGACCTTAACTGAGCTCCCCCTCCTCAGCAGCAGCTCAGTTTCTGGCAGCAGCAGGTCCCCACTGAGCAGACACTCAGAGCTGTCGGGTTTGCTGCTACTCACCAGATCAGGAAAAACAGTCTGAGTTCCCCCCAAATGAACACAACACTACTGGGGGGAAATAATTCAGCTGACAAGCTGCCACCTACTGCACTCCTCTTGCCCCCCTCTCCTGCCACAAGTTCTTAGCAGCAAGGACTTGTTTGAAGGACACAAAGTTAAATAAAATGGTGTCATCGCCAGATTATATAAAGTATGAAACTACCTAATTTCAGCTGCAGAAAGAACTTGTTCATGGAAAAAGAAAGACAGAGCAACCAGTGGCTCTGAGATGCACAGCCACATGTTCAGGGTTTCCAAAAGCCAAGGACATGCAGAGCTCAGGGCTCAGCCTTTCAGAGGCACTCCTATGTGCACGAGATGGGAACCAGTCACTTAGCCTATGAGGTAAGAAAACACATGGATCCCATACCCCAAATACCAGCACTGCCATCAGATCACACAGACACCACGTGTGGTTTTATACACAGCAAAAGACAGGTTGCTTCTGTACCATCAGTGATCCCTGAGCTAAATTAAAAGGATAAATGAGCCCACTGCTGGCTCTGGAAGGATGGCAAGGGTGGGCATGTGAAAGGAACTGCTCTCAGTGACTGGAAAAAAAGCAGCCTGGCAATCAGAGCTTCCAGTCCTGCACTGCAAATCAAGCCCAAGACAGCTCAAATTTTAAGATTATTTCCTGCAGCCAGTTAGGGTAAAGATGCAATTAACTGTCTGCATTTCCTAAAGTGCAAGGTGTGGGAGCAGGGAGTCAGCTCAGTCTGGAACTACCATCTAGACTGTTGTCAGCTGTGACAGGATTTTGAATTTAAGATTTATTCACAAATAACAAATTTGACTGCCCTGAAAATTTTTTCCACATGCTACACTTTATTGTTCTTCACTTCAAAGCTCTGGAAATTCAGAAGCCCCAAGTACACTGCAGTTAACAGCACTTCCAGTTTCTCAGATCTAATTACAACCTGAGCCACTGCTGCAAGTTAACTTCTACTCAGTTCTGGCTCTCCTGCCACCCAAAACAAAGCTCACATTTACACTCTTAGTTCCCTGGCTACATCTGCCTATTTTAAAGTAGCAGAAATTAATTTTATTGTTAAAAAATAACTACCACAAATCAGTGGGGAGCTGCAGTTAAAATGCTTGTCTGTACGATAACTAGACACAGACTGCAGCTAGACACAGCCGAAAAAACATGGATAGACTTTTTTCTGTTTTCTGAAGTGAGGATCCCGAAACAAACTACTTACAGAGAACAAATGCATTATTTGTTTATAGGCAGCACTGCACACAAATACAGAATACACTACAGACCACTCATACATGATCACAATGTATTCAGTCTGTACATCCAATTAACGCACTTGGGTAACTTGTATTTTGAACTGGTCAGCAACACACAAACTGCAGCAATGAAACCACCAAAGACGAAGTTATTTTCACTCAGCTGAGGGGAGAGCTCTGATCACAAATGATCAGTGAATCTACCAAACACAACAAAGAATTTATAAGCCTCAACAATTAGAAAAGTACTGAGGTTAAGTGTTGAAGAGTACAAACATCAACTCCTCTTTTAGCTCTGAGAGGGATCTCAGAGAGAAGTGTGCTTTGGGGGAAAAGAAACCCAAACAAAAAATCTTTCCCTGGCTGGCAGAAGTTGAAATGGTTCCTACAAAATAGCTGATGAGGAACATTCAGGGTCAGCAAAAAGCAGTGGAAGGAAAGGACTCACCAGCTCTGCGTTTGACCCCAGTCTGAAGCATGTGCAAGCAATCCTATGGCCATCAGAGGTTTGGCATGATTTAAACAGCTAATTCTAAACTGTCCGTATGAGGAAAAAACCATAGAACCAACACAAGAAAAGTAAAACAGCTACAGCAAAAGGATGGACAGCACAAGATCCCCCAGCTGGGACTGGCCATTCTGCTGGGTGGAGAAGAAAAACCTCCCCCTGCCTTAGAAACAGGAAAAGTTGTACTGCAGAGCAGTCATCAGGAAACCGTAGAGGAAATGAGCAGGTTTATCTCGCTGAGCCCCTGAAGACTTTTCAGGAAGTACTCCAGGAAGCAATGAAAGGCTTCCCCGCCAGCCCCGCTGCCAGAGACATCCACAGCCAGGCGAGGCCTGAGCAGCAGGGGCAGGGGTCCAGGTGGTGGATCTGAAGCCTCCTTCCCTCCAGGGAGCAATAAAGAGACCTCACCATGTGGGATGTACTCCATCCCCTCTCAACAGGCTGATTTGGCCAAGGGCAAAAACCTGCCACTGATTACAGACGAGACTCTTAGCCAGCATACAAAGGAATTAAACTTGAGGGGGGAAAATAAAATATCACATTTACAGTCTATTTCCATCTCTTTTGGTAACACAAGGCATTGCCTATTCGAACAGCAAGCAAAAGCTTTCAATGGAGCACACAAAACATGACTCTTTACTGCAGTGTGGGTTCCACAAGTCTGCTGTTGCCTTAAGAGAAGCTCAACCCCCTTGCTCAGGTACCTCACAGCTCCTGAGCCACCAAACCCTCAAAGCCATCAGGTAAAGCTTCCAAGCACCACCAACTGTGGCTCCAACCGCTGCTCTGGCAAAGCACGGAAATAGCACCTGACACAGTCAGGGACGTTCACCAGGCTCTGGGAATACGACAAACCGACCTTGGTACTCTGAATGCACAGCACTGGATTCCTCACCGAGTGCCAGGTGAATGAGCCACCCAAGCAAGTGGACTGTCCCAGCAGCTTTTTCTAAGCAACAGGCCTGCAGCACAGCTCTTTAAAGCTGAAAAACACTGAGTAGCTGCATGAACACCTTTATTTTTAAAGCATTCGAGCCCGTTGTCAAAGTTATTTGCCACTGGGGTGTATATAGATCATGGGTATGTTCATCAAAAAACTTAGCCCCAAACGCACAGGTACACATTAAAGACTTGGGCTGATCGCCAGCATGGCAAGAGAGGGGCTTCTCCCCCTCTGCTCCGCTCTCCTGAGATCCCACCTGCAGTGCTGCCTCCAGCTCTGGGGCCCAAACAGAAGGACACGGAGCTGCTGGAGCAAGTCCAGAGGAGGCCATGGAGATGCTCCAAGGGTGGGAGAAGCTCTGCTATAGAGACAGGCTGAGACAGCTGGGGTGTTTTTTAGGAAATCACCCATTTTTGGTCTACTCTGGCCACAAAGTAGCAGCGCAACACACTATACTGCGGCTTGTTGTGTCAGGATTTGAAGGGATTTAAAGGACAGCCTACCAAAATTAGTGTAACTCAGCCATACAAGCCTGGAAGACGAGTACTGAGATCATTAGGGAGCTCAGTAAACGTGACAAAGGATCTGCTTCCAACACAGCCACAAAGCAAACTCCGGTTCTGGGGGAAAACTCCAGCTGCAAATGCTGTGCCATCCACACACACCAGTCTGACCCACAGCACCCCCTGGTCACCAAACTGCCCCAAGGACCAGCATTTCCATGGCCCTCTGAGACTGCAGCTGAATCCCACCCACTCCTTTCCTCTGCCTGCATCCTCTTCCCAGAACGAGCTGCAAATCTTCTGTATGCTCAGAGAGGGGAGAAAAAATATAAAGATTCATCTCATGCATTAGCTTTTCATGAGCTCTGTTACAAGCTGTCCATATAGCAACGAAAATTTACTCTTTAACCTTAACTCCTAGCAACGTATTCAAATTCTAGGAGCAGCATCCTTGATGCTTAAAGGCTGTGCTGACTTTAGGAGTCAGTGGAAAACATATCTATGCATTGCAAATCAATACTTTTTCATTTCTTCTGTTCAGTCTCCACAAATTATTTCTGCAGTTGTAGATTTTAGTTTTAGGCAAGCAAAGGGGGAAAAAAAAAGTTTGCAACACCTTTAATGAGAAAAACCAGCAGACAGACTGCAGACAACCAGACACCAGAATAAATCCTTGATAAAGTCTATGTTTGTTCAAGTAATTCATCAAGAGCAGAAAGAATTTGAGGAATAGCTGCTTGACAGATCGAAAACTCAAGTAAAATGATAACGGAAATATTTAACTGTTTACATTCACTTGGTCTTCAGCCTTTTTTAAAACATAAATCCCAAACTGCTGTACTGCACTAAACAAAGTGACTCTTTCCATGTGAACTACGTTCTCCACAGATGCCCTGGCATTCCCACCCCTTCAGCTGCCTCCTCATCCTCAGATCATGTTCTGTGCATGCAGACACTGAAACCGTGGCTGGTGAAAGCTCAGTTTTGACTTCTCCAGGAGGTCTCTCAGGTTGCCAAGTTCAGAACAGTCATCTCAGCTCTCGAATGACTTGGAAAAGCGTGTCTGGTGGTTATGTCAGAGAACAGCCAGTCTGGCATCACACTTCTATTTCAGGCGATGCCAAGGCCTGTGACCTTGAACAAGTCACTTCACCAGATGTTAAGGTACAGACTTCTCCATGCAAGGAGGAGTTGTGATGCTTAATGCCCTCAGAAATAAGGAGTTACTCTGAAAAAAGGCATGTTTTCAAGTAGTGGATTAATCACGGTCTAGATATTGGTTTTTTCCTCAGCTCAAATGGATACTTTATCCTAGGAGAATGAAAATACACAAGGCTCATTGCTATAAAATATTGCATTCAAAAATGCTAGCATTAAGAACTGTTGTTTGCTATGATTTACCTATTTTTAATGAATTACCACAACTGACATTGACTCAAGGTGCATTTTGTGCCTTTACTTTGCTTCTTCTTTCCCCTGCTTTTCAGTGAAGTGACACTTTCCCCACCCCAAAAAGTCACACTGCTCAGTTTCCCTGTTCAGCTCCAAAAGCACCCCCGAGCGGTGCTGCTGGAACGGGGCTGATCCCTCCAGGGATGAGGAGATAAACCGACAATTTCTGATTAAAATAGAAAACATTCTTATCAGGCCATTCCAATGCCTTGTTGCTTGCCTTAAAAATTAAGTAAACAGGAATTATATTTAGAGTTAAAACTAAGTTGACAGTGACCCTGCTACAACAACAGTACTTCAAGTGCTTTACAGTCCAGTGCCAGTTCAAAGTTGAGATTCTGGCCAAGTGACCGCTGGAGAAATAAATTAATATTTCATTACAAAAATAAATTTCAATCAACTGTTCCGGTTTGAACTCCACATCTTTATCAGGAACACGAGGTAAAGCAAACATTCTTTTTCCAGAAAAAGAACATCCATAAATTCAAAAGGAAACAGTAGGTTTCAATGATGGAAAAATATTCTTCAGCATCGCAGTTCACCACAGAATGTCACTGCGGATCTGCTGGCAGGGACAATTCATTCTTAGAGGGGTTTGTTCCAGCCCCTTTGCACTATGGACATTGGAGCTGTCCAAGTGTTAGAAACAAGCTTAAAGAGCGTTGATCCAACATGCAATTTTATTTGATCCCCCTAAATCAATCCACAATTTGAATTTCTTTTTAACCACAAAAGCGCAGGAAACGCTGACCTGAACAAGAGGGCTGTGATCACACACCTGAGAGCACACGGGCTCGGGGGGACTCCTCTCTCGTGGCACACAGGGTTCCTTTACTCACAAAGTTTGCTGGCGGGACGCAGCTTCACCCCAGGATTATTTTCTATTTCCAGGTAGCAAAGCTGTCCCTGAACAAACCGCACTGTTTCACAGCTATCTATAGCATAGACCAGGCAGCAAGTAATTTTAATCCCAAATCCTCTTCCCCCTTCATTATCCCCAAACTGACACCAACAGCTTTCAGATACAGCATCTCTGGCCGAGAAACTCTGATGAAACAGAGTCTTCGGATAAAAACCACTGGATTATTCCCTGCACTAGAACATTAACCATGTAGGCTTTGCCAGAGTCTCTCCCCGTGCTCTCTCCAGCGCAGGGAGAAAGGCTTCACCTCCAAAAGCAACACCTCGTGTTTCCAGCTGGAAAACCTGAATCACCGAGCCCCAGAACCCAAACAGCTTTGCATAAATGTATATCTCAGCCAGTGACACACATTTTGAAATCCAGCCTTCCTAACATTCAGAAACAGCTCCTCCTGTTCCCCTGAAATCCCAGAACACGCTACCACCCTCCCCAGCCCCTCACACCCCTCTACATTTCACTGTTCACACAGAACTGCCAGGAACAAGTGGCAGCAGCAGCTCAGTCTCAGGAAGCTGCTTTGGAGGGTGATCTTACAAAGCCTGTGACTTCCCCACAAGTTCTACCTCTTCCTTTCTTGCTTTCGTACCACCTCGCTCCCAGCAAATCTCCCGAAAGGAAAAGAAGGTGTGGACAGATTTATTTGCCAAGTTAAGTATCCACGCTCCTAATCCCTGCTCAGAAAACATAACCTTCATAACCCACAGCGAAATATATGCAAGAACATGAACCAGTGCAAAATGCAGCCTCTAATTTTCAGATGTTCAGTTCCTAGGAAACTAATCAGGCTATTAATCTCTGAAAATTATTTCAGCTACTTCATTTTAAGAGCCTTTTTTGCAGTGAGTCTGGTTGTGTTAAAGTTTCCCCCTACTTAGTCAGAGCTTAATAGAGTATTGTCTTTTTTTTTTTAATTTAGAACATTTACAAAGCTGAGAAGTGCCACAAGAATGAGGCTGCCAGAATGAAGAGAGTGATGCTGTTTATAGATTTTTTCTTTCCTTATTTTGTGGAGTTCTGTAATTACAGTCACTGACCAGGCAGTGAGTGCAGTTCAGCAATGGTCTATCTTCCTGTACCAACTACTAAGAAATTTCAAAGTGAGAACTGAGTTTTACATCACAAGTTCTCACACTCCCACTGAGCAGATACTACAACTGAAAAAACTGCAGAATCCCAGTGTTCCAGTGCAAGCAGGGGGGGAGAGAGGGGAGGGACGACGATGTGAAGACAGACCACACACAACAAGCTCCTGTGTCCACAGAGTGGCAGAAGCTACACTGAAATCAGTGCCACCAGTCTTAACCTGGGTAACTGAAATTACAGCTCACTGGGGAGGCAGGTTTGTTTGGAGAGGGGAAAAAGCATCAAAAAAATCTATATTGTTCTCAAGTTCTCCTCCAACGCTCAGCAAAAGCTTCAGTATTCAGAGAGATTTCTGACTAAAACACTTTGAGCTTTATGCCCTTTTCATCCCAGCAGAGCCTGTGGTATTTCCTGCGAGATGCTCTAAGAACGGCTGTCTTCAGTAACAAAAGCACAAAATCTGGATCCCTTTCTCAATTTAAAACCATTTCCAGGTCCCAGGTTACAATGAGGACAAAACTATGCCATGTTCCTCCTCATCCACCCAACACTAACTGAATGCAGACTTACAGACTTCACTCCAGGCAAAAACATCACATACAAACAGCTTCAGACCTCCAAACACCCAGAGCCACAGAGCAGGTTTGGGTCCTGCCTCTCGATTCCCTGTGTTTCAAAGTGAACCCTAACATAATCCCCTCAAGAGTTTCCCAAGGCTGTGTTTGTTAAAAAGGGAGCCCTGGAAGAACTTTCCAGGGATTTTGTCATGTACTTAGTCTACCTCCAAGTTAATAAAAACATTCTGTCCACAGAAAGACTCCACTAGAAGAGTTTAACTGAATCAGAGGGACAAAACAACTGAAAAGGAAAAGCTACCTTTTTGGCCCATGACAATTTCTGGGGAAAAGCAGATCACCTTTTTCCTTGTTCTTTGGAAAAATCAATCTGAATACATTCTGTATTACACCAGTCCTATAAGACTGAGGTGAATGTAGAAATCAACACTGATATTATGGACAGATCTCTACAAAGCTCCAATCCTCCTCCTCTATAGATATGATGGCACAGAGAACCTCAACCTGGAGGGCACAGCCAGCATCGTGAAAAGGGGAGCAGAAACCTCAACTCTCTTTCCTCTTTTCTGGAAATTCGCACCCTCCGGGATAAGCACCTGTTTAATCTCCTACTCTTACTATCGACAGCCTTCCTACAGTCTTCCTTCGACTCCATGCAAAGGCCCTGTTTCACACAGATTTAAACATTACCACGACATTCCTGTCCCTCACTGCCTCCAGGAAATCTGAGCAGTCTGTAGGAAGCATTCCTCTGCTTTCCCTCCTCCTCCTCTACTACAGCAAGCTGCTACAGCACTAGAACGGTGCAGTTCAGTGTATACACAAGAGAGAGGCTCCCAAGGATACCCAAATCACTCCTCCAAAAGCAGTCACTGCCAGCCCAACTGCACAGAGGAGGGAGGAGCTGCAGGAGCATTCCCAATCTACCAAAGATGCCCGAGCCAGCCCCGCTCTTCCCATCACTTGGGAGGTTTAGGCAAACCTGACTGACTTTGCCTGGAGGAAGTTAGCACTCCAATTATTCCACCAGCTCTGGAGAGGAGGTGGAGCAACTGCTGGCAGTGCAGCAATAGAAAACAGCTGGGAATCAGCAAAGTCTCAACAAGCACAGGATGTAGATGGACAACAGCTAAATTCATTTACTGAAATGACTTAAGCTCTTTTGTAAGCTTTAGCCCTGGCCTCAGATATGCCAGACGATACCCTGGTTACTCAATCTCAAGCATTCCAGACAAGGGAGAAGCAAAACATCCAATACCCTCCCCTTCTGCAGCTCCTCCCACCCAAACCCCCAAAATCCCCTCTTACAGACTCGAGGTTTAGGGTTTCTCCAAGGGGAAGGAAAAAAAGAGAGTTGGCAATTCCCTCCATACTACTTCCTAGAGAAGGACTTATTTAAAAGCCTTTAAAAACCCAATAAGCTATTACATTATTACATCAGGGAGAGGTAACTCATTATCTTCCTTAGCCAAGTCAGAAGTAGCCAATTTAGGCAGCCGAAATTTCCATTGATAGTTAACCCTCCCTTCCCCCAGCCTTTGGAGGGAAACACTACCTGTGCGAGACAGCGGGAGCTGCAGAGGTAATCCAAGCCAGGAGGGCAGTCCACCTCCCTGAGAACTCTGTGCAGGAGCTGGGGCAACTTGAACTTCCTCCAGCTCAGCTGCAACCTGTCATCCTTTTTACCAATGCACCTACTTGACCGACCCCCCCCCCAATATAATCATCATTTTAAAATGCTGCAGAGAGCCTTGAAACTACAGCGTCGTTTGCTGCATGTTACTGACTTTTTACGTGACCAAGACTGTTTACTGGTTATAAGAGGCAACATGGCAATAGTGATGCCACCTCAGTAGGACTTAGAAGCTCCCAGTATCGGAGAACCAGTTTTACCCTCCTCGGTTCCAACTCTGAGATTCCCTCTCCAAGGCAGACTTGTGCTTGGGAAGCATCAGCAAGAAGATTACTCCTGGCTGGTATTTCAGTCACAGCAGCATTTTTCTTACACTTATCTCCTACTTCTGCCTGACATGTCTTAACTAAATTTAACCCACTAATCCCAACACACCTGAGAGAGACAGCAGCCACTAACACTATCACTCCTACCTTAAACGGGAACACCACCACAAAGTAAGATTACTCAGATTAAGTGATTGACTCGAGGTCATAGGAAGTGTATTGTCTGCCCCGAATTTGAGCTTCAGACAGGCTAACCTCCGGGCCTGAGCCAAGAGACACCCCCAGCTTTCTGCAAGCTGCCGTACCAAGGGGTGTCTCCTTTCCTGTTTCCTTTCCCAATCCTTGTGCATACTTGCTCCTGCATTTCAGCAGGGCAGGTCCAGGGGCTGCTCCTATTCCTTGGGCCAACACGTGCTCTGAGAAGAGCCATCCTGCTGCACATTCACCCGACACACGCCACAGACCAGAGTTAGCTCTGACACTGCACAGCCCCACACTAATTGGCTTTCCACAGTCAGGGAGACTTTGTGTCTCCTTCTCAGAGTGGATTTTTTCACCACGCACCAGCCTGAGGCAGAACCCTCCCTGTTCCACCAGCAGCCGCCCAGTAGCCAAGGAGCAAAAGGAGGAAACACTTAACGTGGTGTGAAGGAGCTCACTGGTGATTCCACCAAGCCAGCAGATTTAATGGGTTTTTTAAACCATTAGGAAAAAGAAGCACTGGCAGCATCTTCCAGCACATCAGCCTGCTGTCCAAAAGGGCAAAGCAAAACCATTTGTTTCTAGTACGCAGAGAGGAGGAAAGAGCTCACAGTCTGGAGCAGCACTTGGCATAACATGATGGAATACACAACCAGCCCTTCCAGTCACTGGGAAAAGACAAGAGAGCTCCACATCCACCACACTGTTTCAACATATTGACCACGATGACTGAACGGCACCTGGGTATTGTGGGTGACCAGAGAAGTCTCTGGTTAAGACTAGAAATTAAGTATAAGAAGCAATTAAAACAGTAACATCAGACACGATGGATGACTACTAGCCTGGAACTGCTCAACCCTGCAAATTGGTAGTCTTTAGAGTGAGACAGGGTAATTAAAACATAAAAGATCCACCAGATTAATCACCTTGCACATGATATAAAAACATTTACACTTGTGTGCATGCCATATATCTATTTCTTTTCAAATACACAAAATGAAGGTGCCTGCACACATCACACAAACCTCCCCACACAGAGCAGGGCACATCCAAAACCACAAGCGTTAAGTCTGTGGGGAGCTCCCCAAGGTGTGTCGGAATTCTTCATCCTTAGAAGGTCGCACTGGGCCTACAAAAGGGCAACGCTGTGCACTGGAACACATGTCAGGTGAGTCCTGTTCCTCAGCTATAGGTGCAGCTGGGGAGATACCTTGAAGTCCCTGTTCCAAGGCAGCACTGGAATACTTCAACCACACGGCCAACGAAGCACTTGGGATATGCTGGAAAGGTTCTGCTGGGTAAGATTCATAATGAAACCAGAATTTTAAAAGACGCTTCTTATTTCTGCTTGAACTCACAGGAATGAAGACTTCAGAAATTTCCTTTGAGAGACAGACCACGTTGTATTCCTAAAGGAAAGGGCTATATATTTTATTCACTACCCACCCTTTTTCTCTCATCTCCTTTTCATTCTCTTTCCTGCCAAAGCATCAAAATCACAGTAAAAATACATCTCTGATACTGAGTTTCATCACGTAGTGATCTGCACAACACCACCATGCCAGACACTTTTGATACTGTGCTCTTTACAAGTAATAATCCAAATCATTGAGATTGGTCAAAGTAATAAAGAAACCATGGCTCCGAGAGTCACCAGAGATATAAATATTTTCTCATCTTATTACTTGTTCCCCTTTTACTTTTCACAGAACGCTACAAATATGGCATTTTTTTAAATCACTGATTTTAATATTGTCTCATTTGTAGTTGCCATGGATGCAGTATTTTATTCTACTCAGACACTGACAGTTTCACTGTTAACTCTTGACTCGCACATCCTAAAAATGTGGAGCTGCTGGAAATCCTGGTCCTTAAGCACAAGGGAAGGTGGGACATACAGGATTCAGCACTAATTCTGAACATTCGCTGTTCATCTCCAACAGATTACTGTGGTGCAAACACTCTTGGCACAGAACTTTGACTATGAGGAAGGAGTACACTTTAATACTGAAAATTCAAGGCCCTGACACTTTTCCACATACTTTTTATTCAAATCTGCCGGAAGAACCAAAGCAAAAAATACAAACAGCTTTTCTCTGGCCTGATGCATCTTGGTCCAACAGCTTCCTGCTGATTTCTGTAGTTAAATGGTTGACCCTTGCCAGGAGTGGGACCCAAAGTGAAAAGAGTCATGGTTTGCCAAGTGAAGCAGAATCCACAAACAAGCATCTCACACTGGCTACGGATTGTTTCCTTTGAGAGATTTAAGAGGGAGAAGGGAAGGAAGCCATACTGGGGTAAGGCTGGGTGTTCCTGTGAAATGTATTATTTACAGATCAGAAATTAATGCACAGAGAGAGGGAGACACAACTTACCCTCCAAAGCCTACTGTGTTTTCGCATCTCATCTCCCCCCACTGCCACAAACACTCCCCGGCTCCCCCACAAGCCCAGTGGGGTAAGTTTAACTCGTGCATTTCCATTGCAGAACAAGAAAGTTGCCACAGAAAAAACACTGTTGCTCAAGATAAGGTTTTTTTCTGTGTGCACACACACTGTCGAGTTGTACAAGTCCACCAGAAAATAACGTGCATTATTTATTGTACATAACACCAGGAAATCTGTAACACTTACAAAGACCATTATGATGCCATTAAAAAGATTTCATGTTCAGCTTTCTAGGCATCTTGGGCACCCAGCCATCGCTACAATAATTATTATATTTATCACTATGTAAACTAACTGTAATGCTTCATTAAGATAGAGAAAAATGGTATCACTGAGGTCCCTGCAAGAGCCAGTAACACACTCTCCTCAGTTAGATGTAGGTTTCCTATCTGCAACTACGTACTGGGCTGCTCCAGGAGATTTTACTGTGGTAGGACAACACAGCAACAGAGGCTAAAGAGAGTCCTGAGCTACCACAAATGGCCTGCAAAGGCATTTATGGGGTAACTGCACACACTGGACTCTCCTGAAGGCCATGGGACAGGGTTTTAAGCTTGGGTGATGAACTGCTCATACAGAGTCAAACGCCTTTTAATACCAAAAATCCTTGACAGATGCCTTTTAAGGTCATCCAAGAAGCGAGGGACGTCTCAGAGCTCTGAACACGTGCTGGACATCCATGCTGTGCCGGGAGAGAAGACAACACTCCTAGACCCCAATGGGTTAAAAACGAGACCGAGGGGCATGGAAAGCCAGAGGTTCCTGCTATCTGTTCCACCTGACAGCCTGGCAGGCACAGGCAGCTGTTGTGCTCACACATACATCTCCCTGGAACCAGAAGGATCCCTTCTAACATGGAAAACTCCTGACGTGGACTTCGACGTAAGCTCTGAGCCTTGGAGAGATTTCAAACATGTTTGACACTGACACGGTACTAATTGTACAAAACTCCGAAGCTCCACAGGGACACAGAGCTGCCGGCGAAGCCTCCCTGTCCCTTTGGAGTCTGTGCAACCCGAGCCTTCAAACACAGACATTTTCTGACAAAAAACCCGACAACCCCGCTGGTGTGTTCTCTGTTTTCCCTCTGCCTCCCCGGCAGATTCTGGTGCAGGTCAGAGAGCAGATGGAACTCTTTGCAGGTGAATTTTGAAAACCACTTCACTGGGTCTTTTCCATTCCTTGCTAAGTAAGTGATAGAGACAGTCACCCGACACAGCTGCAGGACACCAAGGCCTTGGTGCCTGACCTTACGGGCTGGACATTCTCCACATTCTATTAAATAAATTGCTTTTGGAATTTTGTGTGATTAACAGGGAAGTGGTGAAAAAAGCTACCAGAGGCAGCTGCCTGAATGACACCAGCACCAGCAGACTCTGCCCTCTGCACTGACTGACACAATTCAAGTCAGCACAGCCACCGCAGAATACTGGATCTGCTGGAATCTGTGCTGCTGGAAATGGCACAGTTTTTACTGCTCCCATATTCAACCACCAGAAAGGCACGGTCTCAAAGGCCTAAATATTTTTTACTTTTTTTTTAAGGTTTCTTATCTAAAAACTGTTATCCAGCTCTTAAGCAGGATTCAAACAGCCAGAGAGTCAGCAAGAACTGCAGTAATTTCCATTTATGACCGGCAGAATTTGCTCTCAAAATAAAGTCAATGTGGCAAGATAAGAGAGAGTGGCCACCCGGATCCAGATCGACTGGTCACTAAAGCCCTGTCACTACAGATAAGGGTCATTTAGGAAACACGAGCACACAAGAGAAATGGGGATTTGCAGCAGGAGGAATTTCTGAGGAGTGACAGTTTTAAGCTCCTAAAGACAGGAAAAACAGGAGGGGTGATAAGAGCTGTGGTTCCTCCCTGCCCACAGAGTGAACACTCCTAACCAGGCCGCATTGATTAAGCTTTTCCAAGCTGCCTAGATTATCAGGGAAGGATGGGAAGATGCTTCCTGCCTCAAGTCAGCCCCCCTCGTTACTGTCAGAGAGGAGAAAGGATCAGGCTCAGCGTATTTTGTGACTGAGAGCATTATGCTGCAGAACACCGAGCATCCACCCTAACAGATAAAAATCCCAGATTTACTTCCTTTAATTCTGCACTAAACGAGTAAGGACAGAGGGGTGTTTCTTTTTTAGAGGGAAGACAAAAATTTCAAGCACTTTAGCAAGGAGCTAAAGTAAACCTCACAAACTGACTTGACTCCACAGCCTGTTCTCCCTGCTCAGAAGGCACAGAACGAGCTCATCCCAATTCTGCATTTGGGCCTCTCATGCATTTCCTTACTCAAACCCCAAATGGTATTTTACAGTCAAATCCTGTTATTTACTGAGGAATGCAAGACCTAAAGAGTAAGACCCAGATTCCATCAACATTCTTGCTTTCAAGGGCAGGATTAGAGCAGCAGCAACATTGTGGGTACTTCTACAGCCTCTCCATCAACACTCAGGCATTTGCACAGTAAGTGACCTGCAGCCCCCACAGCAGCACACACCACACGCTACAGCTCCCGAGTGCCTTTCTGTGCAGGAGAGAAAAGAACCACTGCAGTGTCTTCCACAGGCATGGAAACAAAATCCCACGGACTCGGGGCACAGATAAAATGTTTCACAGCAGAGCAGCAGACACACAGCTCATTGCCTGCTCCGAGACAGAAAATTCCACGCGTCTCTGCTCTAAACACTGCTGTCTAGGTAAGCTGCAACACCCTATTTTCTAAGCAAAGTACATAATGCCAATACCATATGACCTTTTTTCCCCCACCCCTTTATTACCAGTAAAAAATACAAGACAAATACTGGAGGCTTTAGAGAGCTTTTCTTATTGCAATCTAAGTCCCAGGGATGGGGACATGAGAATACACTCCACAGCTCTCCAACCACGCTGCTTTCTTCACAGCAAAAGAATGTCACAGTGACCTGAGTCACTGCAGACCCACTGCCAACCACAGACACTGTTTTTGAAGGGGTGATTATCGGGGCTAAACTACCCCTGTGTCTGACAGGGCTTCTGCTACCCCACTGTTAGTTCACTCCAACACTGAACTTGCCGGGGCCCCCTCCCCACCATGCAGATCTCAGGGGTGCTGCAGAGCAGGGACATCTCTGCCTTTGCAGGATCTGAGATGGACAGGAAGCCCAGAGTAATCAATAACTCATGGAATTATGTGGAAAAACTATTCCTCGTCCGTAAAAAATGCATGAGTGGGAAAGCAATTTGCTTCAGTTCTTCGTAAACACGAGTAGATTAATTGGTGCACAGCCTAACCCTATAAATCCAGGCTGGGGAAGGACAGGCAGCCCCGGAGCAGGCAGGACAGGCAGCCAGGTTCTCCCCTGGCTGGCAAGGTGACAGGTGGCACTGGGCACTGCAGGCAGGCAGACAAAGCCTTGCCAGTGGCCTCCCCTCTTCCCTGGCATGCAGGGAGCTCTCTGTGCTCCCAGGAGCAATGTCCCACGTCCCCTGCGCCTGGAAAAGGGAGTTATGGTGCACAAGACCAAGCTCAATGCCCTGGACAGTAGTTCCCTCCCTTGGCAACATTCAAAGGAGCTTCTCAGGCCTGGGGGACTCCAGGGGAGATGACAAGGTTCATGCACAGCAGGGAAAGGCCATGATCAGCAGTGGAAGCCAATCAAGAGGAAGAAACTGCTGCACAAAACAATGTCACACATTTCTGAACACGCTATACCCTCAAAACATCCCCAGAGTTCACAGAGTCTGGCCTTATTCATAAGGAAAACCAAGCATTTATTAGGGCACTGTGCCTTCCATCTGCAACACCAATTACCCTCAATTCCTGACATTAAATATGCTTCTCCCAACACAAAGTCCCTGCCACGACTGAGAAAGTCAGACTAGTCCCATCTCTCTGGCAGGGCAAGTCCATGCTGACCTCAGAGATGCAGGACAAAGAAAATGGAACTCATAACTCAGGTTTGTATTTACTGCCTTTTCTCTTTTTACTACAGATTTAGTACCATGAACACTAAACCTGGGTTAATTCCCCCCCACAGTAGGAACAGAATGATTAAGAAGGAATTCTCTCCTTTGTTACTGGCACCCAAAGTGCTACATACTGCAGTTGTAAAGAAAGGGGAAAAAAAAACCTGCTTGGAACAAAATACAAAAAAAAAAAATTCCTTGTGCATCCTTATCATAAACCCACACGGGCCAATCTCCAGCAGTCCCCAAGGAATGATGCTAATTAGAAAGACACAAACAAAACTACACCAAAGGAGGACTTTATTTACTCTGATACTATCATAATAAATTTCTTCTCCAGGGTGCACTGATGTTCAAACAAACATTACTCTCCCCACCTCCTCCACTCTGCCACTCTGAAGTCTTTTGTCAAACATCTGAGTGTTCCATATCCAACACATTTTCATTCAGGAGCAGACATCCACAAACAGCTGGGATTTTTATACATGAGAATTTTCAGGAATTGGAATTTATTTATTCTCACCTAAAAAACCAGAAGGGAGTGCGAAATCAGGATATCTCTGAAAATCATACACACCTCCCAAGCCAGAAAATAATTCAGCACTTCTCACAAGTGATTCTGTAAGCTTGTGCTCATGACACAGCCAAGAAAACAGATAGGTTTTGACTACAGTAAAATAGAAGACATTTCTTTACAAAATGAAAAAAAAAAATCAGACAGAAACACATGGTAACTACGCACAAAAAATTTGACCTCTGAAGAACTGGATGATCCTCAGGTATTGGCATATAGAAACTCTCTTAGAAAGTCCCCTCATTTGGAGCACCCTCCTTGCTACCACTGCAGATAAAGCTTCTGTAAAACCCATCTTCTCACCCTAAAACCAGTGAATTCCAGGCTCCAGCTCCTATCACACAAAACAGAGTTCCAGGCTAAGTGCTGCCAGGAAAGCTCCTCATCACCCCCACAGAGTATCACTTCAAGCCCTGTCCACTTGGAGCCCCTGATTACAGCCTTATTCCAGACCACAGACTGAAACAGCCTCTGAAATAACCAGGGCCAGGTTCCACAAAGCTTATAAAGCTTTGCAGATTATAAGCCAGACCTAAAACCACGTCTGATAACATAGAGGAAGCACATGCAGTATCTGCCATAATAGGGCTGGGCCATCCCACTGCTAGATCCCCAATTAAACAACACAGATTCACCATGCTAGAGGAGTTTTCTGAAGTGCAGAAGTGCAAGGGGTGGGGGGGGAAGGAAGGTGGTTTCACTCCATTTTCTAACACTTTTGAATCACACTTGAAAAAAATGAAAACAAACAATAAACCCCGACACACCAACTTCCCCCCAACCCCACATCATAAACAGATCCATTGTTCCCAAAGCGCTGATGGCTCTGTTCTGAGATGATCCTCACTTCTCCACGCTCAGCTCTCGATCCTGGTACTCGGGCAGAAGCCAAGTCCCAAGAGGGCAGAAGACTGACCCAAGGCAGACTCAGCTGTCTCAACCAGATGCCTTGTCAGGACCAAAATCCCCAGGCCCATGGGGTGCCCCTCCACCCCACACCCGGACACCGATTTAAGCTCTCCCACAGAGAGAGCGAGATCCACATTCAGGAGGAGGCTGAGCCTTCCGGCAGACTCCACACACCAAAGGCAGGATGTGCTCACTCCTTAGCAACCACATGTTAATTTTTTTCCCAGTGTGAGGTACGCAGGGCTTTGCTGGAATTGAAAATGAGGTGATTTCGCTTCAGAAAGATTCCAATTTCTACCTGCTGCAAGCAAGTCCAGCAGACCTGGACTGTATCTATGACACTGCTGGGACTAGAAGATGGCTCCATACGTGTTTTTCCAGGCAGTGGAAGACATGTGAGGAGGAGGACACCGAGGGTGGGTGACAGGAGACAATAGACAGACAACTTGTGAACTGGCACATCCCATCAAGTGGATGACACTGACACCAAAGGTCTCCCTAAGTGACACACAGACCGCTGGCAGCCCTTGGATGCCTCTAAAAGGTATGGAATTCTGTCCCCACGTGACTGGCCTTCAACACCATCCTACCTTTGCAGCGGAGACCCACCAAGCACCCAGGAGAACACACCGTACAGAGCTACGCTCCCTGGTCTCCAGAATTCCCCATTTCTCTCTTCCGTCGCACGTCAGAGAGTCCCCAGGCCATTCCACCAAAATACTCCAGTATTAAAGAGATAGATTGTTTTTTCAATATCATTATTGCTGAAAATTATGTCTGGCTGGTTAAATGACAATACAAAACATGACACTTCATTACCAGAATCCTTATCCTTCCTCAGGAAGGCCCCAAACACCCCCAAAACACATCCCAGCACTGCGAGCTCGGAATACAGCAGAACCTGGTTTCCATATCTGCTTGCCAAGCCTACTGCACCTGGGATATACCATAAAACCTGGCTTAGAGTGCCTCAGTTGCCCCAAGGACCCTTGCAGCACCTTCACACTTGTGTCACTGCAAGTGTTTGCAGGGCTGCACAGTGTTCTGGATCAGGAAACTTGATCCAGGTTAAAAATACAGTTTATTTTTTGGGACCAAGTTATTTTTAACCCACATGGAGTTCTCTGCTCCCAGTCACTGCTCTAGTCCATAAACAATTGTACCAGCACAGAGGTTGGTACAGGGCAAGGAAGCATTTAAGCCAGCCATGCTACTGAGAGAGGGAAAATAAAAAAGATAAAAGCACAGCTGTGCTTGGGATTGGTGACTGGTATCGTCAAAGTATCTTTCCTTTAATACCTATGAAGTATCAACTTCATTGCTACTGCAGTAACCCTCAAACAATTCTGAGGTGCCCAGATCCTACTGGATGACTGGGAGAGTCATCAGGTGTGCTACCAACCCCACACCCTCTGAACATCCACTCCTTTTCCATCACCATTAACAGCTGTGGCTCCATTTAAGATGAGATCCCCAGAGCTCAAACTGGGACCTAAGGGGGGGGGGGAATCCAAACAAAAACCTTAAAAAAAAATCAAAAAATCAAATACAAACAGAAAAACCCACCCACTTATCAAGACTTATTTCTGACTCGACAGGTTTTCATTCCGCTCCAGCTGAAGGTTTTCTTCCCAGTGGGAACAGCTGAGGGATTTTCGGTGTGTCAGCCTGACTCTGCACAACAGATGGGAAAGCCACCCCAGCCCCACGCCGGGAACCAGCAGCTCATGCCCAGCTTTGGGGAGGAAAATCAGCTCCAGCACAGAGCTAACAATGCAAGTAAGGCCTTCACTTGATACCAGAGTAAGCAGTCACAGGCCTGAAGTATTTTCAGGACCGTTTCAAACCCAGACCAGTGGAGAAATACGTCAGCAAGAACCTAAATCCCCACCAAGCACCCCCAATCAGCCTTTCTCATAGACATGGTTTTGTTTTAAAGGAAGCAAGTGTCACCTTTCTGCAGGTGCTGGCATGGCACACACAAGGAAGGTGTCTTTTCCTTCTTCATTTGATGCTTATAAAGAAGATTAAGTCATGATCCTCCAAACAGAGACATAACACGACACATCTTCACTCTAACAAACTCCAAGTGCTTTGCCTCACGTTTTTAATATTTCCAATCTTGTGCTTCCCCACACCGGTGCTTACAAAGTAGACTTGTGTGGAGCAAGAGAATCTCAGCATGTTACAGCTGAAGATGATGCCCAGATGAAGCTTTCCTACTTCCAACGCCATCCCAAACATCCACCCTCACGCAGGTGTGGCCACAAACAGCAGCTGAGCACACGCAGCTGCTGGAGCGCCAGTCCCTGCGATTACGCTGCAACCCAGCACAAAACTAAGGAATTTCTCTTGTGGTGGGTGTGACAGAGCTGAAAAAACAATAACAGTGGGGTTTTTCAATTATTTTTTTTTTTAATGAAATTGTTCCCAACTACAAGGACGGAACTTATTTGTGCTTGTCAAAGTTGAAGAAATTTTAAAGGCAACGATGCACAGATGAATTAAAAAAAATTAATGCAGATTGGAGTTGAAGCAGAAAAAGACTCCTTTAGCTCAGTAAATGCTTTTATGGTTACTTCAAAAAATTGCCAGTTTAAGTATGACTAATTTGTGAAATATTTAATTGTCTGAAAAAATGCATTGGTTTTGTGCAAATCTGAAATCCAAATAATTCACACATCCATTTAAATGCACATAGGCATGGCCAGTTTTTTTTCTTTCTACTCACTTGATTTGCAGTGTCTTTTTTAAATAAGAAGAAAACTTCACAGATAGAACATCAAGCATTCCAGGGTTTCAGATCATGCAACAAGCAAAGGTAATCTTTTGCAGAATTTTAACAAGATCCTCACATAAAAGCACACTCCAACATTAAATCCTCGGGTGTTACGTGGTGGAGGTACTTTTCTTTCTTAACGCAAACCTATCTTGTCTCAGAGCACCATCCTGCAGCACGGGGCTCAAATACTTAATAGAAAGACTGTCTGAACTTAAATAATGTTGATTAAGTGCTTTTTATTTCAAAACATCCCAACGTGCTTTGCCAGCAATGTCACTGTTTTCAATCAAAACTCCTTGGGAGTGAGGCAGCAGCTGCTCCCAAAGTGATGAACGGTGCCTCACACTTCAGTCCCCAAAGCCACGGGGACAGCGTCAGCTCGGAAAGGCAGGAAAAGACCCAAGAGCGTGTGCTCGGAACTACTGACACAGCTGCTGCAACGCCAGGCAAGAAGCACCCTCCCCAAGCGCCGGTTCAGGCAGCGAAGATCTCCCCCGAACACAGCAATGCCTCCAGTATTAAACTGCAGCATCGGGAATTCAAAATAGACTCCCAGTTTCAACCGGTCAAGTTTGTTCCACGATTTTAAGCTTTCTTTGAAGCTCTCCCTCGCAGGACTGAGCAGCCCAGGCCCTCCTTGTGCAGCAGCCCAGGGCAGCCTGCAGGACGAGAACACAAATATGCCCACGGTGCATCCAAAACGGGACTCTTAAAATGCAAAAACTTGGTAGTTCAGCACGCTGATACTTACAAGCTTTGGAATGCTTTGCATATTTTTCAAGGTTTACTATTTTTGGCAGGAAAATGAGGGGAATTTAACAGTCTTACATATAATTCTACAAGTGTTGCCTAAAGAAGTTCGCAACTTTCACCTTGCTGGTGCATGGAAATGGAAATGCTACCCTACTTGATTTAGAGGAAGGAGGAACTACTAAAATAGTAAAATAATTTCTTCCTCACTATCTGGAGTTTTCCTTTCATGTAAAGCCTGCTCCAAAAAGCAAAACAAGCCAAATGCAATGAATAAATCCACAGAACTGTGCCAGTAACTCTCCAATTGGCCCAGTTTTATTACAACTTGACCGCTTTCAACAACCAGCCACCTCCAACCCCTCCGTTTTCCCCTTGGGCATTTTCAGGAGAGTCTTCCATGTAAAAGAGGGACATGGAAGACTACTTAATAAACTTTTGCAGGTCACAGTTTAGTACTGTTGAGGCCTAGACCTTGGCAGAGCAGCCAGGTTGGACGAAGAGCTTAGTCCGTGTGTGTCAGCCAAGAAGGAAACACCAAGCTCCAACCCAGGGACAGCAGTGCCGATTCCTCATCCACAAGCCACAGCGAGCACCACTGGTTGTCATCTATGAGCTACAAAAACGCCATTGTTTCTCTGCTTGCTTGGTGTTTCCCTTGGCGGAAGTGCATTGATAGAAATGCTGCCGGCTGAGCATCTCTGCAGCTCACTCTGCTGAACTAAGGGATGGTGCTCCAACGGCGGATCGTGAGCCACACAAAAGCCACATAAAAGCCATGTGCTTCCCGGCCCTACATCCAAACAGAGCAGAGACCTCTGACTGCGCCCCAGCCAAATCCCAGGAAAAAGAGCCTTAACAAACAAGCACCCTGAATTGCACGGAGGGTCTTGGAAAACATGTTTGTTTCTATAAATGTAACCAGACCGAGTCAATGCTGCTCAGTCAATGCACTTCACAGAGATGACTCCCCAGAGGATTGCTTTGAAAGACTTGCGCTTCTTTAGAATTAAAGTTTACTGCATTTTCCTTCTAGTTGCAATAAATTAAATGCTTACTATCCACCCACACTTCAGTAAATCCCCAATTCCAGCAGGTGAATAAAAGAGCAAGGAAAACAAACCCGTGCCAGCCTGTGGGCTGTAGTTACACATAAAACACGAAAGAGGCTTTTTAGTTTAAAATGCCACAGGTATAGCAAATTCACGGAGGGAACTCCGGCTGCACATCGTGTCCTTGTCACTGGCACTAAGCTGGCAGGGCACAGCCCTCGCTGCATTACCAGACACGCAGCAGAAGACCCTCCTTCGCCGCTGCCGTCTCGGGGTGTGACTCTGATCAGGCCCTTTCAGCACCCTGGATCTCCTTTTCCCCACACACGAGCACAACGTGCCTCCCACCCCTCCAGCGGCATTATCCCACAGCCAAACCTTCTCAGGACCGGGATGTTTTCCACGGTGAGTGACTTCTAAGCCTCGCTTATTTCAGGTGACTTGACCTTTACCTTTCCAAGCCCTGCCTTCTTTTCTAAGAAAGGATCTTACAGGAAGAACTTCAGTAACATTCCCTCTCAAAAACATACATAAAACTCTGCCTTTCCAACGTTCTCCCACCACAACATTCAAATTTCTGTGTTTGCTACCCACAAACCAGTTATTCCTGAGGGAAATTGTTCCATTTAAAACAAACAAAATCTCCTCTCTGTAAAATTTCTGCTTGCTAAAGGCTTATTTTATTACAGGAAAGCCTTTCCAATTCCTTCAATGCCCCAAAGAACACTCATGCTCCTAGAAGACTCAGAACATTCCTGGATACCAGGTGACTTGAGCTGACTGTAAAAGGACACATCGGTGTTGTTTTGCCTCTTGAAAATGAAAATAAATATGCACGAAAACTTTTACATAATATATTCCTGAGTGATACCTGGACCAAACTAATCTGTCACATTTGTCGCTTCGTGTCCAGTGATGCTTTCTTTGTGCTGTCTGGAGCAGCCTCCAGAGAGGGCAGGTGAGGCAGCAAGGCAGGGCCAGGCTGGGGCTGGCACGTTTATCCGACAACACAGCTCAGTCGGTCTTGCTTTCTGCGGGCTGCCCACTAACTATCACTTAGAGACACACACGGAGTACAGAACTGACCTGTTTTCTTAGGCCAAATATACATTATTCCTTCAATTCGGTCGCATAAAGATACCAGAAGAAGGTGAGCAGCTTTTACACCACTGTAAACAAAAGCCGAAAAAACTGCACTTTCAACCACAAATTCAAAAAAGAGGCTTCATTTACATGGGATTTTAGGCTGTCGTGGCTGACGTTATGTTTCCAGTGCCTACTCCCCCTCCCCAGGAGGAGAAGCAGTGTCAGGATGCACACACATTGCAGGCTTCTGAGCAAAGATCAGCACAGCAGTTCACGTTCCCACAGACATACCTGCACCAGCACTTCAGCACATAATGGATTTCACCTTCCCATTCACCTTGACGACACAATTCTAGACTCACAGTGCTCGAAACCTTTTATGCCGTACTGGACTGGGCCTGGAGATGAGAAAAGGGTCTAAAATTTGCTTTGTTTTTAATGCAGATACAAGGAAAGCAGCTAATTTCCTAACAGAGCTGGATCGTGAACTAATTACAAGATTATTCTCAGTCTTTCAGAAGAGCTAGAGTTTGATCCATACAGTGCTTTGTTCAAGCTGCTAACAGGTAATGTTGGCCTCTCTTGTTGAACTGCATTTTATAAAACTTTTAAAAATCAGAGTCAATACAGTTGGTTCACATCAGCCACTCCTCCACCAGTGGTGACAGAGCAGTATCAATTAATATGAGAGAGATTAGGAGAACTAGAATATTATCTAAAAGACTATTTTTGTTCCCTTACTCAAAAAAAGAAATCTGAATGTATTTTGTTCTTGCCTTAGATATTTAAATAGCTGCATAAAGCAGGGAGTTAAAAACAACAGAGAAGCAGGTATTCCTTTCCTTCCTCTACTACACCTCAACTCTTTAAGCAGCACACTGGAAGGAAAATCCGTAAGCTGTCCTGTTGGATATTTGTACTCAAGTGAGGAATTTAAGTCTCTTTTGCTTAATGTGCTTTACATGTGCTTCCAAAACAACTCCAGCATTCCCAACTAAACAGATTTCTTTTGCAGAGGCAGCAAGGTAGAGAATGTAATACACAGCCCTGTACACCACTGGTCCAGGGAAATACAAGAAAATAGGGTTGTGTAGAAACGAAAAATGCATTTAACAGCAAAATTTACAAGCAAGATGCTTGCCAATTTTTTATGTGGTATTAAAAAGGTACCTGCAACCACTCACAAACATTAACAGGTGCACCACAATACTCACGTTAAATAAGATTATCCTCCTTACGGGGCAGATGGGACACAAACTTAAGTGACTGTCCCATAAAGCAAGCACAGGAGAGAAACATAAAGCAAGCCCAGTCTACCACCTTAAAATGGTAAACCATTTTGCAGATCTTTCTGTGAGCAGAGGTGGAACAGGCGCACACAAAGCATCAACCACAGCACGGGTACAGTCCTTCAAAATTCACACACACGAGAACAAGTTCAGGTTAATCCAAACATTGTAATTTAATTAAAGATTTAAGGAGAGAACAAAAAGTCAGTTTGGGGATTATTCAAAGTATTTTATGAAGAGAGCAACAGTCATAAATTTCCTTACTTCTCTTACCAGGGACAGTCAGTACAATTTTAAACTTGTAACTACATAAATTTCTGTGCACAGGAAACATTCAGCTGACATGTTTCCCATCCTTATCAACAGCGTCTAGCACATAAATTAACAAAGACACAAAGTGTTTACAAACATTTAGTTTTAAACTGTTTGGGACGCAGTAAATTATTCAGTAATTTTTCTCTTTACCCACAGGAAAGGGAGAATACAGAGCATAAGGAGCACTGCTCAGCATCTTTCTACAACTAATATATTTAACAGACATCAAACGTGCTGGGAGAAAGGGCTTTGTCATGCAGAAAAGTATCTTTAAAAATAAAAAAACCCCAAACCCGAAATAAACAACCCAATGAAAACACAGCAAAGCAAGACAAGACATTCATCATTTCTCTGCTGATACTTTAACGATGCCGATGATCTAATGATCAAGCTTTTTAAAGAAACAAGATAAAACTAAGTTCTTCCTTGAAGGAAGATAGGTAAAGCTTTGAAATCAGGCACTCCAGCTTTCCACACCTGAGTTTTAGATGCTAAAAGCAGGCAGCGTTATTTCCCCCCCTCTGAAACCCAAACTTTCCAAATGAGGCATGACAAAACAAGCTGAAGTCCTGAGCTAACTTCCATGGCAAGCTCCAGGCATGCCGGGGAATCTGGTGTGCCAGAGCAGCTCTCAACAACATTGTTATCAGAGAAAGCGCTGACATCCAACATTTAATCTCCCATCAAAACTGCAGTCTGCATTCTCTCTCACCAGAACCTCCAAAGCTCATTTGCAGCACAGACTGATCCATGCTTTAACAAGACATATTAGAAAGTAATTAAATTTATTTTCTGGTTGATTTTTGGACTCAAATAAAACATGTCCCTGGGCTATAACCAGCAAGAGATTCTTCACTTGCAATTAAATTACTGGTTACTTTTCTGCACTCCTTGTTGGGGTTAAAGAAAAATAAAATTAAAAAAAAAAGGCAACAAAGTGCCTGGGGTTCCACAAGGCCTTTCGCCTGCCATAAAACAATCAAAGCTCCATGGCCATTTTCCCACCCAAACAATAAAAGCAATAAACACTATTCAGACATTCCCAAAATTCATGGATTAACAAAAGAGGATGAAGGGCGTGGGGGGTAAAATGAGCTCTGACAACAACAAACCCTGGGGCACGCACAGGACTGGGGAGATCCCACAAACCCAATGATAGCCACGCGACCCCCAAAATCCGAGGGGGATCCACACACAGGAGAAGGGACTGAGCAGACTGGCATTTTCAACACTGATGTGGGAGAGGCAGCACCGAACAGACCCTGCCGGGGTGATGTTCTGTCCCCAGCCAGGCCCGTGTGGAGGCGGCAGGAAAGGGGATCGCCCCATGCCGGACACACTCGTAGCACCTTTCCCTCCTCCCTCTGCTTCCAGGGCAGATCATCAAGATGTACACGGTGGTTTTAGAGCTTCTGCCATGGACACAGTGAAATCACTGTTTGCCCACCTCTGGCTCCGATAGGGATGGAATGGAACCCAGTTCCACACTAAAGCTGGGGATTTTTTTCCAGCTACCTGCAGAAATACTTGCAAAAATCAAATGCTCGCTGACTTCCAGGCTTATAAAACAAAAAAAAAAAGTAATGGGAAGGCCCAATGAAACTCCTGTCAAAGCTAAGTGGAAGATTAATTATAAAGTGCCCGGTTAAATAAATAAATCCAGTGTAATTGTAGAATCTAGGAATTACTACTATGGATTATAAAAGCCACTTCTGGTTGGCCTGCTCTAAACCAACCAATTTAAAAACCAATCAGATATATGAACAGCATAAAAGCCTGGGTATAAACAGCCATGTCAAGTGCATTGTCTGTCTTCAAGTAAATTATATTAATGAACCAAAATTGTTTGGTTGTTTTTCACACCATGAGACAATGTTTACACTTGGCAAAACACTCTGGCCTAGATTTTCAAATAGGACTACTGGATTCAGGCACCTTCCACTGGAGCTGTCAGACCACCCACCAGAGGCAGGGACCAGAACACTTCTTAAGAGAAAGCAAATCAGTCCATCAGGGTACCTCACTGACAACCCCAAATTTCGTCTTTTTTTTTATTCACAGGAAACACTGACAGTGCATGGAAATCTCTAAAATGAAAATCCAAATATTACACTACATGATCTCACCGCTTCATAGGAAAAAACCACGACATAACAAGTAGGAACCAAGATAAAATAGCAGTGGCAAGGCTGTAGCACAGTTCTGTCAGTGACAGAGAGTTGATACATACAAAAATCCTTCCAATAAACTGGAGGATGCCTTTTATTTTATCAATATTGTCCTAGGATGGATCACGATGCATTCACAGAGCAATACTCAGCGTTAATTTAGAAGCCCTGTTTTGCAAACCGATGTTGGCAGAATGTCCAGAGAGGAAGAACGTGACAGGAGCAAGAAAGGCTTCCTTAATCTAAGTTCCCTTCATGAGGACAGGCCTCTCAAACTCACCTGAGTCTGGGCTTTACCTGAGGCTGCTGATACTGCACCACCAAACAGTGCGTCCCCTCAAGGCACAGCCCCACGGAGCAGCAGTGGAGTGGAGGATGTCAGAAATCAAACACTCTGTGCTATAAAGCAGACCATCTGGCCCAAAAGAGTTTCCTCTACAAATTACTATCCTCTTACCTGGTCCTAGACAACAGGCAGTGAGAAAACTGACTAAAACATGTCAATAGAGGCCTTCCAAAGGACATGCACATAGAAAAGACCCTCAGGAATACTTTTCTCACCTGGAGACAAGTCTGCTACAGATGCAGGAGTCATTCAAGTACAGATAATGATTTATCTGGAAGTCATTTTGAGAAGCAATTCCCTCATATAATTAAGGCAGCTTGGCTCAGGGAGCACTGAGCCAAAGTCAAACAAACAAGTTTGTAATCACAGCCTAACTTGCATCCATGGCTGTGTTCAAAAGCGAAGGGCTTGCTAAACCAGAGTGCCTGGTCCCTGATTAACTGGTTCACCACTTGCCCCTGGCTGTCCCATTAGCTCTCACATCTGCAGCAGCACAAACACCGTGTTTTTATTATTTCTGCTAATCTTATTTTCCATGTATTACATACAACACTAAGTGTTTATTACTGCAGCACGTAGGGAGGTTAAACCACACCTGCTTCACAAGAATGGAAAAAAACTACCAGCACAACAAAGCACTTAACAGGAAAATCAAAAAAGAGCTGAATATCTCCTTTACCCAATTTTACTCAAGAACACATTACTATAATCACATCTAGAGTCCCTTCCTCTGTTGGGATTACGGTCACTACACTTCAACAATCATATCCACAAAGTTCCTGCTTCCAGACTGTCTTTCCAACAGTACGATGACAAAATCTACCTTCTGTACCTGCAACTCCACTTAATACAGTACAAGCTCTCTCGGAGATACTTGAAATGCTTCATGGCAATGGCCCAAGGTACCAAGAGATCCGCTCTCACTGCTGGGACTGCAGCTTACCACTGCAGCAGCACTCACTAGACAGTCACTGGGAACAAAAAAAAAAAACCCAAAATAGTTTAAAGCATAGAAAGCAGAACCTTCATGTAACCTGACTTCAGAAGACAAAATGACCAAAGACCCCGCAGCCTCCAAACTAGTGTACAAACACATTCCTTTGACTCCAGCTCCCTCACAATTAATTTTTCATCCACAGGTCACACCCACTCACCCACACAAACCAAAACAAGCCCAACACAAACCCTGTAAATTTAATCAAGGAAGGAAGAGCAAGCATGAGATGTTTATTTCTATTTTTAAATACCTGGGAGGTGCCCCAATGCTCCCTGCCTAGATAGATAACTAAGTAGGTGCTCCAGAACTGTGAGATCCAGTGCACGATCTGGCACGAGCAGGCACATCCAAACAGCAAAACATCAGAGCAGCTCACAAGGCGATTAAGAAAGCTTTTAAGAAAGGCTTTTGAAATAATTGTTTCCTCTCAGCTAGGACAGACACTAACTTGGGGTGTTGTTCCAGAGAAGAAAAAAATACATATACATATATGTCTGTAGTCAAGCACACCAAAATGCTCTGAGCAGCACTATGGTTTATAAAGACAAGACAGTCTCCTCCTTGTTCCCACAGTTCGTTTCTGCCTCAAGCAAAGTTGGTTGCCACTCTGGTTGCGCTCTCCCTCACCCAAATGGTTTGCATAGCAGATATGCTGAACAATCAAGTTTGAACCAGGCCCTAATCCTGCTGACTTTTCTCGCAAAACTGCTGGAAAGGAATTCCTCCTGGCAGCTGCAGTGCCTCTGCTCATTAGTTTACCAAGCAGCAGCAGAATGAACTGGACAGGCACATCATTTCTGTGCTGCTGCTGCAGAGAACAGCAGCAAGGGCCAGGCAGGCAAAGGGAAGGCTCCCAGATTCCCAAAAGCATATTGGAAGGGGAGGACAGCAAAGGCAGAGGCCTGAAAAGGAAGATCCAGGCAAGTTACTGCCACACTTGCTGCTGTTGCTGGGAACACAAGCTGGGAGGAAACTCCTTTTCCTTTACTGTGAGATTTGGGGTGGGAGTGTCATCCTTCTGGGGATTTTTAACTCCTGCTTTAGAGCATTGTGTTTAACCAGGCACAGCACAGTTATTCACACCGATCCCAGCGTCTCCTGGATACTAGAAGAATGAGTAGGATAACATTGCAAAATAGCTGTCCACTTGCTCATGACATTCTTTGTCCAGACAGCACCCTTGCATACAGGTCAGATCATGCAGCCCACTCAGCACACACAGAAAAGCAAACGTTTTTGCTTCTTGCTATGCAATTTCATTGAAGCAACCCCATTACAACACACTTAATGTAAACAACGCACATCTGGTGGAGGATCCACACGGAGCTTTGCACCATTTAAGGTGATGGGTGAGCCCATGATGGGGAACAGTTTCCTCCTCCTCCCTCATCCCAGGCAGGCTACCATTTCAATAAATATTTAGTAAGGAGACAAGAAGAGCGAGAACACTTCACAGCTTGAGGTTTTCAGGTACTATTACATGCATGATGTTGAATTTATTTCAGCTGAAAGCACATGGACACTGTATCCAAAATCCAGGGCAGGGATCAGCACTCAGATCTGAGTACAATTGCAACAGTGCCATGATTAAAACAGCAGTGTCAGTTCACAGAGCAAAATGTTCCTTTCAGACCAGGCAAGAAGCTGGAGGCTGGGACCTGTGATCACCACAGCCTTCAGTGGCGTGCCCTGTCACCTGTCACCGCCATGCTGAAAGATTTCCACTGCATTCTGCTCTCCAAAAAATGCCCTCTCACACCTCTACTTCCCTTCCCTCCTAAAAAGATCATCTGCCAGGTGCAGACAATTCTAACCATTCAAAGAATTATCCTAAGGGTAGAAAAGAACAAAATTTTAGCCTGGGAAGACTACAATTTTTTTCATCTGTAAGATAAATTCCAATTACTTACATCCTCCTGTAAACTACTTGATCCTAAAGCAGCCCTTGAATTTAAAAATCACTCTGCAGCTGGTTTGCTGGAAGCAGCACTTGTTTTCCCTGCCACCACTCTCTTCATCTCCTGGTGCAAGGTATTACTGATTATTTTAATTTCTTTTCTCCAGAAGAGAAACGGATGCACACAGACAAACAACTGCAGTGGGGAGAAGAGGAAGAAAGCTTCATCTCCGAATTAAGGATTTGCATACTGGTTTTATCTGTAACACCCACTGCAGTATTTTATCCCAGACTCTCAGATCACAAAAGACAGAGCAGACAGTGACTCACTGCAATTTCGGTTCTGCATGTAGCACTTCACGTGGACCAGTCAGTTCTGATCCTGCCAAACACCCTTCACCAGGCACTTAGAAAGCAAACCAGCTTCTCTAACAGAGGGCTCCGATTCGTGTGCTGCCTTCGCGAGGAGAGCTCCAGAGACGGAAGGCAATTCAGTCAATGTCTCCCCTTTGTGCTGTAATGATTTAAGATTCAATTAATACTACACGGGGAAGCACTAATTCCGAAACACCTGCCTCGGTGATAACCGGATTAAGACCTCCAAACCTGCTGCACTCCCACCAGTGACAGGCTGCCAAGTGACAGCAGTTGTCACTATCGACCAACTGGGCGCCGGGTTTTCCGCTAAATCCTACAGCACTCTTTAAAGAGGATTCCCTGCAAAACAGGAAGGGGGAAAAAATAAAAAAAACACCCCACTTGACAGCTCTGAATTCGTTTAGCCAGAAGTCACAGCTCCTCCTCTGCACGCTTTGAAGGCTGAGACTGGAAAGGCTCCTATCAGATCCCTTCAGATCCCTCAAAGAGAAGAGATGAAGCCACAGAGAGGCACCCTGAGAGACAGAGCTGCTCCCTCACTGATCAAGGTGCTCTGGAGAGCACGGCTTGAAGGAAGATCTTGGGACTAAGGGCTGGCAGGTGGGGAAGAACATTGAAACAGCTGTTTCACTGGGAGAAGAGCTGATAAGTTTGGGGTTTAGTTTGGGCTTTTCCTCCCCTCCTTGTCCTCCCCAAAAGAGGGGTCTCTGTAGATTAGTACGGGTAGCATGAAAAAAAAGTGCCTCAGAACTAAGACTACGCTTGCCTGAAATCTAGAGAGAAACCTTGAGGCCAAGGAAACACTTTCCTACCTTTTTAATGCCACAGAAACTATTTCAACCACCAAACAAGGAGCTGATTTTTTTTTCCTTCTTCCCCCTTTCCACCCCTTCATCACCCTCACGTATCATGACCTATCGGAACCACGCTCAGAAGCTCAATCGGTGATACATAACTCCCATTTTAATGAAACAATCCATCTGCTCCATGTGACTCAGAGCCTGCTTTAAGAATGCAATACTGTTTAGGCCAACGGTTGCACCGCACAAAGTGTTTTGTTCACACGCATTCCTTTGGGATGACAGAGCCTATCCACGGCCCTAACGGTTGGGGCCTGTGGTTTTTTTCCCTCATCCGCTGAATGCTGCAGTGACTAAGCTGACAAAAATTCCTAGCCAATTATAAACCCACTTAAAGACACAGGCAACCCCCCTGCAACCTCCTCTTGCTATCCTATACGGGAAGTTTCTATACATAGAAAAACATCTCCTCCTCCCAAGGCCTGCGTTGATATAAAAGACTCGCTCTGCGCACTCAACACTTCAAACATGCTTCCTAAATGGCATCATTTCCCAAAACTATAGCCTTTAATCACCCATCCATATCCCTCACACATCAACTGGGGGGCAAAAAAAAAACCAAAACAACCAAATCAAGACAAACAGATCCCATAATTGAGTAAAAAGTTGGAGAAGCCATTAATGGGGGGACGATGAGTGTGCTGGGAAGAGATGAGTCTGGGCAGCTTTGGAGAGAGCAGCTGGGTGCCAATTAACCCAGCATGCTGCACCAGGAAAAAACACATCAGGAGGTCACACTGGTGTACCAAGCACATGTCTGATGCACCTCAGAGCACAAGCTGAACTTTAACTAGCAACAAGGACAACTCTGAGTTGCCTCTTGAATCCCTCTGAACACACAAATCAGTGAATGAATTCCAAAAACACCAGCCTTTCCAAGCGGGACCCTCAAGTCACATGCTGAGCTCATTCTAGCCCACACCGTCCAGGCCTACACAAATGCACTTAATAATTAGCTGGGGCACAGAGAACTGTGCTTTGGGCAGGTAACCACACGTTCCCTTTGCCCAGCAAGGAACAACAAACAAAACAAAGAACGGAGAGAATGGCATGTTGGCTTCCAGCTCCAAAAACCCAGGCTCTGGGCACTCAGACCCTCCCCATCCTATGGGGGGCAAACTCCTTGCGAACTCATTTTTAGCGCTCGCTCGGCTGGGAGCACATGCACATTCCATTCCAAACACTGCAAACTTCACCGGGGAGGGGGAGGAAGAGACAGATGACAACTGAGCCAGGCTGAGTTCACCTCAGAAGAGAAAGGCAGCTCAACAATCTGCATTAATGTATTATTATCCGAGCATCTTTTTATTAGAAGTTAATTCTCAGAGCCATAAACAGACTTGAGAAGGAAATCCCACTATTAGTGGGAAGGAAGGCTAAACAAAGGCTGTTTCATGACTGTTAAACACTGAAAAACTTGTTTGCCACATAAAAACAGTTTATGTAAATGCTTAAGGACAATTCATTCCTACATTCATATGTGTTTGGGGAAGGAAATAGAGGAAAAAATAGTTCTATTCAAAATTTTTAGAGAACGTGATTCCTATCCAGGATTAAACCTCCTAAGTTTTACCTTCTCTTCCCATGAACTGGCAAGGTCAGTGGCTTGGCTCACATGCCCACCTCCAGACCTCCTCCAGCCTATTTCAGCCAAACTCAGCTGCAGACCAGTCATCACAAGAGACGTATTTCTATACATTCCATGATAATGCAGAGCTGGGTGGAGGATAGATCATTTTAGGGCCCCCCCCAGGATTAAAAGACTGCAGCTCAAGCTCACCCCTCGTTTGACATCACCTGTCAAAAGAGAAATCGCCAGGAAAACTGGAAACCCAGCGCAGGCCAGACTGTGCATGGCTGAGAGAACTGCAGAGAACACTAAGCCAGGCTGAGCTTGCCTTGTCCCTGCGACATTTGCAAGAACACAGCAAAAACACAGCTTTCTTCTGGTTTTACACTTGACATTTCCCTGACATTTTCCCTATAACACTGCTAGCTATTCCCAGCTCCCCGTTGTTTTGCAAATTCATCATAAAATTAAAGCCTTACATTACGTCTAATTAACTAGCCAATACAATTGTCTATTCTATTAACAAACATTTGTCTAATATATATCAGTGGGGCCTGGAAATCCACGTTAAGCACGTTAATCAAAGACTTGGTCCAACTTTAGATGTGTATTTAATTGCACCGATTTAACGTGGCACAGGAAGGTAAACCAAAAAATTCTCTAAAGAAGGCATTGTTCCCAGTCACCAAGAACAAGTCACCAAGAACAGCAAAGTGTTGCCAGTAAAACCAAAAGTGTTCTGTTTCCAGCTTTAGCCAGCACCAGATTATCACATTTCTAAAACATCACTAACACATAGAAGCTCGGAAAGTACCTTTAGGATGTTACAAAGGTTTTAAAGTAACTTTTTTAATTTTTAAGTCTGAAGACCACGTAGAAGGTTGTCACAGACACAGGGTGCAATCTGGTGATGCTTTTGGACATTCCTGTAGGAAGGACTGGCACCTCTTCTCCTTCTCTACCCTTTACCACACAGCATCAGGGAAACTGAACTCAGGAATTAACACACATGCAACCCAGAAAGCCAAGGAATTCCTGCTTCCTATCACTGACCTCCAGTTATAATCCCACAGTTTTTCTTCTGACAGTGAAATGCTTTCTTGGAAAGTGGCAGTTCAAGCAAATCCATCAGAATGGTCTCTATGTAAAACAGAGTTTCTATTACTCAGAATAACTGGGTGCGCAAGTTCCACTTAGAAAGAATGGGACTGCCACTGAAATCATGGCAACATTTATTGTATTATTCCACAACACAAGGGCCACCCTTTCCTGTCATCAGAGAGGACACTTAGAGAAATAAAACTTCTCCAATAGCAGGGACGGCCACTGGAAAGTGGCTGCACATTGAAACACCTCTGGACTGACAAAGCATAAAATACAATGTCTTCCTTAGATGAAAGTGTGTGGATGTGAGCAGGAAAGACACCAGGTATTTTCAAAAATCCTAAAGAACGCTTCGAACTTTTTTTTTACTTCTTTACTCCAAAATGTGAGGAAAAATTCTGTTTTAAAGTATTTTTAAAAGTTTGTTGCTTGGGTTGCTGTTTTCCAAGCACATAGCAAAGTGTCAGTGGTGGACCAAGTTCACTGCATCATCTTTTAATACTGGAAAATAAAACTCCCAAATTTAAAGACCTCTCAAAACAAACAATCCTCTACAAATCTTTATGCCAAAAGAAACTAGGAAGCCAAGATGAGTATTTAACCTTAGCACTTAGTTTGCAGTGACTAGTGCAGGCTGCAAGATTCAAGACATTCCTCCCAGGTTATGGCACTTCACAAAGAAAAATGGCAAGTATACATTTGTTTAATTTTAGCCCTTTTCTCAGAATATAAACCACTGCTACAGTAATTAACTGCAGATTGGCCTAAACTGCTCTGCGGCCATTCCAGCTTACTAATTAAATATGCTCTCACAGCCATAATAAAAATTCTGGGAAACCTCTGGCTGGAGAGCAGACTTCTCAGGAGGGGAGCAAAAGTCAGCAAAAAAACTTCATTCAGAAAGAAAACACTAACAAATTTTTTTAACGTGCTCCAGATTTTTCTAACTCAGTGACACCAACTGTGCCTTTTACAATTATTATTTTTTTGTCTGTTTGTTCCTTTCAGGAGATGTTTATTTGCTGGAGAGTTTGCATACCAACCACACACAAGCAACAAATAATCTGTCCATTTCAAAATATTGCCAGGTTTTCATGATACTACTTTTTTTTTAAAGCCAACAAAGGTAAGATTGGCGTTACATAGACCAGCTTCACTTAATATTGTGCCACATCTAATTTGCTTATGAAAGAGTAAAACTGCAAGCATGTTGTCCTCTGCTGATATACACAATATCTACTACATTTCAGGGTTTAAGGAATAAAAAAAAGCTTAAAGGAAGAAGCAAACAGAAAAAAATGCATGCAAATACAATTTAAAACAAAATAAGAGTAATTTGATTCAGTAGCTCTGGGTCTCTGCTTCTTCCCCTCTCTTCCTGCCTACATAGTTCGCGTGTGCTCACTATTTCTAAAGAACAGGGGAATACAGTGAATACTCCTCAGAGAGGGGAAAACAAGGAGGAGAGAAAGGGAATAAAAAGAAGTCCGGCACATGGTTTTCAGCACTACTCTGCTGAATCAACAGGGAGCAGATTCCCAGCTGGCGCACGCTGCCAGCACTGCACAAGTCAATGGAGCCATGTCAAACGATACCACTCAACTGCATTATCTTCTGAGCTCCGTGTAAACAAACAGGAGCAGATTCAGAATATTTGTGAGAATACATCATGTTACTGTCTCCATATGTTTAAACATTTTAGTAGAAGGCACATATGGACCGCTCTTCCCACTCACTGTCATTCCCTCCCTCCTGCTCCTCATACACCCTATCTTTTCGGGCCATTGTCAAACCAATTCAAAAGGGAATAAGGATACATTTTCATTAAAAACATTTTGTGCTCAGCTGCCATCTGCTTCTTTATCAGCCTCCAAATCCTCACATGCCTTTTCCATGGTCCTCAGTTTCACACATTGGGAAGCTGAAAGTTTTCTCCTGTTGTACACTAAGCAGGGTCTATGTGAGCTATTGTTGCTCGTGTCAAATCCGTATGTTCTGACCCAGTGCTTACTACTTATGGCCCTAGTCTGGGTTCTCTCTACGAGGCCAATCTACACCTCCTTTTTGTCATGCCAGTGGCAAATCTAGTCTTAAAGCTCCCTCATGCACTTCAGATACTCACTGTCGGTGCTTTTATGGGAAGCATGGCTATTCCATCCCCTTTGGGGAATACGGGAGCTATAATTTGCTCTCTCACAAGGGCAGGACCCAGACTGTGCTCTCCTCCTCTCACGCAGAAGCAGCAGCTCAAGGCACCACTTCCCCACATTCACAGTCTGTGCCCCCAGAACCAGATCCCTCATCTCTCTGAGTATGAAAGGAAGGGTTTCAGCTAATACTTGACAGGGAGCGTCTCCAACTTAACTGGGAGGACAGTGGACAAACAATTAAGACGGAGTTTAAAAGAAACAAGACCCCACCCATACCGCATTTATCACATATGCAGCTAACTGCTAGTTTCATTACTTTCCCAAATTAAGAGTTTGCCCAGTCCAGTTCTTATGGCCCCAGCAATCCCAAAAGTGTCTTAGGAAGCATTAGCTGGACTTGCCTGAAAAACAGCACAAGGGTTATGGCAGACAAGGGATCCTGAACTTCCAGGCAGGCTTTCAGGGGTGTAATTTACAGTTGGTTTCTGCAGGCTTGGAAAGGCCTAGCGACTAAGGGAACAGACCTCAAAACTTAGTCATCGGCAAGAGGAATACAGAAAACAACCAAAGTTTTCTTTACAGCAGACCACTGGACAGGCAAAGTAAGTGTGTCATCAGACACAAGCCTTGCAAGGGCTACAGTAGGAACAGTTTTTGTGGTTCTCACACCAGTGGCAGCCTCCAGAAACCTCTCCAGCTGTCACAACTGCCAGAAAAAAAGAAAAACACAAACGGCCATAATCTTATTTGTATGTCTGGATGCTCAGGTTTTGCCCTTTCCATCTCTACCTGTGCCCCAGTACACAACAGCTGCTGCAAACAAACAACTTCAGCCCTCTCCTTTTATCCTGAAGGATTTTTCTATGTGGACCTGCAACTCAAGGGAGGTACAGCTGGTATTTGAAACACCAAAATAAAAGTAGGTGCAAGTCAGAGAGATGAGAGCATGCCAAGCTCAACACAACATGCTGCAGCTCCAAAGAGAGCAAACTAGTATTGCTGCTGCCTTGGGGCACTCGAAGGTAAAGGAATGTACACTACACAGAAACCAGGGCAACCAAACCGGCAGGGAAGCCGCTGATGCTTTATGCTGAACCTTGAAAATAAAATAAAAACTTTTAAGTTGCAGTTTCTTTGTAGCTTACTCTTCTATACAGATGTCCATGGATTATTCTAAGTCAAACAGAGCATATCCTTCCCTCCCTCAACATTGTTCCTGCACAAGTTATATTGAAGGAAGCACAAGCTTCTTCCTTTGTTTGTGAGCAAGAAAAAGAAGGAAAAAACCAACTTCCACTCAACAGAAAAAAAAAAAATAAAAAGGCAGCCCGGCTACTTAAAGTACCAAGTGTTCCCACACAACATTTACCCACCAACTTCAGATCTTTCAGCGTAAAACCTAAACAAGGACAAGAGAGATTTAATACACACTCCTCCACAGAGCCAGAGCAAAGAAAAATAAAAAGGCATAAAGGAACCCTGAGTGACAGACAGCATTTTCAGCTTAACATCACTGTGACGCATGAGGAGAATGTCAGGGTTAAATTAGATACTACACTAGAAAAATATTCCCTGGAAAATAACATAGGTGTCATATCTCCACGGGTAGGAAAATGCAGATTGAAACACTCAGTAACTGACAAGTCCTTGTTTCTGTTCTCTTTCATGTCTTGTGTGATTTTGTACTGCAAGAGTCCCCCCCAGATCAGGAGTTCATGGCCAAAGCACCCAAGCCATCTCACAGGAGAGACAAAAAGCTTCCTTTGGAACAACTGCACGTCCATACCTCCCTTGTTTGCCTTCACAACAGGAGTACTCGGGGTTGTTTTCTTTTTAGATGAATGGCTGGCAAATTTAGAGTCTTCCTCCTTGAAGTCACTGGCTTATCAGAACAAACATTAAAATATGTCCAGCTTTCTCACTCCTTTTTATTGATTAGAACGTGATCATTTCTTTAGACACTTTGCACCCTAAGATACACTAAACTAATTGTTTTTTCCACAGTGTACTGCTCTTAACAAGCCTTTCAAGGTTCTTTTCCAATACTTGCTTTCTTCTTCACAATCTCCCAGAAAAGGAGATGAAAGCATATAGAGAAAAAAAATCCATGTTATCTCCATTCTTGCCTTCAAAGTCTCGCTATCACAGTGTAACTATGACCTCATTTTATTTAAACAGATTTCTTCTCATGTGCTTTTGGGATCCAAATTACTTGTACATTCCCCTAGAAGCCAAAACGGGTTTTTCTGCACATTACTTTTGCCTACTACAAAAAGGCAGAGCACACAACAGAAAGCAAGTAAGGCATTACATCTCATTAAATACCCTCTCGTTACATCCATTCAAGCCGCTGAAGGCAATGAGGTTGCACAGGAATCCCCCTGGTCACCCTCTGCAGACAGCAGAGTTACAGTCTGTTAATGAAGACATAAATTTGGCCAACGGAAGCCTTAACGACTCCCAGCAACACTCCCCTCACCTTGGACAAGGCACAAAGTCTCCCAGTAACAAGCTGAGGGGTTTTCTATTCTTTGTTTAAAAAACAAACCTTATTTCCTGTAAGTATTGATAAAAGCACATACTCCAAATGCCTTTTTCCAGAGGTATTTTTGGCATGTGTTGACTGAAACTGCCCTACAAGCTGCTGTAATTGCGGTTCTAATTGAACACGAGGGCTTCACAAGCAACTGATGAGCCACTTTAGAAAAAACAACACCCCCAAATGAAGGCAACCTGAATTATATTGGCCCCATTTTCTCTCACACCATGGTGTTTCCTATCATTATGGCAGCTTTGGTCAAGATGGCATGTGGAATTCAGGCACCGTCCCTCCCAGTGACGACTGCTTGTAATTAAGCCCTCCTGACACTGCAGGGCTCAGCTTTCGTAAAGTTACAGGATGAACTCAAAAAGCCTGCCATGTAATCGTGTTATCTGAGTAAACTATGTGCCTGTTTACTCTATTTTTAAAAAGCGAGAAGAGATCAGGTTTTGTTTTTGCTAATACTTGCTATCAGAAAGGCACAAACCCCGTCCTGCCAGACAAGTACAAAACAGGCAAGGATGATTTCACCAGGAGCCAAGATGCCCACTGACCCCTGGACTCCGCAGCCTGTACTGTAAGAACTGATGTGAGTACACGAGTTCTTACACACAGAATTTACCAGTACAGCAATTTCGGAAGGTGCATGCCAAGGGAAGCAAAGAGCAGTCAGAGTAAGCTCCATTAACAGCTCCAGTGCAGCAATGGCTCTGGCACCCAGGGAACGTCCCTTCAGCAAGGAGGAGATGGCATTCGGTGGCCACCTCCTGCCAAAGTCCTCGAGGGAGCTATAACTGGCTCCAGCTTTCCTATGATGCCTTTAGTTCTATACTTACACTTTCCATCTTCCCCACGGGGAAGTTTGTTGGGTTTTCTTTTGGTTTACAGTTGTTGATTTGTTTGTTGGTTTTTTTTAAATCAAGTTAGATGAGAGCCTTTACTGGTCGGGAAGGAATCTCTTTGTGTGGTAACTGGGTAACTCATGTTAACTATACACAACTAGAACAAAAGTTTCAGTTGCTAAAGAACTTAAGCCCACAAAATTAAACCCTTACTTCAAGAAGAGGTGACAAAAACACAGTATCTACTCAGATCTTACTTTTCTGGCAGTGGTTGGTGGTCCAGCAGCGGTAGTTGTACTCATTGTTAATGGATGTCTTCTCACACAACGGCTTCTCCTCCATTGTTCCCGGACACAAGTCCCCACATTCCTTTGGAGGTTTATTCCCAACGATGTAGTTATTGGACACCGCATCTAGGATGAGAGACCAGTCCACGGTGGAGAGGTAACACAGGTCAGAGTTCTTCTCGATCCGTATGGCCCCGCGGGTGATGTTCCTCAAGTTGTGAAGCCCAATCTCTTTGAGATTCGTCATTTCAAAGATAACCAAGGCATAGTTGTAGAAGAGGTTCCTCCCACGGATGACCGTGAGGTTGGGGAAGAGATCACTGAGGCTTTCCAAGCCTGCCACACGGAACAGCAGCAAATAGTCAGTGATGACAGTGAGCTTCGGGAAGCGGAAGTTGCGGTAATCCTCAGCTTTGGAGATGAGCAGGATCTGCAGGAACCCCTCGATCACCGTACAGTTCTCCAGGCGTTTGAGCTCGTGGATGTCATTGCGAATGTCAACGTTTGGCCCGCAAACTGCAAAGGCAAAAGGAGAAAGGAAAGTTAGTAAATAAGGCATTTCTAAGCCTTTTGAAACTGGAACACAAGCAGGATGTTCTGATGGCCGGAACATTTTTAACTTCTTAATTAGGTTGCGGTATTAAAATAGAAAATGAGTGCTTGATTTACTCCTACAGCAAATAATCATTTCGTTTAACCCATCTCTCTAAGCACTACCAGAAGCAGCACGGGGATGGCAGCTCCCTCTGCATTCAGCAGCACACAGAAATGTTGCTTTATGGCTGCTGTTGACAAGAGCTGCACTGAGGAACACAAAGCTAAACCAAATGCAACCCCACACTCTGCTTCAAATCAGACCGTGGCACGTGTGACCAGAGCAGGGCCTCAGCCACAGCACTTCAAACAGGCCAGGCAACACAGAAAGTGGTTCACTGGTCATTCCATTGCTAATTTACTCCCCATCACCTTAAGAGACATGTACACAAAGGGGACACGTCCCAGAAAATTTCAGCTTATGCTTCCAATCATCCTTTCTTCCCAGGGTCACAACCCAAGCGAGTCCCAATTCCTGGAATACTAGTCCTGCAAGAGATCAGCAACAATACTAACTCCATGGAAAGCTGGTCAGCACTTCCTGCACTGGGAAGAAAACAAAGTGCTTGGACTTGCAGCAATGCACTGAATTCCTGTTTGCATGTTCCAGTAAACCAAGTTCACTATTTTGGCACCAACATATAAAAAAGTTTCTTGAGTTCTAAGAAACACAGGATAAATTTATTTACAAGAACGCACAGCATCACAGCGAGGAATTTCCCCTTGAAAACAGCAGACTGAATGCAGTGAACTCTTCAGAAAACAATGACCAAAAGGATTCTACCCTAATAAATCTATATATTAGGTCTTTCCACATTAGACACATATCACAGTAACAATGTTAAAGGGGCATGTACTAATAATACAATAATTAGACATGTAAAATGCACTTTCATGTAAAACAAAGGACTACAGAGTGCAGAGATCTGTTGTCCTTCAAAACCCTCAGAGCCGGTCTCCGTGAGAAAACATGGAAAAAAGGGTTCCCCATAATAGATACTAAGCTGCTTGTAAGCAAACACAGCAAAATGCCAATTTATTTAAGCAACCCAAAACTTAAATAAACCCCAAGCAATTCAATTTTGTGGAAAGGTTCCCTTTTAACGCGTGCTAGGCTTAATTATTTTAACAACATCTTTTCCTCAGACGAGGAAAAGGTCTAAACAAGCACTGGAGCCAAAAAACTTAAATTCTAACCCAAACAAATTGTCCAGAGATTCAGAAATTGCGCTGACAATAGAAAGCAGCCCTTCCATCCCACAACACTTATCTAAGGCTAATAACTTAAGCTAACAAAGGATCCAGAACATGAGCAAGCTAAAACCACAGCAACTCTAATACCCAACAAGGACTTAAAGACTTCTAAGTCTTTAAAAGACTAAAGAACTTTCTGGTTAGAGGGGCAACATAGAAAAATAAAATAGGGTGAGATCTTTGTTAGGAAACAGATGTTTCTACACAAACTATTACCTAATCTTCCTTCTGCAAAGATTCAAGCTGAAAGCAGAGGCTATTAAATGTGACTTACTGCACTGAAGCAACTATGTGCAAGAAAGTTCATTCCCTAGACCTTTAAAAAAAAAAACCCAAGCATCAAAACTAATGTACCAACAGCAACACTTGGTCATCCTGACCACTGAGACAGGAAATCCCCATCTGAGTACAGATTGACTACAGAAAAATTGCACGCTGCTGCCTGGAATATGTAGCAAGGCTTGAACTTCAGGAAAGCATTAAAGAGAGTCAGTGGGTTGGTATCACTCAGCTTTAGGAGCCAGACGGAAGAGGAGGAATGTTGAAGAGCTCCAAGGTAGTAAATCTGGCAAGAGATGCATTGGTTAGTGCAGAAGTGAAGCCTCTCTATCCTGAACGTGTAGGAAAGACAACCTCATCCCAGATTTAATTCCTTTAATGAGCTGGTCTCCATGTCTTGCTTCCAACTTCTGAAATTGTCTTGCAAAGACACCATCCCTCCATCCACCCCAAGGCACGGTGCCCTCAGCCAAAGCACAGCCCGACGACAACAGGAAGATACTGACACCCTGACACTGGGTTTCTCTTGGTTTAAAAGGGCAAGTTAGAACACACAGTCTTTCCCACTAAACCCTCTTGGTTTCTGCCTCTACCTGCTGGCAGGACAAGGTGAACATCACAGCTCCTGTTATGGCAAAGCCAAAGTAGCGAAATTTATTTTCCTGCCATAAAAGTTTAGAAAGCCTAACTGCTCCAAGCCCTTTATTTTGTTAAAGAAATAAAATTTGCACTTGCGCTGACATTTTGCAGGCGAGGTTCCAGAGTGATGGGTTTAAAAACAGCTGAGTTACAATACCCTAAAGAACAATTTGTAAGAGAAATGGCAGCAACCGTTAACTAAAGCATTATATATCTGCTCATGTCTCTGTCTGAGGCTGGGCTTTCAAAGTCAGATTGCTTTTAACTTTATGATTGTTTCAGCTTGAAAGTTACTTAATTGTAGCTATTTAATGCTTTTATAAATCAATGAAATCTCCAGAACTTGATGGCAAAAGTTTGCGCTGACTTTCCTTGGTTATGAAACATCATCCCCTTTATACGGAGAAGGGTGAAGAGTCCAGTGGGGTCCAGCACTGGGAACTGATCACAGATGAGTGGCTGCTGATGGTTTAAGAACTCACCAGTTCATTAGTTCACAGAGTGGGAGATGTTTTGCAGAACTTCAGGCATATAATGAGGACTGCAGAGACCCAAACGTGAAACGGGACAAGCATCTTGGTCCATCCTGACACTCGGGGAAAACAAAAGCTTCCCCATTAAAGCAGATTTTTTTTAAAAAAAAGAAATTTCTTTTAAGGTCACATTGTTCACGAGAGTCAATTATACCACAATACATCATCTTATTCTCACGTTTTTCTCGCTGTCCTGAAAAGGATTATATGAAAAACAAATTAATCAGAGCTCAAAGTCAACTCCAATTTCCATCTGGCTGTGCTGTGTTTTCTTTGGATCCCATTTTAGAGAAAGCCTATATGGACTTATAATATAAACTGGCCTGTCAGACACAATGAAGTGCACAGAAAATGCTCTTTAGAGCATTTATACTCCATTTAACAGTTTTGGATATCCCAGCTTAGAGAACTTTTTTAGTACGACTAGGATAACTGGCCTTTGTCTCACGTTCAACTCAGAACTGGAAATTAACGATGATGTATTTGTTTTGCTCACTAACAGAAAATAAAAACGCAACAGCTGTTTATTACCCTGCCCCACTAGTTCTGGGCAGATTATAAACACCCGGGATAATTACCACCAGCCAGATTCATGCTGTTTCCATTCAGCTGCTTACAGATTTCCAAGCCTTTCCTTAAACTGCCTATCGTTTATCAGACTTACTCTAAACTAAGCACCTAATTCTGAGTCAGAAATTGCTTCTTTAAAGACAAAAATATTTGTTTAAAAGATAACTCCCCAACACAGTAAAATAGAGAAAGGAAGGAATGCACTCTACCCAGAGGAACACAAATGACTCCCTGGAAGCAGCTCTTTAGCCCAAAAGTCCTGAGCATCTCCTGGTATCCAACAAGAAGCCCACTTTTGCTCTTATTTTTAAGGAGTATCCCATGGACAAGCTGCAAGGCCTGTAAACTTCCAGAGGCAATAGAAATAACCCGCTCCGCACTACGGTCTTCCAGAGGACCTGCAGCCCATTCCTGGTCACAGATCCAAGCCTGATCGTGTAACCAAGATGGGGTCAGTGAACTCCCAGGAAAAATGATTGCACATAACAGGTTCATCTGATGAGAGTAATTACTGGCCCTTGACCTGGCAGAACCTCCTGGCAAGTCCCTGGCTGGGACACCACGGGGCAGGGCTCTGAGCACACACAAACACAGCCAGACACTGCTGAGGACACACAGCCCAGGCTGGCTCCAGCCAAGCCCTGCGACACAGAGCCCACAGTGCAGTGATCCACTGGATTCCTCTCCACCTTGGTTTGCCAATGTTTATTTGGACCATAAACCATCGAGACGTGGAGAACTGCACTGGCATCTTGATAAACACCAGCTATTTCATCACATTATCAAACAGTCATTTACTCCACGCAGCAGCTCGTCACTCTTCGTACATCCACTCGTTATTCCAGGTCCCTAGAGACTCCTAAAAGGGCTTGCCTGTTGCCCTTCAGCATTTGAAAGGAACCCTTCTTTCTGCAAAATGTCATGCTAGGACAGACACAGCAGCAGAAAGCCTCCTGTCCAACATTCGCCCTGTACCAGAGCTCCTGCCTGCTGCACCAGCTCCCAGCTGTACATAAATTCATCACAGTTAATTCACTATCAATACTGAGGTGCTACAGGGCAGCACTGACAGTTCACACGTTCACTGTTTTCAGTAGGAGAAGGATTCATTTCCTACAAGAAGCTATTTCATCATGGTGCAGTTTCTTGCTTTCAAATTTTGTATTCATCCAAGTTACTTCATTCTGAAGTTCTAAACAAACAAAACCGGTTTGGTTTTTAGTTTAAAAAATACACTCCTTGACATTTTAAGCCTTGCCTTTGACCCTCTACTTTTTTGGATAACATTAAAAGGCTGTAGTACACTGCACAACACCCTCTCAACCAGCCAGAAGTTAAAGGTGGAGCAACCATCACTATCTGGCTTTCTCAACACCGAAAAGCCTCAGACAAAGCAGCAGCAAGGCAGCTCTGAGTCACCGAGCCACTCCAGCACATCCCTTTCAAAAGCCTAAGGCCTTTTCAACACCAGTCTGGGTCAGGCTTTCCCTGGCAACAGAGACTGTTCAGCCTGAGCAGTCCTTCACATCTCTGAAACGAGAATCAGGACAGACAGCCTGCCATGAGCATCTCACCAGCAGCCTCAACATCAACTCCTGCTCACCTTTCTCCTGGTTTGTATACTCATAGCGTGTTCTGATTTCCCTTTGTCTCCCTTCTTCTGATCTCCCTTCTGTGAAAATTGTTTCCTTCACAGTAGAGATGCAAAGTTTACCTTAAACGAGGAGCCTGGATGCCTTCAGCATTTCCATTTACACTGGTTGCTGAAAAGGTGCAGAAGCTGTTCCAATCCCATACTGTTTTCCTGCCCAGGGGTCGTAACACCCATTCTGAGGATAAAATCTGTGATCCACAAGGTTCAAAAGGGTTCTTTTTTTAAAGGAGGCCATGAGGTTGCTCAACTTCTCATATACCCTGAAATTCTGCACAGTGGTAACAAGCACAGTATGTTACCATCAGTGCTGGATGATTTCCTACACAAAGAAGGAACCACAAGGCTTAATACAAAAAAACAATTGTGGCTAGTTCTACTTTTAGAGAGTAGCTTGCTCACACCACCACAGCTCACTTTGCCAATAATGGCTTTTCTGAGCACACTCCACTCCAAGGAGAGCTCTGCTTTCCCAGACAGCTACTGCAAAGAGCTGATGTTCCTGAACACGGGAACACTGCTCTCTCCCCAGCTCCTCTAATGAAAGAGGCCTGACCACATCACCCCTCAGTAATGTCAGCTCAGAGCTGTGGGTCTTTCTGGGAGATCAGCACAGTGTTGTTATTTATTCCCAAGAGAGCCACTTCCTTTTCATCATGTGTTTTTTTTAGTTTTAATCTATGGCAGGTCTTTATAAAGAAAGGGTCCAAAGCAGCTACTGAACGTGGCTGCAGTCCAGCTGCCCTCATCCCAGATTCCCAGCAGGCAGCATCCTTTTTCAGGCAATCATCTCCAGAGCTCCCATCCCTCTCTAAGGACAACAAAGAACATGTTTATGGCACTGGGTGGATTTAGATCTGCGTAACATATCATAGCCTGCATATTGACATGTTTACTATCTAGTGGATCACCTCAATAGAGGGGTTGTCTGGCACACTGGAAAAAACCCAGCAGCTCAAAAAAAATTCCTTCAAGACACTTGAAAGTTAAAGACCAATTCCAGTTGATGACAGCATCCTCCTCCCCATGTTTTCTAAACCAACTGGTTTGAATCAGGTTAGAAGAAAGGAACTAAACTTACATTACAGCCCATCAGCAGGTTTAAAAGGAGCCTCTTTCCTACATGACTGTAATTGCTCAGAAGTAGGAGGGCACATCAGTAGAAACAGCCTGAAAATGTGATGCCCATACAGACTATAAACAGGGAAAAAAGTACAACTTGACCTTAATTTCTCTCTTCATTCTTACTAAGCATTAAACGTGTTTTAAGGAAACCACCAGCCCTGAAGAATAAACATCTCTAAGTGTTATTCGGTCACTGTTGAACACAGAGGTACCACAGCCTGGTTTGTTCCTGTAGTTCCACTCAATAACACGGAAGGCCAAGGTAGAAAGACTGACAAGGAACAGCTCAGCAACCATAATTTCCCTCTGAGCCCATGGAGAGTTTCAGCACAGTTGCACCATTTGCAGATGCTGGGAAAAGAAAAAAAAATTGCTACCGAAGTCTCAGGATTCTTTAATTGCATACTCTGCAAAGGAGAAATTAAATGTGGAGTTCACAGAAATCAGTGGTTGGAGAGACTGCTTATGACACTTTACATTAACACAGGATTCCACCACCCACTGAGCTCTTGGTTTTGCCTCCGTAGTGACACTATGAATGAAATATATATTTTAGTGTCTTTAATGTACTTACACAACCTCCCACAAAATTTCTGTACTCTCTAAGCTCACCTATCCTGTATGTGTCACATCAATCACTAGATCTCTTCCCGGGGAAGCCAGCTTCTGTGTTACCTCTTGGGATGTCAGAACCAGGAACAAGGAGGGAACTAAATCTACATCACGATTCCAGCTGCCTCCCTACCCACTGAACTGTTTCTCTTTGTTAAATATGCTACATAAACCACTTTACATTTACCAAGACTTTATGAAGCTACACCTCTAGGGTGGGGGGATAGAAAAAAGGCATCCCATGAGCTGGGAAACTTCAATCATTTTAAATTTTGCTAAGCAAGTCCACAATTGAACTTCAACTCCTGTATTTCCAGCACTAGCACAACGCTGCCATCTTTGGCTTTCAAAACATGAAAGGGAATACTCAAACCCAAACAAAAACCATTTCCATTTGAATGTAAGTCCCGAGAATGTTCTTGATAACATATCTAAGGCCAAGAAAGAGGGCTTGGGGTTTTTTGCCATTTGATTACAAGTTAAGCTTTAGAGAACAAAGCCAGACCACTATGACCTTCTAAACACTCACGGGACTAGAGACTGTATTGCAATGTAGCTTGTAATTTCTGAGAAATATAGTCTATTATCATTAATTTACCCCATGTCACTCATCACTCCTGTCAACCTTTTACAGAATTATTTTTGCCCAGATTTGAAAGGGAAAAGTGGTGTCACAAAGAGGCCAGTCAAATTTGGTGCAAATACTTTAAAAAGCAACTTCTCCACACACGTTCTCATTGTCTCCCACAGGCCTTAGAAAAAGACACACATCCTACTTTAATTTTCTCTTTTCCCACTCTACTAACTATATACTCCAAACCCAAGGGCCACTGTGTTACCAAGCTGACCAGAACAAAACAGTCACAAAAATAACACACAAAAGGGCTACAACCCACATCAAAACTCAAACTGCCTCTGCCTTACTGCTCTTGCAATTTTCAGCTGTCATTGGCTGAAGATATCTCTGGCATTGTTGCTTTCCATGAACTTCCTCCAACTTCCCCATAAGTTCACACAAATAAAATTTCAGAATAAATCACGTTTTTGTCCCTCATCTTGCTTGCTTTCCCTCTGCCAACATTTTACTTTGAATGTCAACAGGAACAGCAGCTTAGCAAAAATGGAGCCAACAAAATTAACTGAATCCCTTTAATAACACTGATTGATACCTTCTCTACACAGCTCACCAGAGCAAGTGGGTCTGGATTTAGCCCAGCTCACGTGAAAGCATCCTCATGACAAGCCATCCCCAAATTAATCCTCTCTGATCAAGACTGCTTTGACCCACCACATCCCTCAGGGGTTCCTGTGAAGCCACATCCATTACCTCCTCCTGCTGAAATAGCACAGCATGAGTGGCTCAGTTGGCTTGGATTCCTCACTGTCCTCGTGGGTACACAGGGCAAAACTGGAGGAGGGAGAACATCCAAGTGGCTGAGCCCTCACAACCACCCCAGAATCCCTGGCTATCAAAGCAAGGAAAAGCAGCACCAACCTTTCAACCCAGGTTATGGGCAATGCCTGTAAGATTCTTCCGCCAAAGCAGAAGAAAAGCAGACAAAGAGGTAAACAGAAGATCAAGCTTACAGCAAAATCCTCACCCATTAATGCCCAGCATGTGTCGAACACTGAGAGCCACCGTTCGGACCTTATGGCTGGAGCTGAACACTCAAACCTCTCCAAGGTGCTTCTGTGCACTGACAGGGAAGGAAAAGCTGTTTGAAGCACCAGCTGGATGTAACTCCAGGATAATTCCACCAACTACGCTGCAACACATCAAAGCATGGTCAAGTTCACCAGCTTGTGAGAAAACTTTCAAAGTCAGAGACAAAAAAAAACACAGAAGAAAGCAGATAATGCCTAAATCACTAAAGATGAGCCCGCTCCTCACAGGAGGACACACAGACTTCACACCCCTGCATTTCCTTACTCTGCATTGTAACTTCCCTGGCAGCACCACAAAACGAGAGTGTGCCATTCTACACAAACTACTTCAGATACAAGTGAGTAGGTGGCACGTTACGATCAATAACTATGGGAGTAAAACATTCTTTTAAAGGTGATAATAATGTTTAAACCCAATGCCAGCAGCTCCAGTCCAATGCCTGCTAGAGCAAAAAATGGAAGACTGAAATTACAAGCTGTTTATAACACTGAATTTATGCTTCACAATCTGTGATGACAAAAGAGCTTAACAAAAATTGTCTCTCCTGGGGACTCTCCTTCTCCACCTTTAAAAAAAATAGTTATGTGCACCATTTTATTTATTTGTTTTTAAAACAGCTGTCTACATATCCAAGTGACTCAGCAACTGGCTGACAGAAACCTATGGGATATACACTTAGGTAGCCGGGACAAGCAGCCAAATTCTTCCAGAATGAAAATTCATCATGTGGCTGGGCTCAGCAACTCACATTTAGGGAGACTTTACTATCCTTAGCTGCCTGCTGCGTTGCCACCCTGCAGTAATCTAGGAAATCTGCCACTCTTTAAAGTTTTGGGGGGAATTTTTTCATTATTATTATTTTCAAAAAATGGCAGGTCAATCAGGCCACATCGCTTAGGCTTCATTAGAAGCAAAATGACAGAACAGTATCATAACATACAACTGCAACCATAATGACGAGCAAAGGATTTAATAGCAAGTCACAGACCCACAAAGAAAGTTTAAAGTCTGACGCAATTACTCTTAACAATATGCAACACACTGCCCTGCTATGCTGTGCTAACCGGCTCTTAAGCAATGAAACACAGAAATCCCACGTTTCCTGGCCTTCCACAGCACTTCCATCAGTCCTGTATTTCCACCCAAACAGAGATTTAACATGGTGTTAAAAAAAAGATCGTCTATCTGCACAGAAGACAAAGACAGTGCTATCAAACTTCAGTTAACAGAACAGAGAGCCCTCTCACCCCTCCCTTCACACGGCAGCTACACAGCTTAAAAATCACATAGGTCATGCTGTAACCTGCTTTCTCAAGGCAGTTAAAATATGACCAACTTGCAATCCCCAAAAAGGGCTTTAAAGGTATTAAATTACATATATGCAGGTGCTGTGGGGCTTTCCAGCCATGAGCTAACTAGATTGAAAAAAGAACCTTCCTCTCCAAATACAAGGTAAAACACCTGGGTTAGTGCCAGAGACAAGGTAAGGAGCAGTTCAGGTCTTATCAGCCAAAAACAGTTGCACCAGAACACAATTTAAGGCAAATATAAACCAAAGGAGCTATACCAGGAGGAGTTCTTATGTGAGCTCACTTTTCTGGCCAGTTGGATGCTTCAGACTCGCTTTTAGTATCACAAACACAGCACAGCCAAGGGAAGTGTCCTTTACACCACGAGGGCAGCATTCACACGGTATTTATTGTCTCAGAGACATCACAGCACAATAACCACAGAAAAAGAAAACAGAACAGCTCTGTGATACCAGACAAAGTGAATCTCTCCACAAACAAAGCACCCTTAATGCACGTAGGTGAGAAACTACCAAGTAAACAGGGTTAAGCAGGGAAAACTAGAGCCCTTTAGGCACAGTCAAGGACCAGGGCTCCAGGAGTTTCATTTCTCTCAAGATAAAGGAAAGGTTCCAATCCCGAGTTTAGAATTTTCAGCGCATCTGTGCAGATCTTCTCATCAGCAATTATTTGACCCTCACTGTAAAACAGTGAAAACAAATTCAAAAATAAAAAAGAACAAACTAAATACACACCTTGTTAATAAAAGAAGGGCCAGCAGTGGTTTACTGCCAGCCACCTTCCACACTTTTAAGTTCCAGGTGACATTTCAGCCCACAGTGTCCATTTTACATCCACATGCTGCTGGAGACATTGGACTGCCAACCCCATACACAGCTGTTAGACCCTGCCCAGAGGCACTGTGGGTGATGCACAATGCTGCAGTTCTGGTTACCAGAGAGGTTTGGGGATGGAACCAGCCAGGCTGTGCTGAGCTCTATTGCTTGGCAACTGCAATCACTGTCACAATTTCATTAGAAGAGCATTGGAATGGCAAAGCAAGCAGGAGAATTACTGTTCGTCCTCTGGCTGGCACTTCTGGAGAGCCTGGGACGCAGCAGGTTGCCCTGATGCATTTCTACCAAACCCTCCCATGGGAAAGCAGTGGGTCCAACTGGGTGAGACAAACACAGCCACAGCACCTTTCTTTCAGCAACTCATCATCAAGGATTACCTATTCTGTTCCCCTTCTGAGCCAAAACTGGGGGGAAGAGTGTTGCAACACTCGGGGGGGGAAAGAGGATGCATGAAGTTACAGGAGATGGGACTCAGGCAAACCAGACAGCCTGGATACCTGAAACACCCCCAACTTTTAGGCACCTCCCTTTGCTGGGATCTGCAACCAAGTGAAAGTTTTGGGTTGTTTTTACAGTAGATATGTACAAAACAAAATTCTAACTCAGCAAAACACCTTTCAAGTCACCTTTAAAGTTAACTTGTTGCATTCACGAGGAAGAAGTGGATCTAAACATGCTTTACTAGGTTTATTAACCTGACCTGATTCTTGAAAAGCACAATTTTTGGAAAGATTGCTATCTTAAAAGACCTCGTCCTCTCAAAAATGAATTTTCATCTAGGGCAGGGGGCACATTACACACAATATCTTTTCAGACTCAAATTTTCGTAACTGCAACAGAACTTCTCAACTGTTTGACCTGGTTGACTGAATTAAAATAAAAATACACTCCCTGGAGGAACTGTGGAGTGGGCAAATGCTGTTAAGAGGTGGTTTAGCACTAGAACACCTGGAACCTGAGCCTGCTGGGCAAGTGTGTTTCTTCAGCAGTGTTCTTTGTTCACAAGTATGTACTACTTAATATTTAAATTACTGTAGAAAATATATTTATAAATAACCTATGATAAATCTTTCCTCAGAGAACTTAGATTAAAATTCAAACAGTGAACTTTATCCACTGCAACAAATAAAATAAGTTAAACAAAGGAAATCAAGAGAAACCACATAAACCCTGTAATACACTCCTGAATATATAAACCTGAATGACACATTCTTTAGTTTCATTGCATTCAGAAACTCTTATGACGATAACAATACAGACACTTTGCATTCTGCAAGGTAGACAAAAAAATATTAGCTGATGCCCAACAGAGGGGCCACTAGCAGCAATAACTCTACACGTCTCCTCATGAGAAGGAAACTGGGCAGAAGCTGCTCACAAGAGTTTACAGTCAGGCTACAGGATTGCATCCAAACAAACCTCTCTCTCGATCCAGACTACATTCTACAAAGCCTTGGTGAGACTGTTTCCTTCAGACACAAGGAAGGTTTCACCAAGCTCTGAAATCACAGAACTAATTATAGCACCCCACATCCTTCCCCACCACCACCGCTTGCTCCAGAGTAAAACCAGCTGACAAACTGGAAGTTAAAGAAGGATATAATCTTCACTGTGCCACTACAGCCACCCCAAAAAAAGGAGTTGTTCTGCCCGTAGTTATCATCTGCCTGCCCAAACAATACGAAGTCACCCCAGCCAAGCCAAACTGCACGGACGAGGCGGGTGTTGGATGGCACAGCCCCGCCGGGCAGCGGTGCCACACGCGCGTCCCGACACAGCCCCACCGCGCAGCTTTAAGCCGGGCCTGAGAAAGAAAAACAAACTAACAGAAGGCGGGGAAAGCACAGGTAAAAAGGATATGGACAGGAAGACCAAAAAATCCCCTCCTTTCCAACTGCCAGCTGGAAGGCAAACTCCTGTGGCGAGCGGAGCTGACGGACAGCCCTCGGCCTCGCCTCAGCCGCCCGACAGCCCCGCCGGCCCCGCCGCTGTTGTGAAAGAAAACCACGGTATTTGTGCAAGGCTAGTTGGTTCCATGTTAAGAAAACACATCTGAGCCGACAGTGCTTTGCTTTACCACATGCCAGCTCCATTCAGCTTCACATTCAGAAAGCAGGACTCGGCCTCCTTACTTCCTCCGCAGTTAACCAGCGATTTAGGACACAGACAAAGTCCTGAACGCATGAAGCGCCCCCAGATCTGTGAAGGGCACACGCTGCCCTGAACAGAAAACTTCCCAGCCCGCTTTGGAAAAGGTGAGCACTCAAAGAGGGGGGTCCCCCAGAGACAGGAATGACTGCGTTGGGTAACACTCCTTAAAGGTGTTTATAATGGAGCAGATAAAAACAAAGATGTTCAAAAAAAGAGACTGGGCAGCAATCTTTGTTTTGGTGCACACCCATGCTGGGACAGGTGAGAGACAGACATGGGTCTTCACGGAGACCACCAATTTCTTGAAATGTCACAACAAAAAGAGAGCCGCTCTGAACTAACAGACTGAGCGAGCTCCAGTCAGCTCAACCAATCCAAGGGATGACAGTCTATCAGAAAGGAAAGGCTGGTCAAAGGGAAGTAATGCAGCAGATACCCATGAAAGCACAACAGGCAGGTCTGAGCACAGAGCCAGCAGCAAGACTGCACCAAAACTTACAAACGAAGTGTAAAACATCAGACTTGGCAATCCTGCTGCCAAGGAATTATTTACCAAATGACGATCAATATTACAATACACACAGAGACAGGTATTTTTATCTCAACCTCTATTTGACCCAGTGGGAGCTACAGACACTTTCTCACACTAATTCACATACTTCAAGGAGAGTCCAGATGAGAGAAAAAAAAAAAGTTGGAAGCATTTCAGGTTCCGTCTCCTTTCAGCCCATTTTCACTGAATCACACCACAACTATCTGGGAGAACAGCTCAGAACTGATCTGTGCTACTTGAGCACCCGGTCAGTAAAGCAAAATACTCCAGGGTCACAGGAAGAGGTTTTGCTTGTGCAATAAGCCAAATCCTGCATGTTCTGTCAGTCCTTTCAAGTCATTCCCCTTCCTTCATTGCATCAAAAGCAAAAAGCATCTCTTAAAAATTCCTCTGAAAAGCCTGGACAAGTGCCTAAACTTCCAAGATCTATTCTCCATAGCCTTGAGCAAGAGTGATGGGAAATAAACTTTTGTATTCAATGGCTGCTTTTCAGTTTAAAAGAAAAAAAATGGGGCAGTCAATGCTAGTCCTATTAAAAATTTGGAAACTGCAGCACAGGAAACAGGGAAGGAGGGGAAGGCAACGATGGGAAGAAGGAGAGGTCTGATTTGCAGGCAATCAACTTGAAAAATCCTTACTTCAGTGAACTCACAAATAAGCAATTTCAGATGTGCTAGACATCTTGCCTTACCTTCTGAAACACAACCAAGCTAAAGGGAAGAGGGTTAATTACATCCCTTATGCTCCAGAGTATTTCAGCAGGCTACGCATTATGTTCTTCTGAAGGGCAAGTTGTTCTTTTATTTATTGTTTAAAGCACAAACATAAACACAAAGTGTCCAACCCTAAGGTGGTGATTGCCACTTTTACCAAAACAGAAACGCAGGGCTGTAGGCTTTCTCTGCTGTAAAGCTTTGAAACCTATGCTGTTTCTCTTGACATTTTTCCCCCCCTCACTCTTCCCCGATAGAGATCACGAAAACAACCAAGACATTTGACATACAGGAGAACATCCTGCTGATTAAGAGAAAACAAGAGCACATTACTCTTGAGAGGATACAAAGCACCACTTCCTAATGCGTTCGACTCTGTCAGCACAACAGGCGTCTTGTCGTTTCAAAGGGAAACTGGTCATATTGATTTTTCCAAAACACAAGTATTATAAAAATATTATATATTTAATTGTGTTTAACAAAGTGCTCTTGTAGTGGGGCATATCAACAGAGATCCTAGAAGACAAGATATAAGGTATCAAGGTGTGGCTTTTAAGCATTTGAAGACTCTCTGCAAGTGACAGCGTTGGGAGCTGCCAAGATGCCTCCTCATAAAGCTCTCCTGCAGCTCCTATAAACCCCAGGACTGAGACACATATTTTAAGTGTGGCAACTCTCACTCCCAAACTCACAACACCCTGAACAAACATCACACTTCGCTGAAAACCAGTGTCCTTTGCACGCCTCACCAAATTTCAACCATGCAACTCAGTGCTCCATGTTTGCTCAACCTTTTCTAGAGGAAAGGAAAGTTCTTTACACCCCATCAGAGCAATTCGTTCCTCCAGTTGTTCCCTTGCAAAAGCCAGACCAACTGAATCGGCTCTTCTGACTGAAAACCACACAGCCTGCCTGTCAGGAAGCTGCAAGAATTTTTTTTCCTGTTGTGTTTACAAATTTGAAAACAGAGCTGCTCTCAGACAGCAGGATCAACCATCTCTTTCGCCCCCTTCTCAATTTTCTGCAATCCTAAATATGGCAGCATTGGGAAAAGCTTGTACACGCTTTCCAAGGAATCAGTAGATTGCTCCTTCTCTTAGTCCTTTATTTGTTGTAACACAGCACATCAGAGTGTACATCCACGACAAGTTTCAATGGGTTAAAGACCACGTGAACAATTGTACAGCAGAACACAGGTTGATATTCTGCCTTTCAGAACAGCCCCTCAGAAAAACTCTAAAATCAGGATTTTGTGAGGGATGCAATGAAAAGAGGAGAAGGGACAGCCTCACCTCCCACCTCCTCTTATTCCTCCAGGGAACTAAAGTAAGTTCTGTCTTCCTAAAGTGATACTTCAAGACTTCTTTATAGCTTGTTTCCAATAAAACTCAGAACAGTGAACATCCTCCCTTTCGTTTCTTCTAACAAATCCCCGTTCAGCAGAATTTACTCTCACGTTTGCAACGTGGGCAGACCCTACTAATGTAACTTAATAGTTCCTAACAAACAAAAAAACCCAGTTTTGCTAACAATAAGTCCCAGGAAGAAAAGAAATTTTAAATCTTACCTGCACATGCTACCACAGTGTTTCTAATTAGTATCTGTCAAAAGAGCATTTTCATCACAAGAAAAGAACAAAGCTGCAGAATGACAATTTGTCATTCATCGAAAGGTAATTGCAAACAACAACAGAGAGGGAAAATCTTCTGCATCACGCCCCACTGCTGCCCCTCCTGCCACTGTGCAGACATCCCTGCTGCAGAGGAGCAGGACACTGCCACACCAAACAGCACCTGGGGGCAAAGGGATTTCAGGAGAGGATGTTCCGAGCTAAGCAACAGAAACACAGGTCAGTCAGACAGCACTCCGGTACCGAGCAGACTAATGAAAAGTTTAATCTTAAGCTTCTATCATTAGCCACTTAAGACACCTGTTCCCCCCACCTTGCTGCGGAGCGGAGCGTATTTTCATGCCCAGATTATCACTGCTGGGAGGTAACTCGGCTGGGCAGAGCGTGGCACACACCTGTTCTCACCACAAACCTCCCTGCACTGACACCCAGGGCGGCGTTGAGTTACTTCAGACACAGTCACTTCCACATTCCACCCCCAAACTTCCCTCCAAGAAGTGATCAGTCACTCTCTCGGCTTTCACACTTCAGTAATTTTGGAATCAACAGGAAATGGAGATCAATTGTGATTTTACTAACTCAATAATGACTCATCATTCAACTCCCTGTAGCCCTCAAATTCATCTGTGAAGAGACATGATAGCAAGGCCAAAGTAAAAATAGCAAATCTGGCTTGCACACAATTAACACTCCCTCGTCCATCACATTTGCCTTGGATTGCAATATTTTCAGCATTGCAACATAATGACCGTCCTGCTTATCCCCCTGTCAGATTCCAAATGCGCTCACAATTTGGCTTTCTCAGCTTAACCGGGAAGAATAATCATGGAAATTTATTATATAAACCCCCTGGACCGCTCCCTGTAACATCCATCACTCCATCTGAACATGCCTAAATAAGAGTTAACTCTGCCCAGCAGTGCCCCCAGCTAATGACAATGAATCTCCTATCCTCCATATTATGAAAATACTCTCAAATCATTAATTTCTTTCTGCTTACACAACCTCCAAGCCAAAAAAAACCCCCACATTTGCATGAAATTAAAAGTCAATAAAAAACAATTATTTCATTTACAAAAATAGAAAATCGTTTTATATAAACCACTTAAATGCATTCTTCTAAAAATAAACTTAATTACAAATCTAACATGAAATTGTAACAGCATATATTAGGGCAAATGCCTACTGTAATTTAAATAAAATAAAAATAGTAAGCATATAATTTACACCAAAAAAAAAGAGTTGGAACTGGTGAATTTGCTGCTCGGTGCTCTCTTGGAGCCACCCTTCGATGAAAAGCTCAGAGAGCTTTTACATTCAACAGCTCCTTCTGCAAGTGCCTCATTTCAGTTTACTCGAACAGTTCAGTTCAACAAGCACTTAATCCCAAATTATAAAGGACTCCTGCATGGAAACCTGTGAAACGCTCAGTGGGCATGATTTATTAGCTCTAAACTTTTGAGAAACAATGACAAACTATTTCTTCTGTTGATGGCTTGGTTTTTGGTGGTGTTTTTTTACATCATGCCTGTCCTCCGAAGTTGGAGTCTTAATTAAGTCTCAAAACTCAGATCTTCTGCATTTCAACCGAAATTCCATTTTCCATCCAAATAAAAAAATGCCACAAATGAGAAGTAATCTACCAGAAAATACATCATTTGCCATTTTGTCACTTAAAAACGTGAAAACTAAGGATCTGACCAAGTGTATCCAAGACATCTAATTACTTGCATGAATCTGTAAAAGGGTCTGTACTTTCAGAAAGGTTGTTTGTGAATCAGTCTTCTAACAGCTGTCAGTCAATAAAAAAAATCCAACTAAAAATACACAAAATGAGATTAAAACTGTATCTACAGCAAGCTGTTCCTAAGTCACTATGGAAATCATTCACTCCAGCTCAGTAAAAGAAAAAACCAAACAATGATATACTAGTAGTGCTCTGAGGCCTTCATACTAAGGAAGAAAAAAAACTGCAAAAGGGCGAATTGGACCAAAATCCACAACGTTTTCACCTGAAAATTCGGAAGCGTCACGATCCATCCCCTCAGGCTCTCACAGTGCCCTTCCCTGGGCAGTGTAAGTCAGTCAGGTGAGAGGACAATGGAATTCCTCTGCCCTGTGAACACCTGAGCAGCTGTGGCTGTGCACAGCATCCCACTGAGCCACTGCCTGAAACTACGTGACCCACGTTCTGGGCACCAGCAAAGCCAACCCAGATGTGAAGGAGCCACGGAGAGAGCACGAGACACCACTGGGGGGTGGAATATCAATGGAGAGGGGGAACAGAGGGGAATGTCCCCATCCCCAGTACGCACACATCTTAAACGGAGCCTTCCCCTCTTCTGCAAAGATCATTTAACAGGGTAATTATATCCCCAGCCCCCCTGCTCTTCCCTGCTCCCCATTAAACGAGATTCACCTCTTCTCACATCACCAAGTCTGCGAGAAGCTGCAGGGGCGCTAAACCCGGACGCGAGGCATGAGCTGCTGTGACAGGGACAGTCATCCCGAGGTCAGAGCAGTATTTTGATACTGCAGTAAACAAGGCCTGTGGCCACACATCCAGCAAGCAAGAAACACGGAATAACTGCACACTTCTGTGAGCTGCTGCTCCTGGAGGAGGAAGGAAAATGCAGTGGACTGATCAGAGAGCATCACAGCACGTCCTCACAGGGAGGCCAAGCCACGCTCAACCCACCTTGACTTTAGTTCCCTTCTAACTGCACGTGACTCCAGGTAATCTTCACAGTTGCCTGTGAAGATCTGGGTTTATTTTTAGTGTAATATACTATCTCCTTATCAGTCAGCTGATTCCAACACCCCCATCCTCATACTTCTGCTCAGAGTAGAGTCATCGAACGCCTGGCAACGTGCAGCTTCCCAGGGAAAGTGCCATCACCTGGATGACAGTCTCACACGAGCATCTCATCCCAAGCCACGTCAGTGTTGCAAAAACTAAGCCTTTAACCAGCCCCCAAAGGCAGCATTTTCTGTGTTTTACAAAGGGGGAGGGAAATACAGACACCCGGAGGAGGAATACCATTTCTTCCCAACCCTTCAATACTGGCAGCTCCTGAAGCACGAGATGTGATCACTCCCTATTTTAGCATGCATGACTACCAATGCTGCTGCTCACACAAATTCTCCAGTGCCTTTTCAAAAGCCACTTACAGTATTTAACTTCAGGCTTCTCTACCCAACTAGCGGATGCATAAAGGTGAATGCACTGGTAAAAAACACCTTAATATGCTTTATTTGCTCGTCATTAAAAAAAAAGACCCTTGCTCTGAATTTATATTTCTCAAATCAGTATTTAAACAATATCAAATCTGGAAAGAAAAACAAATGCGAACACAACTGTGCAGCATTAATCTGATTCCCACATTCCAACCCTCTTGCTCTCCAACACTGCAATGTATTGCAGACAAATTTAAAAGCGAAGTCACTGATATCAACTACAAAAACACCGAGCAAATCCTCAGACAGTGTTGGCTTAGCCAGCAGAATGTGTAATTCTCGTCTTCATACTTTCACTTTCTTTCATGAAAAATACTGGAAATATCTTTTTGCCAGGTTAACCAACTCTGACTTCAATCTCGCTGACATTTCTTAAGCAGAGCTGAGTAATTCCATTCATATGCAAATGGTACAATAAGCCCTGAGTAGCAGCACTTACAGTTCCCTCACAGAGATGAGCATTTACTCTGCCTTACTCTGCCCAAGTCTCATCTGCAGTGACATATCCAAAATGATACAAGACTCAAAAGATGCAGCCCCAGCAACTGAGAGACGGCATGTTTTCAGCCTTGATGTTGGTTTTTTTCTTTTACTTTGTGGGTATTTTTAAATATTAAAGAGATGAAAGAATCAAGACCCGAGATTGCATCTGTTGCCATCACAATTTAACCACAGTCCATGTATTTATACAGTGGAATCTCCAAAATAACACTGCATCTGTTAAGATGACAGTGTTTTTCCATGGGCTGTGCTGTGTTGTAGCACGGTTACTCTAAAGCTATTGCTTTTGAAGTGCTGATTGCGATCCACCCCAAATTCCTTTTGTAATCTTCCTCAAACGTGTTGAATTATAAAGCTGTTGTGTTTCTCAGCGTGGCTTGGGAACAACAGAACCCTCATACATCTCATCAGTGGGCATTTGGCACTAAAGCCCTACAGCTAATGCAACATGTTTATTTAAACAATGAACTACCCAAAGAGCTCCACAACCCATGTACAAACAGATGTGCATTTCACGTGCGTTTCATTCTGCTGCAGCCCAGAACCTCCAGCACACACACACGCTCCACTGCCTGTCTCTGTGCCCGATTCCTGGAGGATAACAACTGATCCGACTCGACTCGGAAGGACCTCTGTTCCTTCACTGATAACAACAGCCACTTCACAACCACAACCCACTGAAGAATATAAAAGCTCAAATCTTAAAAGAGACTCTCATAAAGCAATTTAAATATTAAGTACATATTTCATGCCTGTCGCTGAGACACAGCCCCAACGAAAATATTTGTCCACGTAGTCAGCCTACTCCAATGTGACAAAAATATAAACACTTTATTAGCGCACACACAAAAGGAAACAAACAAACAATCAAAACCTTCAGTCGCTCCCAGGCAGGACCCTGGCAAGCTCAAGTCAGTCTCAAACCAAGCCAAGTCTCAAGTCTGGAACAACAAATGTGCTTTTCTTAAATCCCAGCTCTGCTCTTCTGCACAGTGACCACTGCACAGGCTCCAGCTCCATCACGGGCGGAGCCACTGGAAGAGATGCAGGAACACCAAGAAAACAGAATCTCCATATCCGAAGTGCACAATCAACAGGACTAACAGTCCCTCTGACTTTTGGCATTCTCCTCCACACACAGCTGGTCATAAGTCCTACCGGTTTGCAACTCTCAGGTCCAAGGAAGAGCAGCACAGCACACAGAGTAACAGTAACTTATATGCATCTCTAAACACAGCTGGACATTCATTCCTTCCCTACTTTCCAGGAGACATGGCATTTGCAAGGGACCAATAAATTTACATCCATCTCAAAAATAAACAAAAAATAAAAGCTTCAGACACAATGAAAGATGTTCACTGCAATCACTGCAGCATCACAAGCTGTTTCCACCTGCTGGGGTGCAGAACAACCAGAGAGAAGCAACAGCTCAAAATCCAGTTGTGGAAGTCAGACACTACCACAACTCCAGTGGGCTCCCCTTCCATCCCAGTGGGCCTGTGAACTCCTAATGAAGTTTGTGTCATCATCCTGCTGAGTCTCACAAGTTGGTTCTCAGCTAAAAGAAAGGCAGACCCACCCGAAAGCTTCACAAGAACAATCCACGCTATTTAAGAGTCCACCTGCCTTTTGGAGAACAAACCAAACCCCCAGTGGGATGCACGAAACTTGACTAGGGAAGGCAACAGTAACAATTTATGCATCAAAAGCCCCCTGAGGGGGGCAAAAAACCCACAATAAAACTAATTTCTGCCCTGGCAAAGAGCACAGGGGAACAGGACAAACTTGGGACTTCCACTGCGATTTCAACTCTTCACACCTGAGCCAAGTGTTACTCTCAGATCAGCTGAGCAGGGCAAAGACGTGTCCCTTCCTACCATGCAGCACCAGCTCCTCCCTCCTGCCTGAGGTGCAATTTTAAGCCTTTCAAGGTACAGACAACTCCTCACACAGACAGACCCAAGGGGATGTGAGAGAAGCAGCAAGGAAGCAAAAAATACTTGCAGAAGGTCAAAATGTGGAGACAACTCTAAACTGAAGACAATACAAATAATAAGGAAACCACCCCAGTGAGACCCAGGGATAAAACCCTTCTTAAGCCCAAGCAGTTCTCTGGTAGAGGGTTGATTACAGCCAGTTTCCAGGGGCAGTTGTCACCAGACCTTTCTCCCAAATGTTGTATCCATTTGACTGAAACTTAAGATTTCAACTATTCATCTGTATAAGAAGACCTTCTACTTGCAGAAGAACTTGTGATCATTTTTATAACTACTCTATCACACATCATTATGGGGGTTTTTCCTACCCCATAAACTCCTTCGGGAGCTTGCTTCTCAAATAAAATGAACTGCCTGACTACAGAATTGGGAAAACCAGCGGTGCGTCACTTTATGTTTGGGGAAGCTGTTTCTGCATCCAAGAGATCTGGAATTCTCTTTCCCCACCAATAACCCTCTCCAAGCACAACAGTTCAGCTCCTGTGAAGCTTTCCCGTGCATACATCTCAGGAAGGCTTCTCAGGCTGAGCACCAAGATCCATAAGCACACCAGATACAGCGTCCCGCTAAGTACAAGGGGAAACCTCCTCTCACCTGGCTAAAACACCTCTTCCGAACCCACAGCAATGCTAACAGGAAACAGCAAATAAAACAGCGATGCCACCCTAACCTTACCAACACACAGCTCCCTGCAGACCCTTCCAAGTGCTGTGCTCACAGAAACTTCATCGCACGCCGCCCAAGTTTCAGCGGAAATGCGTCTACAGCTAGAAACAAGAGGAGCACCTTGGTCCTCCCTGCTCCATCTCATCTGTCTTACATAGGAACTGCCACTACACCACAGTTTGAAGATAACGATGCACTCGTACTTGAGAATCACACACTCGGCTGCAGCTACCTACTGTATTCCAGTAGTAACAAATGGGAGAGATACTTCAAAGAGCACATTATCCCAGCTCTAATTTATGCATGCTCCCTCTTACCATCAAGCCATTTATTTTAAACCTGTCAGATATACTTGTAATGTAGCATAATGAATAATTTAAAGAGTAATCTGTATAAACCAAGTTTATAAACTTAACAGCAGGTACAGTACCTTTCATTCAAGCAGCCTGCTCTCTGATAAAGTACAAGGGATCTTTGACTACTTCAGCATGTGTTCATTCCATGCATTCTGAACTTCAAAAAATACTTTCCTGCCTCAAATCAAACCCTCCACTATCTGAACAGTATTGTGTAAGTAGCTCACTTAGATGAGTAGTGTAATAATTTGCAAATACTGAAGGAAAAAACTACAAAGCTGCTGGAAACACTCTGTAAAAACGACCCATCACCAATTCAACAGCAGGGGAAAACCACTTGTGTAAAGTCTGCCTCTGTCACTAAAAACCTGTTAATATTTCCTGCATCTGCCTGCTGTTGTCACATTCTGACACTGCTCCCTCCCCAGGGAGAAGGGATATTCGGCAAGGAACTCCAAAAAAAGCCCACCTGTTAAGAGAAAGCGTTCTGATCGGTTGATGCTCACACTTGCAAGTAAACAGAGCTATCTTTACAGCATGTAATGGCATCAATAAGGGCTTTGCAGATAACACTGGCCGGCCGGTCACAGCTATTGCAGCAACATGTGCCTGGCTGGCAACACACGGCAAACAAACTCATCCGGTCCTCGGACCTGCCCAAAACACACACCTTCACAAGCGGAGTATTCACAAAAGCAGGACACACACCTCTAATTCATAAACTGTGACAGCAAAGTACATCCATGTGCACTTCACCGATTTCCTGCTTTAACACTTTTAATTGTATAATGGACACCTATTTTACGTCAACAGCACAGCATAAACCACAACCTCGTGGTGACAATCCTAACGGGAATTATTGCTCCAAGTTATTATTAAAATAACTTTGTGCTGCTACAGAAGTGTACACTTGGCTGTTCTACAAAATTATTTCCTAGTGGATTGGTTCCTCTAGAGGAAAAATCTCAGTACTTTGCTGGGGTGTGAGGTCCCTTCTCCCTGGGTAGGACAAAGACAACATTCGCCCTGAAAAACTTTGTGGGGAGTCACTAAAACATTCAGATACTTCTTTCTGCTCATACCATCAAGTCTACTAAGAAACAGAGTAACTGGAAATGCACAGGTTTGAATACTCCAAAATTAATAAGTAAATAAAATGTTACATTAAAGCTTACAAGCCATATGCAAATCAACCCGTAAATAAACAGCAATTTTGCTTTGCAGCACATTTTAAACAATCTTGTGCCACAACAGCAACTTCTGGAGGGTATCAACACTGAAGAAGTTAATTGGTCTCTCAAAAGATATCCTTAGGGAACAGTTCATATTTAGCATTTGCAAAGGTTAGAAAGCAAAATTTCCAGTGATAAAGGCACGTTAAGCCTTCGCAACACATCACCGTGCTGACCCCGGCTGTGCCAGAATGCATCTCCTTAATTAATTAATAAGTAAAACTGTTATCAAACTTCTGAGCAAAACCCACAACTCCTGCCTAAAGGAATGAGAGCTTATTTTCGAACTTGAGGACTCGGTACAGCTCTGTTTGCAGAGCACAGGAACATATGAATGAACACTGTGTGTTGCTAATCGTTTGCCGGTTCTCAAAGTTTCTCTCAGACAGTTTTGGACACCAAAAAAGATAAATATAGTACTCCAGAAATCAGTCCAGATTGTACCTGTCATGACTTGGCTAAGAGGGAAAAAAATCAGCCCAAAGAAACCACACACAAGACAGGCTGGCTAACAACCACCAATGTGTCTTCATCAACTACTGTTTGTTGAGTTCTGCTTTTGTACAAGGGAAAAAAAAAAGTGAAACTATTCTTTTTAAAGTGGCTTTCATAAATCATAAAAACTAATCCAACTAACCTACACAAAGAAGCTGTCTATACAATTTACAGTGATAGAAAAATTATACATGTCAAATAGATCAAAATACTAAAACAGTATTTCTACCTTTCAAACACATCATTGCACTCCTGAAGTCTTTCTGCACACAAACTAGAAGCAGCACGTTCCATTGCCACCAAAGCCCAGAAACCTTAAAAGCTCAGCTTGGTCAGAAAGATCCAAAATAAACTGAAACTACAAATCTGCAACAAGTTTAATTATGAGACTCTCGAGACAATTACTCAAACTGCAGCTTTTTTTTAAAATTTAGCATCCACAATAGTTTTCAATAATAAACTGTAGTTTACCCATTCCTATGTGCACACTCACACATAAATAAAAAACAGCTGCCACTTGATAACATCCGAAAGCATTTCCGAATGTGAAAGCTTTACACTAAAAATCCCAGTAAGAATGTATTTAATTTTATAAACCAAAGCTTCCAGAACTTTTCCAGCAAGCTGCCATTGCTTCTCAGTCATCAGCTTTTCAAGTACAACAACACTCATGAAGCTTATTAATTTAACCGTAGATAATTCAGATAAATGCGCTAACTTCTTACAAACAATTTAATTCAGTACATTTTGCAAGTTATGAACTTTAGAGCCATTACAGATGATGAGCTAGATAAGTTGTTTGCTGTGTGGGATCATAAAGTTAACATCCAGTGTGAGAAAAACAGGTTTCCTGCATATATTACTGCCTCTCTCTCTCAAAGTTCGGGACCATAAACAAACTCCTCTACGGTGAAGTTTGCGGTAGCTCACAATTCACACAGATGGAAAATACACACAATATAATTAATCATTTAACAAAACTGCCTCTTCTGCTCTCACTGAGATAATCGTTCCAGTGATCACTGCTCAAATCTACCTCAAGAGTAAAAAGAAAACAAAAATTACTGGGGAAGAGAAAAAGCATTAGCTAAACATGAACTGAAATTGTCCTTTAAAGCTAAGAGTTTCAGCCCTGAAATGTATTTTGATCTTAAATGTTAGATGTTTAAAAAAATTCTACTCCAAGATTTCCTTAGTAAATGCCAGTTTAGCAGAAAATTAAACCGGATTTGAAACAACTTTTCCCACGGTAACATATACTGAGAGAAATTAATTATTTAGCAATGAAGACAGATTCAAAGATCATCGCATGGATGCTCTATAACACTAGATTTTGTGTGTGTATTTCAAGATGAAAACAATTTCAGCACTGGAATTGTGCTTTAACTATATTCTGGAATTAGTCTGAAGGAACAACAGGTCATGGAAAAGCTGACCCAAAAATTAATTCAACAATTGATCAAACCTGAGCAGTTTCCCTATTAAACCAAATAAATTATATCTTCTGTTGTAACTGAAGTTAAACTAATTGATCTGTCTTCTTGCTCTCTGCAGCCCCTTCCTCACTTCTCAAAACATACTTAAGAACTCAGTTAAATTTCCTTCATTTCACACAAAAAAACCAAGAGTGTTTCTCTCTCAAGTGTTGGTTCAACACGGAAACTTGTAACACACCTTCTTTCCACACCCATCCCTCTGCTTCCTCACATTCTCGACGCATTTTGCCTGATATTAGCCAAGTCACTACCATTTCCTAACCCTCTCAGTTTCTGAGTCACACAACCCTTTGCTCCAGTTCTGGTATGGAAACGCTCTCAAAGTCCAATCTAACACAATCAAAAAACCTCCAAGCGCTGCCTGGCTGCCTCTCCCCCTCCCTCAACACTTCCCTCCTCTCCTCTTTCTGGTGAGCCCCGACTGACACCAGTTCCTTGCTTACTGGGGCATTTTCTCTGCACCACCTCAGCTACAGGAGGAATTATCCAACTCCCAGCTCACAGCATTCCCTGACCACTAGGCGTACAGGAAAGCGCTGATGCAAAAGCGAGGTGTGTGTAACGCTGACACTCAGCAGGTCATGAGGGCTTTTACTAAGCAACCTGGGAGAGAGATTAAGCATCAGCCTGAGCTACCGCTTATTAACACCAGAAACACAACATACAGCCTGGACAGACAAACAAAAGCTCGGCGCTAACATGAACAGACCCATCAAGATATCCATCAGTCTCAAGTACTACCAGACCTAAAACTATTATTTTTATTCAAAGTGTTTAACCCATTCCCTCCTAGACATTCTCGCTGTAAATGTACGAGAGGGTGAAAATCAAAACCCCATCGCGATCAAGGTAGAAAAGGAAGAAAACGCCGTGTTTACACCTCGTCTTAAACCCACCCCCAGGATCAAACAGCCTCCAACAGCTGTAGCTCTGCGCATCAAACGCACGGGTACACCAGCACATACTCTGTCTTAATGAAAGGTCTTCTCATTTCCTTTTTTGTGCCGTTCTAACACAATCTCAGGGAATTCTCAGCATTTTTTTTAATTACTTTTTCTGAATCAGCAGCTCTCCACTGCAGCTACCTGCATTTTAAAGAGGTTTCTTTCACATAACCACGAACATATTTTATATAATTGAGCATTAAAGGGATGGGTCTCTCCCCTCCAGTTGTAACTCCTTTGTATTCCTATTTAGGAATGCCTTGCTTGTTTGACCGAAAATGGAAGTGCCTTTTAGCTATGACACAGTATATATGAAAAACAAATAAAAATTAAGATTAATCTTCCCTCCGCTATTGTGGGGAGAGAGAAGAATATGGAGAGATGCAAAACATCTGCTCTGGAGATCATTTTTCCCCCTAACAGCAAAATTCTTTCAGCAATAACTCGTGAAAACAAAGGCTATTAAACTGTAAACTACAAAGACAATCGATTAGAGGCAGTATTCAGCTAAGACAAGTTTTTCAGCATATCTTCCCATATTCAAATGCCCAGAACTTCTTCAGAAGGAGGTATTTCATCTGGGATGCTCATTTCAGCTAAATGGCAACTGCAAACACTTCAGAAGACTAGAACCTAAAATCCTAACATACTGCTCCTGCATTACTTCATTGCCAGAGCTAGGCAAGCATTTTTATTTGAAGATACTTTGCACCAGGTAAGACAAGAAAAACAATTCTAAGCAGTTTAAGGCCACGCCAGATCTCCTCCTCTCCTGCACTGTTTCTCCACGCTACTCAATCCTTTGTAAGCCCTTCCCCAGAGAAGGGCACTGGGGTTTGTTTTTAAACTTAGAAATTAATCTTCCCTCTTGAAAGAAGCCCTAGCCAAAAAGTTCAACTCGTGGAAGTCAGACTGCAGCTCCCCAGCCCCTGCTGGCCCTGCCACTACAACCCAAAAGCCACAACTGGGCCTTAATTTGCAAGGAGTTAACAGGCATTCACTGCCTAATGAAACACAATATTACTCAACATGCATTACAGACTCCATCTATGTGCTTCTTGCTCCCTTTTTTTTTTTTGTACTGAGCCTCACTGTCAGTGCATTCAAAGAACTTCCCTTTCTTTTCCATCTGAAACTACTACTTTTAGAAAAGCCTTTCTGCCTCCTAAACTCCTTCCCTTTACATTTAAAATGGAGAAAACTGATCTCTCCGTTCCTTCCTTCCAACAACCCGCAGCAAAACAGCTCCAGGAGCATGTTGAAAAACACACGGCACAAGAAATTAAAGCATCAGGATGCAGTAAAGGAACATCCCTGTTCCTGCAGACGCAGAAGGAGAGGGAGCAGAGCATAAAATGGTTGGGCTCCAAGGCACATTTACCGTCTCCCCGTCCACGGAGATACTCCGGGAAACAAGGGAAAGATAATTTCATGCAAGAAATCCTGAATCCAGCGCGGGCCCGACATACCACGAGAAAACCGATCAGCCCCGGGATTAATCCGGCGATGATTGCAGTGTAATCAATGGCAGCGCAGCCATCCCTGCCCCCTCGATTCCCCCTGCGCCCGAGAGGGGCGGGCACTGCAACACAACCACAGGTCGGAAACGCATAAAAACAAAGTCGGGGCTTTTGCAACTCGCGGGCGAGGGAGGCAGCGGCGGCGGGCTGCGGACGGGCGGCAGGAGGGACCCCGCACAGCCCTCCTCCTCCTCCTCCTCCTCCCGGTGCTGGAGCGAGGGAAGGGGCTCGCACGCTGCTCCAGCCTCAGCGCGGGCTGCAACGCGGCTGCTTAAAAACACACACCACCTCCGAGACTACGGCCCGCCCGGCCATCAAACCTTTCCATCTGTGCACAGACGTAAAGCGCCGACGGGGGAAACAATTTAAAAAACATTCATAAAAACCAACAGCAGCCCGTGACCTTTAGATTGCGGGATGCCGCCGTAATTGCGCACCCCGCGCACCGCCAGCGAAACCCGTCCTCGGCGCTAACGCGGCGGTACAAGGCAAGGCGCTTATTTCCAGGAATTCCTCACTCACTACGGCAGGTTACTGCAAACAGCCTCTAAATATTGACAGAGATCAAGCTCCTTCCACGCGGGGAGAGCAAGCAGAGCCCTTCCCAGCCTGCAAGTGTTTACTACGCACCTCGCCGCGCTGTCTGCGCTGCCCGGGCTCGGGGGGACACAAAGGAGGGGCTGCGGCGGTGCCGGCGGGGTGTGCAGCCAGCCCGGGGACGGGAGG
>VWZF01002979.1:594-46541 GCA_013396755.1 Sclerurus mexicanus
GCTGAGCTGCAGTTGAGATAGCGTAAACTGTAACATCAAAAGAATGTAAACAGAGCAGAATACAGCCGCTGCATACGAATAGAGGTGCTTAGTGTCTTAGCCAATTATATTAATTATGCATGCACGTGGACATATGTATGTAACCAATTGCTTTGCCCCTTGGAGTGTGTAATTACATAAGCAATGAGCTGTTGCCTATATAAGGTGTGTTCGAAGTAAAATAAAGTGGACTGTGATTTTACACCATATTGGTGCATGAAAAATCCGTCTCTTCGCGAGGAATCCATGCAACAATATACTGGGAAGATTTTTACAGGGCAAGGGTCAAAGCCCAAGTGTTTCATCCAGTGTCTATGGTTGTAATTTCTAAATTAATGGTAAGCTTTTCACAGGTGGTAAATTAATGTCCTTCTTTACCAGGGAAGTGCAGAAGTGCTTTTCTAAGCATTGCATTTTAAGAGCATCCATGAGCTCTTAAGCTGAGAACTGCCCTCTTCCATCTCCCCCTTTTCTGACTACCCAGTAGTCAGCAGCCAGAGTGCCTCTGTGAGCTTGCAAATGGACATGAAGCAAGGTTCCTCCAAAGGCCACCAGCTGGTAGAGGAAGCACCGTCACCACCTCTGCCCAAGTCAAGAACCCACTTACTGAAGAAATAGCTGTTTCAAGTTTACTTACAGAAGGTTTTGGAGCAGGTGATTTGTTACTCTCTGGGGTCTTGGTTAACCACTCGCTGATTCGATTGGAGACACCCACCTTCAGTCCAGCAGTTTCCTGCAAAATAATAACATCTAATCAGAAGGCTTTAAGATTAGCTTTTGCTCTGTTTTTCATGGTTTAGATTTAAAAGCAAAGCCAAGCCTGAGTTTAATACAGAGGTCCTCACTGAGCCTATGACTAGTTCAGTCATCTTGTGTTCTCTGAAGGTTTTGTCCCAAAGAACTACACAGTACTACTGCCCACTAGTTTTTAATAATGATAAACATGGACTGACAAAATTATTTCCACTACTGCTAACCCAGGAATGTTAGACATAAACATGCTCTTTCTGTCATAAACCCAAACTCCAAAGAGAAAGAACCTTTAGCTTCATAGAAGAAGAGACATGAGTCTGAGTCTACATTTTTTTTTTTGTTACACTCATTTTTTTCCAAAAAAGCACACAATAGAGGAGCTAAGTGGCCTGAAATTTAAAACATTAAAATCAATCTTCAAAAGCTTAGACAAATTACTAAAATTTAATGACTATCTGGAATAACCCATTTCAATCCATGGCTCAGTTTTTTGGCTATGATGAATGCTTATCAACTCCCATCAATTATAGAAAGAAAATTTTGCCTTTTACATAGAAAAGATAAAAGTTTCACAAATACTTCTATGCATTATCTCTAAAATGTCATCAATATCTTGCCTATTTAATCCTCCTCTGTCCCCCAAAAGAATTTTTCCTGACACAAAGAATTTCTTTGTGCTCTGCCTGAACTACCTAGATATATTCGTCCAAGATATCTGGTATGGCTCTGGAATGTCTCATAACTCAGCCTAGTAAGTTACTAAATTCTTCCCTTATACTCAATATTGCAGCCACAAATGTTGTGGATTTCTGAGGTCCTCAGGACCCCTTTGGATATTCTTCACCAGTGATGTCAACAGGAGCAGACATGCTTACTCACATGAACATGAATGGCAAGGTCAGGTCCATTGCATAATTCTTTAAAATCATTATGTTAAATTAAACACAAACCTTATTTGGTATTCCTGTCCCAGAGGGTGATGAAAACACATTCCCTTTCTCCCACATGCTCTTGATATTACGGACACCCTCAGCTGGAACATGAAGGTCAGAAGCTGCTGGCTTAGTTGGTCTTGAAGCTTTCATGCCCTGGGGAAGGATTGAGGCCAGTTGGTGTTTGGCATTAAGAGCTGGAGATACAGGGTGGTTGGACTCTAGGGGAGTGCTGGGGAATGCAGCAACTGCAAGTCTTTCTATCAGTGATCATGCAAAGGAGTACTCAGCTCAAAAAGTGACAGTGAGACTCTCTTCTGTGTTTGATTTACAGTTCCACCCTTGGCATAACTGAGAAAACTGCAATCATAAGATTTCTTCATTCATTTCTAAAACTCATGGCAAAGCATAGCTCTGCACACAACTGCTGCAAGGCTTTAATTTGTCCTCTTTCAAATCTTAGCACCTAAATCCTGTAAGCCTGGCTCTTTTAGCCACACAGCTATGGAAATCCTTATGCAGAAGCAGGGGGAAAAGGCTGCTCTGTCATTCAGCATCAGACTTTGCTCCACCTATGCCAGACAATGTAACCTCACAACACAGGATTTTAAGGATAAATTTTAGCAATAACAGTATATTTGGAATAAGATGTTCTTTTAAAGAGTGGATATTTGGAGTGTTTTTGTGTTGTTTGTTTGGTTTTTTTTTGGGGGGGAGGCGTTGGTAGATTTTCTTGGGGGTTTTTTGTTATTGTTTGCTTTGGAGGGGTTGTTTGTTTTTTCTGGTTTTCTTTTGTTTTTTTTGGAAATGTGCCTTTTGCATGGTTACTAAAAACATTGAACCAAATTCTTCCTCTTTCTTCTTTTCAAAATTCTTGTACATTTTACATGGCATAGATTTGATGTGAATAAGAACCTGTAAGAGCTGAGGCTTTGCCTTTAGTTTCAAAGCAAGTCAGATTTGGCAGAATTTGGAAAAATTAAAAACTCAGCAAAGGAAATATTTCAAGTCAGATGGGAGCTGTATATAGTTGTGAAGCCACATTGCTTTCCTCTGGCCTAGAGCTATGCTTTTCAATATCTAAATGGAGCACAGTCCTAGTGAAAATACTGGAGAACCTAATATAATTCAGAAAAAGTGCAGTGAAGTTCTAGGTCCCTATTTTGATAATATTGGGACTACTATTGGGTGCCATGATGGCATTTGCCTCTAATGGAGGGGTTTGAGCTACCTTCGACTTGACTTAAGTGCTGGAGGCAAGCCCAAGTCTTGACCCTGTCATCTATGTACTTTATTTCATTGGGAACGCAGTATAAAACCCTCCAACTAATAGGCTTTCTAGCAGAAAGGTTAAATAGGCAGAAATCACAGGAAAAAAGCCTTTATTAACTGATATTTAATAACTAAAATTTCCTTTACGTTAAATGGTAATAAAGCCCAACCAATTAACACCTTAATGGATTACCATGTTTAGACTCTGTATGCAGATGAGAGGAGAAAAAAAAATCCATCAGCGAAGGAAGAAGTGCAATACCTTTGTCACAGCTATCAGTATCATATCCTTCTATACTGGTATATTCCCACGACACTCAATAACCCACTCCAGTCGGCCTGGCATATTAACTAGTAGCTTTCACATTGCCTGTTTTCACTTATTTATAAAAACAGCCAAGAAGCCTCAAAGCAACAACAGCAACAACAACAAACCAAATTCCTATTTTTCCTTGAACTATGAAAAGAAAAAGCCCTCAGTTCTGGTTCCTAGGCACATTATTAAGCACTAGTTTTCAAAATCACCTGGGATCAAATTCTGCATTTTAATGTGATTCTGTTTTTCCTTTGTCACTTATTAACTCCCTAGTTCACTATGGTGTATGTCTTTGCCAAGGAATTTCACTCTGAAGTGGCAGCCAGCAACACAGACCCAGTTCCTTGTTCTCCTAAATAAGCTGCTAAGTCACCTTTGCTCAGGATGGCTATCAGCTCTGTGCTCATAATTCTCTCAACAGGCAAGAAGAGGATGCAACTGTCACTCATGATTCTGAATCCTTCAAGAGCTGCTCCAAGCTTACAAAACAGAGTAAATTGTAGCATGAATGGGAAAGAGGTTTTGTTTAGCTGTCTAGATTCTGGTTATAGGTGTGCCTGAAGCATTTTGTTCTTGAAATCACAGTTGGTTAGAGCCTGGTGCTAATAATATCAAGGTTGTGAGTTCAGTCTCTGTATGGGCCATTCACTTAAGAGCTGGACTTGATGATCCTTGTGGGTCCTTTCCAACTCAGAATATTCTGTGATTCTGGAAAGAAGAGTTTGTGACCAAAAAATCCCTGCAATTCTTAAACACTGAAATATAGGCTGATTAAAGCCCCCAAAGCCACTAGTAACTACACCCATTGTGAGCTGGAATTAACTTACCTCAATTGCACTAGTGTATTGCTCAAGTCTACTGTCAATCTTTGAGACAACTGCTGTTGTCTGGGTGGGCTTCATACCACTGTAAGAAGTGGGGGAAAAAAAGAAAGAAATTATTATTCCCTCCAACTAAACACTACTATTTGAACTGAAATTACTGTTTTATTTCTTTACCTCTTCTGAGCAGATTTGTTCAAAAATTCTGTTCGCTCCTCTATCTAGAAAGAGATAAGAGCTTTAAGTTTAAAGTTATTAAATAAGCAGCCTGTGCAAGGCCAGGCTAGCATCATCTTAGAAGTCAAAAAGCCAATCTGAAAAAGATACATTCCAACAGAAATCTCACAGACACACACAAAGATTTTATAGATAGGAGCTTACTATGCTACAGATTACTAAAGGTGGATGTATTTTTTACATTAATGTTTGCATCCTACACATTTCTTCAGTACTGCATTGGTAACAAGAGAATAAATGACCAACACAGAAAGGAGAAAAGAGAAGTTTACCTTGTGAAACAGGTTGATGCACACCAAATCTATGACAAATTTCCTTCTCTCTCCCACATAAGAGCAAGAATGTATCTCTTGAGAAATACAGCAAATTTAATTAAGTTTTACTGAGTTCAGACATCAGAGTAGGCCAGGTTTGGATGTCAGCCACATACCCTCTCTCATGTGTGTTTTTGGAGGACACTGAAAATTTAATTTGAACTCCAAAAAATCAATCAGACTGAATTCTGCCCATATTCAAGCAGGATCACTGCTGAGTCAGTATCTACCAGCTGTTATTATACAAACCGATATCTTACATTTCATCCTTATTTTCTACTCTGTGTACAGGAAAATATTGTGATGGTTCCAGGGAAGAATAATCATGAAGGTCTTGTATGACTTCTGTCAAATATCTCCATACTTTGGAAACAAAAAGACTACATCCCTGAATAAAGTTTTAATCCATGTCATGATAGGTGGATGGATGTGTGTGTCTATTTGCCTTCTGAGCCAAGAAATATTTTCATCAAACTTCCTCAAGTCTTTCCACATTGCATAGTTCCACTTCTCATCCCAGGCTCTACAGTTTCACTTCAAATAAAATATATGCAAGCAGCTCCAGGGGATTGAAATGACTAATGATCAGCCTCGCTATGCTCCTGAGGATTCCCCAGTCTCAGTAAGGTTCTCTATTTTCAATTTACTTTAACAGTGACTACTATGGCATTCATGCCTTTAAAACAAGGCAGTGACAGCCATTTCTTTAAATGCTTCTCCTCTGTGCCTTTAGCGTCCAGGCTGTACCAGAATACTAAATCCCACAGCAATCCCATCAAAGGGCATGAATTTTTTATTTCTCAAACCCACACAAGGCAAAACTCAGGCAGTTCACTTCAGTGCAGAATTTGCCAAACAAGCTCACTGAAGGAACTCCAGCTAGCATCCAGCCAGCTTAAAGGCACCTTGGAAGCTCTCTCTCTATATATATAGTTTACAGAGTGATTTATTTTAACAATTTTAGTTGCTAATATGGGATCTAAAAGCAGTCCTGAGTGGAAAGATGGGCTTTGCTAGGACAGATCCCAAGTGTTTCAGTGAACTGAAGTCACAAGGTGGCAGCAAGAGACCAGGCAGGAGCAGAAGACCCATATTCTGCTCGGGTTGGGAGTGGGGACACTACCTCTGCCTGCTGAACAGGTTACAGCTTAGTTTCGTCCAGAGTCACTGCCACAAAAGGAGCAAATAAATGATTTGATTAAAAGTGACTAAACAGGCCAAGGATCGTAACTTAAAATACGTCTCCTCTCTTCTACTACAGTATATTAAGAAGTTTTCCCCAATGCTGATTTATGGGTCATAACCAGCAATGCATCAAGATGATGAGTTATACCAAGAAGAGCCTCTAGTTTCATCCTGGGCTGTCCACAACTGCATCAGCGAAACCCTGGTAGGCAGCAAGGACAAATAATATGGACTATCTCAAAGAACTAGAACTCAAGGCAACCACCTAATAATCAATTTATGGCGTTCTTCATAGTCCTTCCTGTGCAGGTAGGAGAGATGCTTCTGCACAGAGGAAAACCAGGCTTCAGCAGGCACTGGTGGAAGAGTGGGATATGTGGGAAGGAAGAGGGGCATGTCTTCTTGGACTTGTACTAAAAAGACACAAAAGTGGGGTCATTCTTTACCCACTGAAAACAGTGGTTCTCACAGCACCTGCTGTGGTATCAGAAGTAAATCAGAGATTGTTCAGAAGAAGAGAGCGAGTAAGCAAAACAGAAAATAAATAGGAAAGCAGTTAAGAAGCAACCCTCAGAGCTCAGCAAGATCCTCTTGCTGAGGAAGCAGTTGTCTTGTGTGGGGGGATAAAACATTTTCTGCACCGTTATATGAGAATTTGTTCTAGAGCATCTTCCTGAAAATATAGTATGCATGAATCAGAAGCAGACATTGAATACACCTAGAGCAAACCAAACCAGTAAACACTCGTGTATTCAGCCTACAGGCCAAATACATTTAAACTGCACAGCAACATCTGAAAGTCATTTATCCACTGCACATCACACAAACTCCATGCAAAGTGTTTAAAGTGTTTGGCACATACAATAAACGGTATTACAAAATAGGTCTGTAAGAGAAATAGGCAAAGCAAAGTGGTTAGCATAAAATGCAAGATATTTTCTCAACTTGAGACCAGGAACTAAGAATAATTTTTTTGCTACATTCATTTTAAAATGATCTTGTTAAATAGCTTTGACTGTGTTTTGTCACTAAGGAATACTTTCAGAACACATAGAACACACACGTACTGAAAAAAGTCAACCTGCTGACCCCTAATTATTACCAGAGAGAAAGAACCCAGGCTGCACCTCTCCCACCTAACCTCAGCTGCTTGAAAGTTAAGCATTTAGTAAAAATTGCTTGTTTTGTTTCTCTCTGTAGTCAGTGGAGAGGCAGAGGAACTCACGTCAACCTTGGTATTGTTTATCTACTGAGAGTGGCTTTCACTCTATTAACTACCAAAGAAGCTTAGATTGGATAACAAAATGCCTAAATGGACACCTACCTTCTGCTGGTAAAGTCAGATGAAAAGAAACCAATGGACATAAATCAAAACCATGTGGATTTTTACACCTGATTAGGGCCTTACTCAAAGGGGTCAGCACATACAGATGGCAAGGAATAAATTAAGCAAGATGTTATACAGAGAAACATGTATGCATTTATTCACATCCAATATTGTATAGGTATATTTTGTTTGCTGATTGTGCAAGAAATATCTTGCCATTTGAAAATGCAGTTGAAGTGTGAGTGTCAAAATGCTCTGTATTTCATGTGTACCTGCTCCAAGAACAGAAACAGAACAAAGAAAGACTTAACACACCATATGAGACAATGACTTTGGAAACAAAAAACATCAGATATTCCCAGTAAAACTTGTTTCATACAAATGTATTAAATGATTCTTAGGAACTTTACACTGTGTATTGGATATTATGCAACAGAAACTTGTAAAGAGATCTATAGATAGATATAGATCCTATAGATATAGATGGTGTAGATATAAACTCTTCTCAAAAAATGGGTCAAGGAGGAAGGGGAATAAAAAATACACACGGAAAAGAGAAATCCCTGTATTATAATTTTGCCTCATATCCAACATGTGGAAGAACGTAGCCCCTGGGAGTTGAGTAGCTTCTCCTTACCTTTCCTGAGTGGCTTATGTGCTCTTTGGCTTCATAAAGCACAGTTATGCTTTTCTCTGTTGTCAGCAGCGTCTCAGCAGAGTCTACCAGTTTAGTCCAGTTTACCTACCAGACTGCAATGCTGCCATCAGCACCAAAGATCAGCAAAAAACAAATGTCACAAATGCTATTCTTACCACTCTATTTTTCCCTCTACTGCAAGAGTAGCTTACCTAGGAAGAACTGATTGTGTGGAGCCTAATTCTTTCCAGTCACTGCTCCACTTGCCAGGTATTGAGGGCAATAATGAGATAGGACAAGACAGGTCTTTCAAGAAAAAAAGTCTGAAAAGTCTGTGTTCTGGCTTATCTGTCAGCATTGCCTTGCAGAGCATGTTGGCTCCCACATCATCTTGTGTTTCTCAGGAAAAAGGAGATATTCCAGTCTCCTGTCATTGCTTCCTCCCCTCAATACCTAACTGCTTTTGCATTTCTGTAGTGATGGAGTTCACCCCCAAGAGGAGACTTAGTATTGAAATATCTTGGTCTCTCCTGATTAACCCACAGAACAGCTATACAAAAAGTCAGTAACCCTCTTTCCCAAAGAAAGCATGAGGAATTAACTTGTCTAGAAAGAAAAATGAGCGAAGTTTATTCAGGAAATCTTATTCGTTGGGTGCAGCATCCTTTGCATGAACTAAACTAGGGGAAGTGTGAGCTAGAACCAGATGGGGGAGTAGTGGAGGTTGTTCCAGTCTTTGCCCTTATTTAAAAATATAACAAGATGAAGGGCAAAGGTTGAGCAGACGTTTGGTACTGCTGCTGACCGAGCTAATGATGAACTTAGCCTGTATTTACTTTTCATGCTTTCTCTTCACTGTCTCCTTGGAAAGGACAAGCCTTCATGCTGTCACTGAGAGGACTCCATACTGTAGTAGTTCTGCTGAAGTAGTGTTTCAAGTTTAAGGGAAATCCCATATTTAACAGTTGAAAACAACAGGAATTGTGAACACTGTGATTTATTAGAGGCCAGACTAGATAATCACAGGTGATCTTTCTAAATATAAGCATGTATGTATAATATGTCCGTGTTTGAATACATACATTTATATATGTGCATCCATGAGCCATGTAATACATGGACATGAGTTGCACATCTTGTCTCTCAATTCTGAGTCTTCATGTCATGCTAGTCTATGCCCTGTCTGATAGGTAGATGCAGCATCCATAAGATGGCAATATGCCACACTGCTTCTCAGATTATCTCCCTTCTTTCCTTTATTCTTAACAGTTCACTTGGTAATCACCATGCCCTACTTTCCTCATATAAGCCACTCCCAGGAACTTCTTTTTCTTCCCAAAAATTTATCACATTGCAAGGGACAGGGAAGGAGAAAAATGTGTTTTGCCAGATTGTTATCCAGGAAAAGTCAGAATGTGCACATGAATTTTTATACTGAGCCTCCCTTCTCTCATTAATTCCAACTGCCCACCCACAATAGTGCATTTGGAGTTCTCACATGACTCATGGCACATCTAACAAGATGATACATTCATCAAGGGAGAAAACATATGCCAGATGCTTTACAAGTGAAAAGACAACTTGGGCAGTGCATATCAGGCAATGAGAAAGCTGTGTACCAACCAGGTGATACCAGCCTGAGAAGTCTGTGGAAATTAAAGGTAATAAAACATCCTGTCTTCTAATAATTGGATTTTGACATCAAATTTCACATCAGGTTATTAAACTGAGATTATTCTCTCCTCAGCTATTGCCCACAGAAGACCCAGAAACAGTTTAGAGAGTGAACTTCTACAGCATTACATATCTGGACTTTGTACAGTATCACCAATTTCTCAGAAAGAGAAACAAAGAAAGAGAAAAAAAAATGTGTAGAGTTGCATATATCAAGTTTTGTGACAAACAACTTCTATCTAACAAGCCATAAAAGCCAGCAACAATTATGATAACAAAAAAAACTAAACTTGTACATTTGGAAAATTTCAGGGTTTTTTTAAAAATACACTTAGTAGAATAGTGTAGCATCAGTCCAAAAGTTATCTGAAAGGCCTTAACCTCTTGCCAAATCCAGTGTTTTTTCCCACTTTCCCCAAAATCTGTATGTTTCTATTTTGTGTTTTCAAGTATAATTTCATCTATTTTTGACAAACATTTTGGATTCCTAAGTGACTAATGACACAAAATGAGAAAAGGGAAAGATAATTGAAAATAATAAATAGATCTGCAGTTTGAGCTTGAGCCGAGAACGCAGCTGGGCTGAATACTAAAGCAAAACTCCCAATAATTTCAGTGGGGCCAGGATTCCTCTTCCATGCTGAAAGGTCTTTTAATTGATTTATCACAATATAATATAGGCTACAAAAACACAAACCAAAACAAAACAAACACATTTAGAAATTCTACAGCAATAGAAGAGTGGGGTTTTTTCCTTGTTATGTAAGAAAATGAAATTCAGCCCAGTATTTCTAAATGTTACTTTTAGGGGGATTAGACATAAACTAGAACTCCCATATGGGTCAGTTTCAATTAATGATGATTAGGATGAATATTCTTAAAGACAAAGCAATCTGGCAAGGAAGAAAATAATTTTGGATGTGGAAAGAGTGAGAGAACATCTTAGAGGTTTCTTCCAACTTAAAAAAATCTGTAATTCTACTCCAGTTCACAAGCCAATTCTATAATAAATTAACACTGAAAAGCAACACATTAATACAGGTCTAAGTTTCCAAAATAATTTTCTCTTGAAGGTGAAGATCCTTTATTGTTGTTTTTCATCAAGAACAGTCTATTTTAACAGAATCTATTTTTAGAAAGGATCTCAAATTTTCAATCATCCCAATGAATGAATTCTTTCAGCTAAAGGTTTCAGGCTAAGGTCTATCAAAGCATTTTCCTAGGTCTGATTACAAGTATTTCTACACTGGTCTGATGTTTGGCTGTTGGTTTGGACTACAACCCCCATTACTTTTTATGTACTACATAGATGTTAGTGAGGAGGTTACCTTGAGAGATGAGCCTTTAGGACTGACACATTTAAATGGCTTCTTGTTTTCAGATACAGCATCTTCTGGTATCTTTTGACGCTTTTCAGCAGCTTCAGCCCTTCTTCTTTCAATTTCTTCCTTCATCCTCCTCTTTTCCTCCTTAAAAATTAGGTACTTATTCAGTCAGAAACTACATCACCATTACAGGGCTGTTCAGTCCTGCAAACATTTACCAGATTTTCTAAGAACAGCTTTTTATGCCAGTTTGGTGACCTGTCTGAAACCTACAAATGCATTAATGCTAATTCATCTCAGTATTGAGGGTGCCAGGAAGACAGCTACTCTGTGCTGCTTTAGTGTCTCCTCACAGCAAAGGCACCAAATTTATTGTCATATAGTGCCACTTAGAGAGAAAAAAGTACATTTATAAAAGGACTCAAATTTAGTTTCTCTGTATTCTCATGTATCGTATTAGTACTGTTCTTCTGTCTATCTACTCTGACACTTATTGCACAAGGTTAATACCTCACAAGGAAAAATCAGTAGGTGCTCCCCCAAAAAAGAAGATTAAATGCTTACAGTTCTCCCTTCACAGAATCAGAGAATCTAGGTTGGAAACGACCTCTAAGATCATCAAGTCTAGCCTTTGACTTAACACCATCTTGCCTTCTAGACCATGTCAGTAAATGCCACATCCAGTCTCTTCTTAAACACCTCCAGGCACAGTGACTCAACAACCTCCCTGGGCAGCCCATTTCAATGTCCAATCACTCTTTCTCTAAATAACTTCTTCCTAATGTCTAACCTAAACCTCCCCTGGTGCAGCTTAAGACTGTGCTCTCTTATCCTACTGCTTGTTGCCACGGAGAAGGGACTGATACCCACCTGGCTACAACCTCCTTTCAGGTAGTTGTAGAGAGTGATGAGGTTTCTCCTGAGCCTCCTCTTCTCCAGGCTAAACAACCCCAGCTCCCTCAGCCACTCCTCACAGGACTTGTGCTCCAGACCTTTCACCAGCCCCGTTGCTCTTCTCTGGACCTGCTCCAGCACCTCAATGTCCTTCCTAAACTGAGGAACCCAGAACTGGGCACAGCACTTGAGGTACAGCCTAACCAGTGTAGAATACAGGAGAAGAATCACTTCTCTGGTCCTGCTGGTCACACTATTCCTAATCCAGGCTTGGATGCCATTGGCCTTCTTGGCCACCTGGGCACGCTGCTCTGTTTCCTGTCTGTCAGAACCCCGAAGTCCCTTTCTGCCTGGCTGCTCTCCAACCACTCTGTCCCCAGCCTATAGTGCTGCAGGGGTTGTTGTGGCCAAAGTGCAGGACCTGGCACTTGGTCTTATTAAACCTCATCCTGTTGGATACAGCCCATCTACCCAGCCTGTCCAGGTCCCTCTGCAGAACCCTCCTGTCTCCAGCAGATCAACACTCCGCCCCAACTTGGTGTCATCTGTGAATTTGCTAATGGTGGACTCGGTCCTCTCATCCAGATAATCAGTAAAGATATTAAGCAGAACTGGGCCCAACACTGAACCCTGGGGGTCACCAGTAGTGACTGGCCACCAACTGGATCCAGCACCATTCACTAGCACTCTCTGGATCCAGCCAGTTCTTCACCCAGCAGAGAGTGCACCTATCCAAGCCATGGGCTGCCCGCTTTTCCAGGAGTATGCTATGGGAGACGGTGTCAAAGGCTTTGCTGAAGTCCAGGTGGACTACTTCAAAGAGATGAGTTTTACTTCACCAGCTGCAAGTCAGACCAGAAGTTCTCAAACATCATCATTGTGAGTGCTGGTCAGGGGGGTCTTGGCATCTACTGAGTTCTGTTATAAAGAGCTTAGTATATTAAAGGAATTGGCACTCAGCTGCCAGATACTATTACTATTATTCATTTACCATTTGTTTTCCAAATGACTAGGATTCCTAAGTGATGCACCAGAGATTTGGAAAACCTATTTGTAGAGTCCCTTGGCAGAGGAAGTACAAGAAAACAGATGTGTTGGGTATTCAATATTTAAATAGACAGGCATATCTCCCTAATGAGATCTAGCCCACTGTAACTATATATAACATTAGCATTCTAGTTCATGTGCAGCAGATGAATTTTGACATGTGCTTTGTAATTCAATTTGTGTAATGCCAAATAGATACCTTGAATAAATTAAGAATTCTGTGGCTATAACCCTTCCCCCAACTTTTTGCATCCCCAAGAAGACAAGAAATTTGCAGCTACTGCAGATGAAATCTTGACCCATGAAAACATATATTAGAGCCCTGCCTTTCCTGCAGCTAGAAGACTAACATTGTTTTCTACCTTGCATGACTGCATGTTTTACCTCCAGCCTTCCCTAGAGCCCCTATATGATGCAGTGACTTGATATCAAATACAGCATACTTGCAGCTAAACCTGAAGGTTAGAAAATGGGGTGATCTTAATTGTATTTGAAATCAAGGTCTTTTGCAATAGACCATCCCCTGACAGGCACTAAGAAACAGCAGCACCCACAATCCAGAGGACTCAGATAAAGGCTACAATTTAAAGAAAAGCCAAAGCAGCAATTCCCCATCAAGCAAAAGCAGATCTAAGAATGAGAAGCACCTGTATGTTTGGGTTCACTCTTGCCTTCCTTGTTACATGCTCCTTCCCCACTTATGAGTCAGCCTCCTGTGGCCTCATTATGCCCTTTTGTTAAATACAGACCCATCAACCTTCAGCCTCAGCAACTTCTTTTGCCTAAAAGTATCTCTGCAGACAATGCCATAAAGTGTTATCAACTAATGCAAGGACAGTGGAGATACGGTAGTGACAAGGGAATAAAACTCAAGTCTAACCCTTCATATTTTACATGTACCTCCTCTCTGACTTTTCTTTCGGCCTCCTCCTGCTTCTTCTTCTGCTCCTCTTCCTCCAGGATTTTCCGGCGCTCCTCCCTCCTTTTCTTCAGTTCATCCAGCTCTGCTGCTGCCTCCTGCTGCTTCTCCTTCAACTTCTCTAGCTCTTCATTCTCATTCTCACTTCGACGACGGCGCTGATCTTCTAGTCGCTTTAGAGCCTCGACCCCTGGCTTTGCTTCCTCAGCATTTGCAGTCCCTTTCAAATTGGAGCGTCTGGGAAAAAAAAAAAAAAAGGAAAGCTGATGCACCATGCATTTTCCCTTCCTGGCCAGAGCTACTGCCTGCCATGTGCTCATCAGCAATGTAAGAGCCTGGCACTCAAAGATATTTCCTAGTAAGACCTTTCGCTCCTTGCTCCTTGCCCAAAACATTTTCATCCAGAGTTGGACTACTACAGAGACCCTCTCATATCTGCTGCCAGTGAGGAAGGAATCTGTCATATGCTTGTGTGCACAGGAGCTTCACCACTCTGTCTGAGAACTTGTGCCACCTCCATTTTTAAAAGAATTCAATAAGGGAGGTTGAAATACTTAACATCTCATGTAACTACAGTGAGAGGTATCATATCTCATCGGCAACTCTATAGTAGACAGCAAGCTTACAGTTCCGCAGCTCCGCTCTGCAGTTTATGTACAGAGGAAATATTTCCAAAAGTATATTGCACTTCATACACAAAACAAAGCAAAGCCTGTCTGCTGTCTTTAAATTAGATAAATTGACATATAAAAAAACCTCATAGCCAAAATATTATGCTATGTTCTGTGCAATAAAAGATGCACTAATCCTTTGCTTTCAAAGGCAAACATTTTTTATAAACTCTCTAGAAAAAGACAAACATCTTTGGGGACAGAACAAATTACTTGACTCAGGGAAAACAGAAGAAATAAGAGAGGGGGGTGCATCTTACAGCTTCAGCAGTGTTTAAAAAAAGCTAAAAAGGTTCCAATTTAATCTACAACACCTATCACTTTAACTCTCCCAGGATGTGTGAACAGAAAGGTTCATCAGATTTTTTGCTGATGTTTTCTAGGAAAAGTATGGCTTTTTATTAAGAAACTGAAAATTATTTATTTATTGTATCTTTCCACAGGAGGAAAACGTAAGTTTTTCAACCAGTTGTAATATATGAGACAGAAAAAAGAATAGCAAAAAGCCCCAAACCACAAACCTAAAGAATGTGCACAGGTGAAGTGTATACTTTCAACAGAGTCAAATAGCATTGCTGTGTTAAATAATTACCACACCCGTGTTTAGACAAAGGTCTGTTCCCTGGTGTGTTTAATGTTACTGCGGACAAGGAGATCTGTACCTAAGAGTACCTATGCACCAGTGTGCTATTCACAAGAGACAGAAAGATAGAAAGAGAAGGTACTTAATGAATTCTTTTATAAAACATTCTGTACTGCTGGCTTCCAAAAAAGCTGGAGTTAATGACTTCATTAATGCAACCAGAGTGCTGCAGAGTACAATACCACAAGACAGTATAAATCAAACATTCTAACAATTACTGTTAAGAGATGACAACATGAAGAATATATATCATATAAATTTGCAATCCAGTGAATCACACCCAATCCTGAAAAGGTGCTCTTCTTTCAGATGGGTGTCTCATCCAGATGGAGTTAACCGTATAAAACAGGCTGTGAGACTAGAATTGAACTATCTGTGGTTTCAATAACATAATAGAATCTACTAACACAGAGTTCTCTGCCCCAAAGCAATCTTACCAAATTGGATGAAATTTGGTTCTAGCATGGCATGCATGATTTAGGAATTGTATCACTAAAAAAGGTATGGCAGAATAACAAAATTCATCTGTTCAAATTCAGCACTAAAGCTTGGCGTTTATTTTGCAATGTATTTACTTGGTTTTAGAAAGTCTTTATCTCTACAAGGCACTAAGTATTTCTAAGGATCCAGTGCACCTAAAGCTGCACAGGACATGAGAAATCCCTGGCTATCTTAAGGCTTTCCTGATTCATTTCAAGGTTGTAGTCCCTATAGCAAATAAACCCAGGTGCCTCACTTTTTTGTTTCTTTGCCTCTTGTCTCTGTAAACTTTGGGTCCAAAAATATGCAAGAGGTCACTTCTGATAGACATAATGATCTCCCTGGCAAGGGCAAATACTCGACCTTCAGAACTAAGAGAATGCTGAATGTAACATGTGCCAAGATTCTCTTCATGAAGAGCCATTCTGTTCTACATGAGCACAGAAGTCCTCAGTAACTTTGGTGCAAATAGCCTCAATGAAATTAACAGCTAGTCTCAGCTTTTAACTGATAGAAGCCAACTGCAGAATCTAGTCTTTAACAATTTTTTGTTTAGAGACCTCAGGTGATTTATTTTGGCCTCTTTACAGAGGAGGACATTTAAAATTTCTAGCTTATTTTCTTCTCATACTACTCACAGGACTTTCCCTACTGATTCTCCATAATCCAAAATCGCAAACAATAAACTGAAAGTAATTCTCCATATTTTCCTCCACTTCCAACTGCTCTGTTTTCAATGGATTCTGGGAATCTCTGTTGAGATTCTGGGAATCTCTGATTCCTACTGTCAATATTGCTAAATCAGCATTGAGATGCTGATTGGAGAAAGACTTTTGCAAGCACCTCTTCGGTGCTAAGAGATGAAGTTGGTTGCCGCTTTCAGACAAGGAGGAAAAGGAAAGAAGTGGTTTGTGGGAATCAAAAATGTCAGAAGAATGTGAAAAAACATGTTACATCATATTTAGGACTTTTTCAGCCTTGTATGAGAATAGGGAGGGAGGCAGATGGGAGGGGAGATGGGAAGGGGAAGCCATAAGATGAGGGTTTAGTCTGTATTTCTCTTACTGACTGATGTATACAAAAAGACAGATAAAATTTTTCTTTCACGTCTGCTACTCTATTTCATTCTCAAACCTCACGACTAAGAGTTAGCCAAGTTATATTTTCTAACTAGAATTGATATGTTCATGTGAAAAAAACCCAAAAAAACCAAAAAACCAAACACAGGACAGTTCCAAACAAAGCCCAACTCTGTGGAGGCAGTTCATTAGAAAATAGGCCAAGAGCCCTAATTCATATCTAACAACCCACAAACACTGGAGCCTCTGCTGTTGTTGACAACCCAAGTCTTCTACTCAGCTGATAAAAGGTTACTAAAAGGGCTCATTCCAACTTTTATGAAACAGTAGAAGAAAAGCAGAAATAGAATAAAGGAGTGGAAACTCAAATCTACATGTTGCCACTAATGCCTGTCTCCCACAGGAAGTAAAGGAAATGAAAACACAACAAATATATTTTTAGAAAACCATTCTCATTATATTGATGATGTGACCCAATCCATGAAGCAGGACAGTTTTGACCAAGGACCATATCCTGCTATTCCATCTCCATCTTTATCTTTTGGCTTTAGGTCAGGGTGCCTCCAGAGTCTTTTGAACTGCATTTTATTTTGAGAACATTTGTTTTTTCTGGAAAAATCATGAGGGGAATGCTGAGATACAATAGCAAGTCCCATCTGCAGGCACAGATTCCTCAAAGTGCCTAGATAACTTAACCTTTTCATTGCCTGTGTCGATGTAAAAGAGGAAGAGAGACGCAGAGGGAGAAAAATTTAAATTTCTGACCTACTCATCTGTGGGTTTCTGCTAAAAGAAAGAACTTAATTTCTACTTCATGTACCCCCTGCTTTTAGCAGGTAGGATTCTTTTAAACAAAATTTTCACTACTAATTTGCTACCTTCATTGAATTCCCCAATGTAGCCACAAGGCAAATACTTCCTTAAAAATAAAAATCAAACTCTGAGCCATCTTATAAAAAGGAAAAAAAAAAAAAAGAACATTTTCACCTAACTGAAAAAAAAACCACTTTTGTAGAGAAGCCATTAATTTCAAGGTTTGCCTTGAAATCAAGAGAAAAGCTCTTTCAGGAGTTACCAATGGGATTGTGCTTCATTCTGCTATACAGAGTCTAAAAAAGGTGGGAAATTGAAAATAAGTTACTACAGTAAAGGTTGAGATCTGACTAAAAAAATTAGGGAACCCAAAATCTGCGTTGTTATTATTGGCCTCTGTGCAGATATTAGAAATAAATGAGGAAGGAAAGCCACAGCAAAGTGAAAATAAGTCACTTGTCTCTACTGAGGGAGCAAGGCTATTTACATCTGCTTTTTGTACTTCATTTTCTTACTGCAACAATATGAGGGTAGTTGTTAGAAACCACATACCTAAACGCAATGAACATCTGAGCCTCTGCCCATGCTGCCAACCCAATTCCTCTACTCAGCTGCTACAAGGCTATTAAGCAGAGCCCCAGAGGTGGCCCCCTGCTCTGCTGTAACACAAGCAAGCCCAGTTCTTACTTTGAACTTACCCAAAAGCATTCTCAGTAGATTTAAGTTTTGAGGCAGTGAGTTCACGTTCTCCATTTGGTGTCTTTTGTTCAGGAATACCCTTCTTACGATCCCAGACGCTTTTCGTTTCCTCTTTGGGTGCTTTTCCTTTATCTTTGTCATCTTTTACCTGCTCAGGAGATACCATAAATCACAGAACAAAACACAAGAAACAAAGAAACAACAAAAAAGAAGTCACAATAAGGCATTCTAATTAACAGCACAGAAACACAGATTTTTTAGCATTCATGGGAACTGTCTTCAAAATGTTTATGTACTTGAAGGCAGAAGTAATCTGTAAAGCTCTGAATTGTGATCAACCAACACTCTGCTGAGTGATCAAAGCATCTTGAATAATATTATTAGTCCTCCAAGAAAATTTGTTGCAGCCATGGGACTATGCTACCACACCACTTCACTCTGCATCTGCATCCCAACTGTCTTCCCTCCCACTGCAGCATCATTCACCTGTGCCTCTTAAGATTCTGTGTTGCAAACTCTTTGGGACTAAGCTTGTCAATACATTCTTCATATGAGGTTCAGGGCATTGGTACAATAAAAATAACACATAACTCCACTGATTGTCCAGGTCGCTTGACAAAAGTCACACTCTTTTCGGTGTCATAGTAGATGGATACTTCAGTATTGCAAGAATAATGGCCAAAACACAAAATTATCTTTGTATCAGAGTAAAACTTACTCTGACAAAAAGCACAATCCTACCAGGAATCCTACCATGCATAGTGTTATCAGACATGAATATTTAATCCCATGAAGAAGCAAATGCTGCAGAAAATACTAGATTAAAAATTCCCTTTATCCTTCCAAAGGTTTGTCCTAGCATTCTTAATAGTAATCAAGTAATCCATTAGTGCATGGATTTCATTCTCCCATATTTCTTCAGAGTTATGAGCTTGAAGTATTTATCAATACCACAGATGACCTGATACCAGCATTCTGAGTCATGGCTAGTTGCTGATAAGAGGAGAAATTGGAATGATTTAAGTTCTTTATCTTCAGGTAGAAATATTCTCACTCAGTTAGTTAAGACTACCAACCAAATAAACATTCAAGCAGCAGATGAAGCATTTACGTCCAAAACATTTATTTGCTTTCCCCAGCTCTACTATGTTGGAAGAATATCCTAGCTGGCAAGCTAGAAATACCTTCTGTGAAAAATTCAAACGGAGACCTTCAGAAAATAAATATTTTTGTCCCCTGGGAGCCTGGCCTTTTGCCATTCCATTTCCTAACTAGAAAGAAAAAATTTCCGTAACAATCCTGTCTGCAACACAACTGCTTTTATGGTGTCCTAAACTGCATCTTGAAATAAAAAACTAATATAGACCTTCCACCCAAATCAAATGAAATGTCTATCCTTTTGCACCAAAGAACAACTTCTGGAGATACAATATCTTTATGAGCGAAGATCCTCCTAAGGCATTGAACTAGGCAGCTGCTGAGTGAAGTCCCAAAGTCAGTCTCTGATTTTACCTGAGGCCAGTTTGCTTACTCACAGAAACTGATACGCCAGACAATATCATAGTGGCACACACTGTGAGTATGGGATGGTTAAACTACTCAAGCAAATTAGCTACTGGTGAGGGAGGTTGGACAGAGCCCACAGAGGCATTTGCTCTGTCCTGGGAGCAGACAGCAGCAGTGCAGACTTTTCCCACCCTCCCCGGTCAAGAGGCTTTAGCCACAACCTCACAGAAGCACCCTGGTGGACAGAAGGGAAGTTCAGCTTCCATGACCATGCATTCTTTGGCCATGATGCTGTAACTTCTACAAGCGAGACCTTTATTACAAGCAGTCTAAAGCAATGGTTTACTGTTTTCTAGGAGCTGGGCTGAGACAACCATGGCTATTCACTGATCTTAATGAATGCCATCAGACAGTAACATCTTTTGGGTGTTCCCAAATCTGGGTAAGATTGTAGTTAGTGATCACATTTGGGAAAAAAAAAATATTTCTGCTGCTTGTTAGCAATCTCCTAACCCTTCAGTCCAGGTCATGGTGATACTGAATCAGGCTGTGTTGATTGTTGCAAAATTTCTCATGCCTGGATGTGTGTGTTGGGATTTTGAGAGCATAGGATTTCCTTTGCTGAGATTTTCATCAAGACCTTTCTAAGTCTTATTAAAACCCAATACTTCCAGCTGCCTGATNACGTCTTAATTGAAATCACTGAGAAAATTAATATTAAAACAATATAGTTTAAAAATTAAGAGGTTAGGAATTAGCATTGTCTGCATTTGAGAAAACCATTAACACAGCTTAGCCTCTTTATTCAGAAGGATGGTAAATGAGGATATTACAGAAACATTTCACAGCTTTTGGGCCCAATCCTTCTCCTACTAATTTTAATGCCGAAATAGAGATTAATTAGCACAGAAGCAGTAACCGTTGCATCCCATTCCAAAGGCAGGCAACAGAAAAAGTCCTTTCCCTTGTCTCACTACTTCCCTAAATTACAGACTAATTCAGATTCTGCTGAATTCAGTAAAAATGACTACACTGACTCCTCTTGGAGTGGACATGTGATATTAACTGAACTGAAATAGTTCACAGGCTCTCACAAATCTTGATATCAAGATAAAATATGACCAAAGGCATGTTCAGCAAATTTCCAGCTTTATGTATTTATATTTTAATCTTTTTCTACACTGCTTCTTTTCTGTTAGAATTTTATGCTACTATTTGAGAACTGAGATTTCTAAATCTTGAGTTTGAACATCTTCAGACTGAAGTGAATCTGTTACTGAGGTTGGGGCCATCTGCCAGATTTCATTCTTTATTTGAACTCAATTACTTGCTGAGTTAAAAGTTGTGGGCATCTGGGTTTAGGGCTTCTATACACAAACACCATGAGAAAAGCAAATGTTGTGGCATGTCTAGCCAAACGGGAAGCAGGAAATACCAGGAGTCTCACATCATGAGAAAGTTTGTTCTTATGAACTTTTTGGGTCACTTTTAAGAAGCAAAATTTGTGCAGCAGTTCAGAAAATGAGACAAAAATTGCTTGCCAATTTGATCAAAACCCTAATTTTGAGGGCCAGGTTTTGATCACACTAAGAAAGAACATGTGCTTGTGTTGCACGACTGCAAAAGAAAATCTGATTATGTAGACAGACTGTATTGCTTCAGAATCTTGTTCATGGAACACTGCTGTTCTCTTAATTGCGTGTATATTCAGAAGTAGACCTCACTGAATTTACATGTCCTTGAAAGAGGGGAGGAGTGGAGATGGAAGCCTGATCTTGCCTTGGTTTGGAGTCCAAGTCTGTCAATTTTTCTTCACAAGTCAAGAAGCAACAACCAAGATTTTCAAAACACTTTGAATGCTTAGCTTGATAGATGTACTTGCAAAATACTTACCTTTCACTGAATGGGTATGCACCATTGCACTAAGAGTGGGATTCTATGAAGTTGTCTCAGTTTAAGCATCCAAAAATGGAAACATTTAAAATCACAAGTAATTTTTATAAGTCTTACCAAACTCCTGGAATAATCTAGCCCAGTGGATAGGGTTTAAAAACATGGTGAGAACTCTAGTGAGAGTTGACTGAACTCCACATAAGCACAAGCAGGACAACTGTGTTTCAAGTTCCTCCCCAAAATCAAGGTTTGTGTTCAGTTATAGACTCCTTTCTACATTTACTTTTAATATTCGAAGATATAAGTGAATATTGGAAGCTGATTCTGTCTTTTGAACTCTTAATGTAATCCATTTCTTATTTTTTTTGAGCAGCTGTTACCTCTAAATGAGGTCAAAGTGATTGTTATCTTTTTCTAGTGCACTGTTCTGAAGCATCTCCATTAGGTCTCATTTAACACTTCCCCTTACAAGAGTAATTTATTCTAGTATTGCTGATCTCTCTCTCCTGGTTCATTAGGAAGCTTTCTTCTAACCATCTTCATCATTTCATTTGCCTTTTCCATCTCATCCAAAACTTACTCAAAATATACCTTGTATAATCAAGCCAGGCAACTGGACATAAAATCTTGTAGCATGATTTGCCTTCATCACACTCTGAAGGTGAGCTAAGCATCTCCAGCATGTTCTGAATTGATCCGCCATCTAACGACTCTGGAATGGACCCTCTTCGACTTCAATGCTCTCAAGCAACTGGATGAACAGTAAACTGCTTGTTACTAGATTTTTGTTATGGAGTTCCCTTTAAACCACACAAACCTGGATGAACCCAAGTGGGTCCAAGCATCTAAGGCCCTAACCAGTCTCAATGTCTAATTAGAACTGGGGGGTATTTTGAGATCTGCTGCATTGAACCAAAAGCACAGTTGCTATACAGCACTGAACATGCCTCCCTGTGTCCAGCTGTAACCTGAAGAGTCACCAGATCTTATTTACTTACCATACAGTAAAACACCATGGCACCAGCTCCTGTGTTTACAATAGAAATGCAATGCAGTACATTTTGTAGATTTTTCTATTTAAAACAAAAGAATAACCTTGGGTATGTGCAGTATATATAACAGGGTATTGCAGTTTTGGAGGAAATTATTAGTTAAAGCAGGTGGCCCAAAGGCCTAGATGATTATTATTATATCATTATCATAAGAGTAGGTTTCATTCACAGGGAAAAAGTTCACAGTAAAGTGAGACGAAACCAGGGAAGGATGATTAGTTGATACAGTCTTAAAAAATTCATCCCTAGGGTTCAAACTGTCCTTGTATTATTCAGCAAACTGACTTTCCTGAAATATTTGTTTTAAGACAAACAGGAATTGGTTCTAAAGCCCCAAAGGAACAAAATAGTTTAGCATTTACTTAATTTTAAGTGTTTAAGTAGTTTCTCCACTATTTATTTCAGCAGGTTTACCCACATCCTTGAAGTGAAACACATGCTTAAGTACTTTGCTGAAGAAGCAACCTTAAGTAACAGTTGTCTTACTTGTTTTCTTATCTTGGGTGTCCCTACCGCATTCAAACCAATGATTTATGAGTTACCTGATCTTTTCTGGAGGTAGGTTGGAGCTTCTCTTCTGGTAACGTTTCCTTTTTAGCTTCCACTCTAACCTCCTTTTCTTCCTCCTTTGGTTTTGGGTTTTCAATTTTTTTTTTTTTTAATGCAAAAACATCACATCTATTTGCAATTTTGTTTCTCCACTGTGTTCATGTACCAGTCCTGTGTGCAGCCACAGCTCCATCATATGCTTCTGTGCCCACATTGCCATGTGCCACTGTGCACCTCCACCCTCTCAACCCTCTCCCTCCACCCTCTCCCATTCCCACCCCCATCTAGGCATTTCTCCCTTGCATGGCATCATGCTCACACATCCCACCAGAGAGCCCTCTCATGTGATTGCATTTAACACACAACATTCTTCACACAGTTTACCAGGTGCTCATAGTATTTTGTGCCAAGCTGTGTCTGCCTCCACCTCATGTGTTACTGCATCAGGCTGGTTTATGGCAGCTGAGAAAAAAAGGTAGCAAAAAAACATGCAGAGGTCTGAACATGCAAGCAATGGAGTGAGGTCGGGCATGTTGTGCACTGAATTACTGGTAAGCAGAGAGAGATTCATTTTTAAAAAGAGAAAGCAAGAGCATGAGTATTAGTCATTTCAATGCAGGAATAGATCTGTGAGGAAATTCCAAATCAATCTTTTTATTTTTTGCATTACATTTCTCACAAACAACAGGTGTCTTATTTTGGTGCAGAATGTTTACTGTACCTGTTTTCTTATTGCTTGAGGTTTTTCCTCTTGCAATTTCTTCTCTTTTACCTGTTTATCTTCTCTTTTCTGTTCCTCCATTTTTTGTTTTTCTTTTAATTTCTCTGCTTCTAATCTAGCCCTTTCCTCGGCTGCGCCCCCTTCCTCTGCTTTCTGTTTTTCCTCAGCTGCCCTCTTCTCCTCTTCTGCCTTAGCTCTCTCCTCAGCTGCCCTCTTCTCCTCTTCTGCCTTAGCTCTCTCCTCAGCTGCCCTCTTTTCTTCCTCTGCTTTCTGTTTTTCCTCAGCTGCCCTCTTTTCTTCCTCTTCTTTTAACCTCTCCTTTTCTTCTGCTTCCTTCCTTTCTTCCTCAGCCTTTTCTTCATCCCTAAACTTCTCTTTATCTACAGTGTCAGTGTTTATATTTGGCAGCCCTTCTGGCACAACATTTGTATCATTCTCTACTTTGCGTTCCTCTGCATTTATAGCTAGACTTTTTGTTTCTATCCCTTCTTCTTTATATATGGATTTTTCTGCTACCACATCTACCTGATTTTCCTCTATGGGGACCTCCTGTGTTTTCTCCTCCTGTACCTCCTCCTTGTCTTTTTCTTCTTTCTTTTGCTCTTCCCCATCTGGCCTCCAGTTGTTCCTTTGGTATGATTTGGTAACTGTTTCTGTTTCCTCAGTCTCATAGTGTCCTCGGCATGTTTCAGCCTTTTCCTCTTTCCCCGTGGTCTCATTTCCTTCCACATTGTTTATTTCTCTCCTGCTGGGCAGTGAGAAGCTTCCATCTGTGATTGTGGGGTCAAATTCCTTTTGACGTTCCAGGGCTTCCTGTAGACGTTTTTGGCGTCTCTCCTCCCGTCTTGCCAGTCTCTCCAACAATGCAGCTTCATCATCTGTAGAACGCTTGGTTTCCTCTTCTGCCACACTACATAAAAGTGACAGTTTTGCATTAAAAGGAAAAAAAAATTCTTTCTAACAATATATGCACTTCACGCTTTCTAGAAAAAAAAAAAAAAAGGTTGCTGTAACTTCATTCCAAGATTTGAAAACATAACAGGCTACATTCTTCAAAATTTAGCAAAATGGTTCCGGGGATTAATTTTGGCATTTCTACATGTATAGAAATGTGATGTTTCACAATGTCAGAGCCTGGAATAGTTCCCTTCAAAGACAGCTCCAAGAGCCACTGAAGTCCTAAGAGTCTTACTGACTTTGGTAGGCACTGGAATGGTACCTTACACTGGAAGAGCTGCAATATGAACTGCCCTGAAAAATTCGTCCTCCCCCTCTGCATCCTGCAGCAGAATACTTGGAAGACCTTAGCTTGCTTTAGGGGGTCCCTTCAGCTTGGCCTGAGTTATATGTGTCTTATACACAGTCTTTGCCCTAGGCAAAATTTTTTAAGATCCTACACAAGCAAGATACTTCCTGACTTCAATGAGCTTCTCTAGCAAAAATAAGCTATTGCTGTTCCACAACAGCATTCACAGACACAGTCCATAATGGGATAGCCCAGCAACTAATGTGCAATGAGGCTGTGATTGTCTGCACAGGGACAATACACTGTTAGAAACCAGAGTGAGCACAGAACCTAACTTAAGATATGCTATTCAACAGCTGTAGGTATCAAGAATGGATTTCACTCTCAGTGCCTGATGGTTTTCTTGACTCCTTTAAAATTCAGCTGTTTAATATTCATCTGTGCAGATTTCTTCCCTCTTTCTAGTTTTTTCTTCTTTCATTTCTTCTATTGTGGAAAAGATTATAATCTACAATCAGAAATATTGCTGGTTTCCTATCTATGTCCATTCTTCTTGTCTTTAATGGAATGTTAATTGTGCTCAGCATCTATTACCTTGATATCACAGTGTTTATTTCTGGTCTCTTCTATCGTGTTATGGCCACTGGAAATCTGGGTATACTATTTGAGAATATGTGAAACTAAACAAGTGATGGGCAGAATGGAAGGCCAGCTCTGGCCACTCAGCTTGTGGCAAGTAGGTGGTGATATGGGTGATATGGTTTAGGAGTTACAGTGGTAGTGCTGAATTGACAGTTGGACTTGGTGATCTTAAAAGACTCTTCCAACCTTGATGATTTTATGACTCTAAGTGTCATGTCATTCCACAAGCTTTTCTCTGTTTATAGCTGTATGACACTGACAATTCCAGATGAGTGCTGTGGTCTAGAGCTCACACCTAGCATCTTGCAGGCATGTCTCAGCTGCAGGTTGAGATTTGGGTGCCCGCCAATCCCATGTGCCTCAGTCCCACAATGCCATGACCTCTATTAGCAGGACAAAAGATGTGGTGGTTAGTGAGGCCAGATGCAGTCATGCCTGATAGAATCTGACAACCTCCATGAGCCCCAGCTGAATCACCCCAGAGACAACCTTGAGGACACACTGGATATGAGCTGTGAGCACGGCCTCAAGCCAAGTCAGTGATGCTCCCACTCTACTCTGTAGACGCAGCCAGGAGCAATCCTCACAATATTAGATCCTTCTTCAGAGTAAGGATGGCCAAACCAGGTACTTAAATTTTAAGTACCAAAGCAGACCTTTTCAAAATACTTTTCTACTCTGAATAAAAATTACCACTGAGTTGTCAGTAAATAACGGTAAATGCCATTTACCTGTTTTGGGCATTAACTTCTGATTTCTCTGTTACTTCTCCTGATAGATCTCCTTCTTCCTTTTGCCGCAGCCTCTCCTGTCGAGCCCGTCGGCGACGTTCTCTGGCTGCTTCTTCATCATCGTCATCGTTTCTCTGGTAGGACAGCCTGCAATAGAGCATTAAGGATAGGGAAACAAAGTTGCTATAGCATATAGGATACAGAAAAATTACAAGAAGTTTTCCAGAGCACAGTAAGCATGGGTACAGTGTCTGCTCCATACCCTGCTTACAAAATACGTTGTGAAGTTTGAGATGCATAGTTTCAGAGGTTGGTTTTCTTTTTTTTTTTNACTCTTCCAACCTTGATGATTTTATGACTCTAAGTGTCATGTCATTCCACAAGCTTTTCTCTGTTTATAGCTGTATGACACTGACAATTCCAGATGAGTGCTGTGGTCTAGAGCTCACACCTAGCATCTTGCAGGCATGTCTCAGCTGCAGGTTGAGATTTGGGTGCCCGCCAATCCCATGTGCCTCAGTCCCACAATGCCATGACCTCTATTAGCAGGACAAAAGATGTGGTGGTTAGTGAGGCCAGATGCAGTCATGCCTGATAGAATCTGACAACCTCCATGAGCCCCAGCTGAATCACCCCAGAGACAACCTTGAGGACACACTGGATATGAGCTGTGAGCACGGCCTCAAGCCAAGTCAGTGATGCTCCCACTCTACTCTGTAGACGCAGCCAGGAGCAATCCTCACAATATTAGATCCTTCTTCAGAGTAAGGATGGCCAAACCAGGTACTTAAATTTTAAGTACCAAAGCAGACCTTTTCAAAATACTTTTCTACTCTGAATAAAAATTACCACTGAGTTGTCAGTAAATAACGGTAAATGCCATTTACCTGTTTTGGGCATTAACTTCTGATTTCTCTGTTACTTCTCCTGATAGATCTCCTTCTTCCTTTTGCCGCAGCCTCTCCTGTCGAGCCCGTCGGCGACGTTCTCTGGCTGCTTCTTCATCATCGTCATCGTTTCTCTGGTAGGACAGCCTGCAATAGAGCATTAAGGATAGGGAAACAAAGTTGCTATAGCATATAGGATACAGAAAAATTACAAGAAGTTTTCCAGAGCACAGTAAGCATGGGTACAGTGTCTGCTCCATACCCTGCTTACAAAATACGTTGTGAAGTTTGAGATGCATAGTTTCAGAGGTTGGTTTTCTTTTTTTTTTTCAGAAATGAACTTGACAAAATAATCATAGGCAGCAGCCATACCACACTGTCAGTTTGCTCCTAGAAACCACCAAGATCATAAAACCCCACCTCTGTAAATGAGCAAACATTATGCACCATGGTCCTGCTGGAGCACTGTTATAGCGTTAATACTTGTTGGAATTCCTTCCTAGAGGCTTGGGACAACGCTTTTGTCTGTGTCGACTGGATAACAAAGGCAAACTGCATATTCATGTGGTGCCTAGGAGTTTTTTTGTTCTGCTCTCTCCCCAGGTTGGGAGGGGAGGGGAAGGGGGGTGGCTCGTTCTTCCTGCACAGGTCAGCGAGGTCAGCTGCTGCCGCAGCCGGCACGGGGAGTGAGGCAGAGACACACCGGTATCCGGAATTTACTGGACAGCTGGGATTTTTTCTGCCTTCTCACCCCTGAGTAGACCGCTTTTTTTGGTCATCTGTGGACGTTGCGGGAGCTGTCTGGGAGAGGAGAGAAAGAGAGAGAGAGACTGGCTCTTGTTCCTCCATTTTCCAAGATAGACCTCCTGCTGCTGTTACAGTCATCTACATCACTGGTGATCTACAAGGGAGAAACAGAGGCCAGCCGGCCAGGCACGACATCGCTTCCTGCTGGCCGTGACTATAACTGCATCCCCTGGGAGAGAGGCCAGCTAGCTGGGCACGACATCGCCTCCTGCTGTCTGTAACTATAACTGCATCCCCTGGGAGAGAGGCCAGAGGTTGAGGCGCGACATCGCCTCCTGCTGTCCTTAGATACAATTGCAGTCCTTTTTTGGGAATAGCTAAAAGACCCTTTAACTTCCTTTTTTTCTTGTCGTTTGGGAAGGGGGAAGATTTTATCATAAACTGTTGGGGTTTGTTTTTTTCCTGGAGATACATATAAATGTACTGTGATTGAGAACTGTTATCCTTTTCCATATAGATATATATATTTCCTAATTAAAGTTTTGTTCTTTTCTAAATTTAAAGAGAGAGGGATTTTTTTTTTCCTGGTCAACATTGATATCTTAGTTCTCCCCTTGAACTAAGACAAGCACTCACAGCAGTATTTGAGCAGACTACCATTCAGACTCACATAACTGAAACTGGACTTAGCCAAGCAGCTGTTCGTTAGCCTCCTCCAAACATCACATGCTGTATAGCGGGGGAGTGAGGGTCAGTCTTTCTACTCCTAGTGGAAGGTGCATGAATTCATGTGTCAGCCCATGGTTTACTTTCTATGTGAAATTACTTCAACACTCTAGGCAGCAGAGAGGCAGTCAGCTACATTGATAAACTGAGAAAAAGAGAGCGATGTGTCAGTCAAGTTAGGTTGAACAAAATCAGTGTAGTAGAAAGTATTCTTAATTTTAAAGACTAGAAATCAGGGAGACATAAGCATGACAACAGCCCTCAGTGGCTGGTTCTGAGTGCCAAACATCTGATACCCACAAATTTTTTGTGAGCCCAGAGCCCTGCCAGGACAAATCATATAAGATTGCTGTGTGAGGAAAGCCTACAGCTGAGAACTCATCGCATTCATCTAACCCACTGGATTTTGTTTAGTTTCATTCTACTTGAAAAGGAAAGCAAGACATTACAATCCTAGTAATCCTGTGGCCCTTTCAAATCTTTGCTGAAGTGCATTATTACTGTGTGAGATAAAGAGAGAGACCTGCATTCCTCTTATCTTTTTGTACAGGGGAAGTGAAATAGAATATATTCATTTACTTTTCTTCTGGCAGTGGTCTGATACATTTTGGCTAAGAAGTTACCCTTCCTTATACAGTCACACATTCCAGTTACCTGTACAGCCATGCATACAAAACAGAGTTCTGCATTGAGTAAAACCAAGCATTACAAGAAATATTTTAACATTAAAAGCAACTAAAACATTTTGATTTAGCTATCAGTCAGATGCTTTGGGCCCAAGCCCAAGCCCAAGCCTCACCTCTAACCTTATTCTGATACTACTTTTCTCCTTTGCTGAAACTAGTGTGGAAGCATAGATTTAGCAGGGATTCAATTACTCAAATTTTGCTTTAAGATTTTAAAATGTAAAACATTGGCTGAAGCACTTGCCATACCTAGAAAAGCATTTTCATCCCCGCTGCACCAAAGAATTTGATTTGCTGCTTTCATGGTCTGCTTCAAGAGCTTGCAATCTTTTCTTTACAGAAACAACTGCTCTCAAAAAGAGTGAAAACTATGAGCAGCATAGTCATGAAGGATCACAGTAAGGGGGACAAGGAAGAAAGGAAGCAGACAAATTAAAAGCACTAGAGGTGATGCAAGGAAGGTAAGGAAAAACACTTGCTACCATTTGTAAACAATTTAAAGGAGGATCAACATTTCATTTAGGTCCAGAACAGAAAGCATGTGAATACAATATAAAATCAATGGGGTCTTTAATTTGCAGAAGAAAGAGACTTTCTGGGAAAAAACTGCATTAGCAAACTGACAACAGATAGACCATTCAGTAGCAAGATATTCTGGCTTCAAGAAGGCTATGATCTTTTTAGCTCCGAAGTCCAAATATAAGGGCACAGGAGAGAGCATACTGCTCATAGACTGTGGCAGGTGGATAATGGCCATGACTGCGTTGATTCCCAGCACCTATGGCTCAGCATTTGTCTTTGCAGTGAGACCACGAGGATGAAGTAGTTTATCTCACTCTCTGTACCCACACAGAACACTCCTACACGGCATGGAGAACAGTTGCTTTCAAAAGCCTCTTTAATATGACTTTTTAAAATCACCAGTTGCTCAGCAAACAAACAAACAAATAAATAAATAACCTAGGCAAAAAATTCTCACAAAATTATACCTGTTAAACAGATATGCATTTCCTGTCCTTGGATACTTACCACATAGATCATCTGTTAAGAAAACTGACAATCTCTCTCAATATGCTTTTAAATATATCCACTGCCTGTCACAGTGGTTTCCTACAGCGAGCAAGTACACTAAGTATGGGCTCCATTCATCAGAATCACCTTAAATATTGATTTCTGTTCACTAGCATGAATGCATGCAACATGCACTCTAATCTGGAAATAGTCATATGAAAAGCTAATTGCAGCTTTTTTAGAGGTCTGTTTCATGTTTTCTTCACAATTAAAACTGCTTCCCAGATTGTAGTTTTACAGGCTGTTTTGCTTGCCTCTGAAATAAAAGTTTTTCTGGAGTGGACCTGACTAGCCACAACAGACTGACAGTACATTAGACTGAAAATATGCGTTCAGGTTGGCCGTGTTAATGAATGAGATAAGGACCACAGTATGGGTAAACTGACAGCAGGATCATTTATGAAACACATATAGTTACCCTAACTGCCACTGACTTTCCATGAGAAGTTCAGTCATAGGGAAGATGATTCTATTTCTGCTCATGAAAAATACATTCTTCTGACTAGTGTTCATCTCATTTACTCAGTCCTCATACACTGATTTTGTTCAACCTAACTTGACTGACACATCGCTCTCTTTTTCTTAGTTATCAATGTAGCTGACTGCTTCTCTGCTGCCTAGAGTATTACAGTAATTTCAAACAGAAAGTAAACCATGGGCTGACACATAATTCATGCACCCTCCACTAGGAGTAGAAAGACTGACCCTCACTCTCCCACTCTACAGCTCTCCCTAGCTACCCATCACAAGCAAGATCAACCTAGGAGTTCTTCAGAGCTTATCTTTCACTTGCCTACACATTTTGACACTCTTTAGAACAAGAGTAAACAAATAATAAAAAGTATTACTTCAAGATTTTAACTCTGTATATCAGAAAGATAGAAATTTGATGATCCATGGTGGCCTGTGTTGTTTCTCCACCCTTGCAGAGTAGCCTTGCTGCCCAAAATACACACAAACACAGTGCAACTAACTTAAAATAAATTTATATCCGTTTGTCACCTTCCATAAAACTGTCCAAAGTCTTTGCAGGCAAGTATCTCTCTACAATTAGCTGTTCCAGCTATTTCAGGCACTGAGACCACAACACAGCCTGACCTCAAAGAGGTATGCCAAGCCTTCTGATACACAAAAGCTCTTATTAAATATTCAGATGAAAAGATGATGACTTGGAAACCGTCCTACACCTTGTTATCAAAGATAACATGCTCTCAGTCTCAACTTGAAGTAATAGAACAAAAATTAGCTGCTTCTCCTGTTCTTCTTTCTCTATGTTTCTGACATGAGAAAAAGCTGCTTAACCTCTGTGCATCATTGGTAAGTTGTTCTAGTAAAGTTTTAGTGCTGAGTCTATTGTCCTTCCCATATAGCACAACTCCCATAAAAGACACTGAGCGTCTCATCCGTGTGAGAGGACACTTCCCACCACAATAGGTAGTGATAACAAGTAACAGCAGATGTTCTGCCCTACTGAGTGAGTAGGACAAATTTATATCTCCAGCACTGAAATCCCAAACCTGCTGAAGTCAATAACAAATCTGCCAGCTGAGTAAGTCTAAAAATTTTTCCCCCAGACTGAATGGGGGGATTCTACAACCTTGAGTGGAAAATAATTCTGCTGGATTGGGAATACAGGTGATGTGGCCATCTGCTTCAGATCTTCTTCAGAGAGATTCAGCACTCTGTATTTTATACCAAACACTGAACTTACAGAAAGTAGTAGCCTAGCAAAAAGTTGGTAATAGCTAGCATGATTATGGGGATGAAACCATTTCATACAATCCAGCTTCAACTGGTTTCCACTTGAAACCACGAATCAGTTCAAATATTATCTAAGGCACTTTGGTTTTAGAGCTCCTTACCTAGTACTACTGCGTTGTTATTATTATTGTCTGAATTATGACAGCACTGAAATTTCCCAATCAAGCTCAGGGGCTTGCTACAGTAGGTAATTTATAAAGATAGGGCAAGATCTCTCTTCTAAACAGTGTATATTCTGATTAAAGAGAAACTTTCTAAATTGCAGCACTATCTGCCCTCAGTGAATCATAAGCCAAACCTGATGAATCTAAATTATTTTTCATTTTTCACAGGAATAGAAAAAAACCTGTGTAGTTTGAGCTGGATCACACTACTCTATTCTAGGAGGCAGGGAGAAATAATTGCTGTGGATCTGAACTTGGACTCCATTTCAGGAGTGTCATAAATATGGGAAAAAATTCCAAACAGAAAAAAAGGCCTTAAGATCTTTAACTTAAACAGGCAGCTCATATCTATCTCCTCTTTCCTCCACGGTTCACTCAAACCTCAGTCTGTTTTCCCTTTCTCCTGCTTGCAGAAACACCTTGCATTCTTAGCAGTGCCCTAACACCATGTACCTCAATCAGATACAACTGTACCTATTCAGCAAGCTCTATTCCACACCACTTTGTTATCTGGAAGCCCTTACATGTATTACAGATTAATTTTCTCTGTGGTCCACCCCAAAAATGAGATCATTCATCCTGTACCAAAATGCTGCACCTCCAATTGCAACCTAACCTACTTCTAAGACCTTCACCCTTCATTACCTAAGACCACAGCAGTTGAAGTGATATCTGTTGACTTGTGTATTTCCAAATTTATGTCAGTTGGAGGATGTCAGTACATGTCCTCAATGACAAATTTCACTGCCAGACCCAGTCTATAAAAGTTGCATTGGTTTGCCTTCTGTGCTCTTAGAAACTCTTTCTGTTTACCCAGGCTCTTCCTCAAAGGATAGGTGGGGTGAGGATGAACTTTGTTATAATACCCACTACGGAGTGCTCTTTGTGTCACTGTTGATATTCGGTCCCATTTTATTTATGATTACATATGTTTTTAATCTTTTTATTGCTCATTTAATTTGTGTTATGATAGGCACACTTAAAAATGTAGATATAAACAACTGATTGATCTTCACCTCAAAAAAACAAACAAACATACCAAATGCATACGCTTCCAGAGGGCTGCTCCTCTTTCAAGCTTTGGGTGTCAGTGTCAGCTGTATTTTACTCAAGTCATATCTAAAAATGTGGTGAATGGTGGGGAGCAGTTTTGGGGAAAACTGTTTTCTCTAATCATTCCTCCATAATTCAAGGAGAGCTGACAGCCTTCTGCTCAGGCCTGCTCAAGAAGGTTCATTTTTAAGAGGAAACAAGCAGAATCTCAGTTCAAAATGCTCATGTTGCAAAAAGATGTAGTGAGTAAAAACAGGGGATTATGCTGAAGACATGCAAACATGCCACCACAGTTCTCAGTCCAATGTTGTGCATGAATGCTGATGTTAACACGCATATTTTCAAATCTTTCTCAATTTGACATGCACCATTTTTTTTCACATTGAATATAGGAGAGACAAGTGGATTAAATTAACTAATGACTGGTAATTAAACCCAGACAAATTAAAACTGGAAATTAAGCACGTTTTTAGCAGTAAGAGTATTTCTATATAGAAGAAATGATGGAACATCCATCTCTTGCATCTCCACGTTAAGAAGAATGCCTTTTTGGAAGTCAAACTACTAGAAAATACCAATTTGGGGGCTCATTGTAGGTAACTTGGTGAAATTCCATTAATACCTGGCTGTGGAGAATTAGACTAGATTATACGGTAGCACCTGCTGGACTTAAACACTACAGCCTTCCATTTACCCAAAGGTATACACTTCTCATTTTGCTCACAGTTTATCACTGTCTCACAAATTCTTTTAGTCTTTTAATCCACACATTCTCCAGAGCTGCACACTTCAGCCTGTACTACTGAGTGGATGAATTACCCAGATATCCATATAATTGTCTGGCCAAAACAAAGTGACTGATTCACCTTTCAGTGTACCATCTCATTCACCTCGTTTTCATACCATGTATTTCTAATATACTTTCTTGTTTATGTTAGGTCCAAAGAGTTCAAGGATTACTATTTTTTCTGATAGGTGACCACTTTTTCAAAAGCTTAGCAGATGAACATTTTTCTGTCAGACATAGCATCCTTAATTTCCTACCATAACTTTAAAAGCATTTCTTCTACCTTAAACTTTGATATAAAAAAGGCTAAAAAAATGTTCATTTTACCAACTTTTTGGTTTTGATTTTGTTTTGTTTTTGTTCCAGCTAAGGAAGATCTTTGGATTATTTACTTTGGCTAAGGATTTGGCTGGGAGACTTGACAAAACAGTTAAGCATGGGAAAGAAAAGGTCTTTTGAGATGTCCAGGTTGTGTACATTCTTTCTTATGGTTTCTTTCATTTAGATGCTTTTGACAGTTAGGTTTTCTCACAGGTTAGGAAAGAGTAGGCACACTCATCCCTTTAACAGTGTGATTCTAAAGAACTACAGTGCAAACAATCCACCTTGAAGAATGAAGTATAAAAAGTGACATGCAAGCTATTAACCACAAAGAAAAAAGACTCCATACTGACAACAAAAATCCTTGGTGACTACCAAGTAATTAATGTGAAAAGTATCCAGGGATTTTATTTCATTGCTACAGATGGCACTGAGGCCTTTGGGACAGATTCTGCCTTCTCAAATTACTGGTTTCTGTTGAAAATGTAAATTACAATTTTGTAGATGCCCAAGATTTCCAATGCCTTTTCTCTTCTTTCTTTTTCTTTTTTTTTTTTCCAGTTTTCTGCTTATAACAACATTTCATTTGGGTTTAGATTCAAGCCCTAAAATCTGGGCTTCAAAGTTAGAGCCAGCCTGTAACACCACGGCATCATTTTGCACAAATGCAGAATGACTAATGCACATAGCTATTTTTTTTATCTCCTCATGGCTGAAACTGATGACCTGTTTCATATTATCAAATGCAAGCAGATTTTCCAACCACATTCAAATAACTCTGGTACATCACCTCTCAGTACTTCAGCATAAATTGCATACAGGGCTGCTAACTTAAAGGGTAAAAATCTTCAGTTACCAAAACAAGATCTAATTTGCCTCCAATATATATTATATTTAGATAAAAGTGTTTGTTGGAAATGTATCAGGGAAAAGCATGTAATTATCTCAATATGTGAAATCTATGATGTTCTGCAGTTTTACTTCATCCACAATAGACATGACATTGACCTGTCAGTGAGCAGAGCAGTATATTTAATCTATTTTAATATAGAAGTTTCACACATGCAAAAAAAGTAACTGAGCAGAAAACTATAATTGGCCAAGTGCCTTCTAGCTGATAACCAGTACTTTTTTACTGCTATCCTGGAAGCTTGGTGGAATTCACCCAGAACTCTCTTTCCTTGGCAGATGGAAAACAGGCAAAAAAGCATACAAAATAAGCTTGCTTTTTCAAATGTAAAAAAGCTAGGAGCAAAACCCAGCCAGTGTGCATACCACTGTGGTTGATGTGGCATTTGTTGACTCCATAACAAATTGCTTGCTGCCACCACCTCCAGTCTCTAGTGCTTTATTGCATATAAAATCCAAGATAATTTATGCCACAGTCTCAGTAATATTTTCAGGCATATGACTTGACAATAATGGGTATTTTGCCTAGCTGAGGCACAAGCAAGGCCTTACAGGATTTGTCCCAGAATATATAATCTACAATTTCTACAAAGTCAAATAAGAAATTTTTTCTTGTGGTTTTGGGCTGCTGTATTCAATACAGCTTTCAAGGCACTGTCATGCCTCAAATTGCTAGCTTACTGAATGTGTACAAAATTAAGATCTACCTCTCCTTCTTTTATATTTCACTGCAAGTAAAACTCCAACTGACATGACTGAGAGATTTACTGAAGACAGAAGGAATTAAAAATAAAGACAGATAATGTAAAAAAAAGTCTCCCCTTCATATTGAGAATTGTGGTCTTCCTAGAAAATATGCAAAGGATCTGAGGAATTAAACCTACATTTATTTACAGGCACCTTTAGACAAACTGATGTCACCAATGTGTCATGCTCAAGCCACAAATTTCTGTATTTCCTCCAATTACTATTTTAACTCATACAAAATTTAAGTAATCAGCTACAATATCTATCAGAGATCTTTAAATGAAGGCAAGGCAGGGAAGGCAGGCATGAGGATTTTTGTTATTCAGCCATCTCCTCATCCTCCATCCTCATGTCAATAAACTACAACACTGAGGTATACAGAGGCAGGGATGGATGCTCCATCAGAAAGCCTGTAAAGAATCTGGGGCAAAAGCACAGAAGGAACCCTGCAGTCTCATGGGGAGGAACCTGAACAAGAGCACAGGACTTTCTCATGGCCCAAAAGTAATTTTACTCTATATATTTTTAAATGCATGCACATATAATAGATATGTGTTTGCAGCAACAAATATGATCAACAGTTGTTTCTATTTAAAAACTAAAAGTTCACATCACATACAATCCACCAGAGGCTGGAGGGGAAATTGTACGGTCATTAGGAAGTGAGTGCACCCCCTCAGCTAGGTGAGCTAAAAATAGACTTACAATACATGGTACTCAGTGTCCAGACTATCTCTACCCTTCTGTAGTTACAGCAGTGAGAGAAACAATGGATATTTTATCAAGGTTTCACTATGGAGATAAAAGTGAGAAGACTGAATGGGAAAACTGGCTTCTCGCTCTTCTCTGTTCAACATACAGTTTCGCCCAGTAAGTGCAGCAGGTAATGTTTTCTGAAAACATATAGTTTCAACTTTTTTAAAAAACCCTATTATTTCTGGTGGGTTTTCTTTTCATTCCAAAGCAGTATGCTGCATCCTCACAAATTAGCAAACAAGAACAAATTGATGATTTCAGGAAAGCACAAACTGAATTATAATAAATCATGTATGTATTGCTAGCCTGGAAAGCCAGCCTTCAATTTCATCTGTTTATCTACTTTCACACTGGCTACCTGTGACAGTTGATGGGCACAGACCCACCGAGGTCAGAGAATAGGGATGAATCATTTATTAACAGTCACATGCAGTCTTATATATCCCCACCATGGTGGGTAGTTACACAGGCGTGGAACACACGCAAACCCAACCAACCATTTTAAAGTTCTTCTCTTGGCCATGTGCAGTTGGGCACTCCTTTGGCGGGCTTAGGTGTAGACTTCAACTCTCAGGTAGGGGTGGCCAATTTTTACCATATTAACCCGATTGCTACAGCTACCCACTTGGAAACATTTGTTAATGCAGCACTCTAGGAAACAGAGAGTCCCTTAACAAATCAGTGCTTGAATTTCATTCCCTCCACAAAGATTAATAGGATTGCTGCATTTTAAGAGCACTGGATTTTAAAAAGAAGTGCAGGACCATGAGGATAGGTCTAATACACAGAAACCTTCATTAATTTCAACCCATACTTGTTTCACTGAATATCATAATGTCCTAGTTCAGCAGGTGGGACCAGTTATCACTGTGTGGGGGTGATCAAAGCTATGTATTCTACCCCCTCTATTCATTTCCCAAGAACAATGGACCATTTGCAGCAGCCGCCCAGGGAGTCGTTAGCACCTTCACACCCAGCCTGAGGGAGCGTGGTTGCTAATGGGCCATCAGCGGTTCAACAATGCCCCATGACTCACAGATTGTGTGAGTCCCCACCCTGGGGGAGGGACTGGGTGCTCCCTGAAGGTACATAAATGGGTGTAAGAAGACCTTGGGGGCTACTCTTGTCGGATCCAGAGGAGCAGCAGGACCTCGACAGGAGGAAGCCACCGTTCTCGACCAGACCACAGACATCATCTGCACCAACAGGTTCTCCACTTCCTTTTGCTTTAGACTCGGGGGAACCACGCGGGTCTCAGCACAAGGGCTAACAAATCCCTTTGGGCTTGTGCCCCGGGACACTGGGTTATACTGTTGGGTTTTTGGTGAGTTGAAAGCAGTTTTTCTCTTTGTGTCAGTGTATTTATTGTAATACCTTTCATTAAATTGTAACTCTGACTTATAATCTCTCTCGTGGTGGGTCCATTTCTCCTGCTGGTTTACCCTTAAACCAGCACACATATAAGAACAAACACTAAAAGAGTTAACTCAGAGAATCACCAATTTGAGGAATTAAATATTAACATGCAAACCAATTTCAGTCACACACCCTAATCCTCCATCACCATGCCCAATCTACTCAGAATCAACTTCCAGCATTCACCATCCTCCCTGACTAAACAAGAAATTTGTAAAATTTCAGGTGAAACATGATTTTGGTTTTCAAAGATGACAAATTTCTAAGCAGAATCTCCTTTTGCACTCCTGCATTTTCTTCACTTGGCTGTCAGGCTTTGTAGGGTGTAATGAGGAACCAGGGGCCAGGATTCTACAGTGGGTGAACACTCAAGGGAAGAAAGTTCATGGCATCACATTGATTGATATCAAGGACAACATCCACCAACAGTGCTGAACCCATCTCAAAGAGAGTAATTTCACCTGTTGTTGCTAAAATGCTGCCATGTCTAGGACAGATGGGCATGTAGACTATGGGTATGGCTCCAGAACAGAAATATAAGTCTCTGGTTTAGAACTGACACTGAAATTCATTATGAATTTCAACAAGAGTGGGTGAGGGAATCAAACACAGACTGGGGCTGTAGGAAGGGGCCTGAAGCAAGACGTCTGGGCTATGGATCGGAAGAGAGGAGAGACAGACAGCAGCAATGGATGGGGAACCTCCATCGTTGCAGGGCACGAGATGGGGAATGGAGAAAAGCTGATGGAGAAATACTAGAGTTCTGTCAGGGAATATCAAAGACAGCAAAAGGAACAGGACTGGGCAAGTGGCTCTGTCATCAACATCCAGCCAGGTTCACGTGGCTGTCCAGGCCCTGAGAAACCAAAACCCACCATGACTGACAGCATGGAAAGTGTAAAATAGCAGGTTGTGATTACCCAGATTTACACATCACTCAGTAACTTTGGCCTTGCCTGAAGTGTTCTGTGATCTAAAATACCCACCTGCTATTTTTACTGCTTGATTCATTGAAGGTATGGGTGTTAGCATTAGCTCTGTGAAGCATCAAAACTCCTCTGTCTTTTCAATGGAATTAGGGATTGTAACTCAATAACTATTGCTTAGAGCCATAAAGGTCTGTTGAAGCTTTCAGAAATACAGCTAAAACTGTGCTGATGAAAAAAATAGAAGGCATGTATTTGCACACAGGGAGTTTGTAAAAATAATTTTACCACATAATCATGGAATAATCTTTTTTTATCCACTCTTCCCAACACAAAATATGCACTAAGAGGACATAGCCTTAACATACTACAGGAGAATAAATATTGAAATAAATGCCACAAAGAGGAAAGAGATGACATATAAGAGTAGAACATGCATCAAAACAGAGTGGACAGTGAACCCTTATGCTAAATGAAATAAACCACTTGAGGTGGGATATGGCATTACAAATACATTCAGTGCTACAATATATGGCAATTGGGAAAAAAAAATTAATGAAAATCAGATGTCTCAACATTTTCTGGTACTGATTCCCCATGCACACAACTCACGTGTGCTGTGCAGATGCAGATTTTGTTTCAAGGGAAATTCATGGGTGTTCACTTTTAACATGGACAAGCATCTGTCTCTTTCTCAGGTGTTTAAGAAACCTACCGTCAACAGTCAAGATGATTAGAAGACATTTTCAGTGAGACAGCAGAGGAATTATGAGTGCAGATCCTGTCATTCACTAACAGGATTAGGGACAGGTACACTCTATGCATTCCTTCAAAACCTAATCCTGATGTGTCTTTCACCTTCATGAAAGGTAAAAAACCTTTCCATAAAACAGGCCTGTATAGATATGCAAGGTCATGTACAGCACTTTGAACAACACACAAATGCGACAACAATTTTCAGACATCATATAATAGCACTGTACAAATTAAACAGCTGGAAGTTTGAAATACAGCCATTGTAACTACACCCACATTAACAAAATAAAATACCCTGGCTTTATCCTTTCAATTAGTTTTCCTTTAGATGTGCTTGTTCCTCTCATATTGTTTCACTGTGATCCTTATTCCAGACAAATTACTTTTAAGAACCTACCAAACTCAGTATTGGAGATAGTCTGTGGAAAGCTGATTGAGTTCATGGGAGCTGATTAATGACACTGCAAATACAAATCTAAAGGCCACTGTTCTTTAAAAAGTGGGAAAACCCAAACCTTTTCACAGAACTCTAGCATCCAACAAAAACCCTCTTCCATTTCAAAGATTCACTAACAAATTGTCTACAACTTATAAGTTATTCACAGAAAATACTCAGACAAGAACTAGGAAATGGAATAAAATAACAATTTGCTTGCCCTAGAAGTGCCCACAGTCTGTGGACTTCCAATGGGACACAAGCAGCTGTTAGAGACCTAAGGCACCTAACAGAGAAACTGCCCTGTGGAGATACAGTGGTAGGGGAAGGAGCTTTTCTACAGTATTCAGTGTGTTTTCACATCACAGCAATTATTATGGTGCCCTTTTTTATTGTTATTAATTTCAATTTCATTCTGGAATAGCAGTTCGACACAGGAAACCAGTCTGTATTAGCTGTTGCAAAATGCTTTATATAGGTGGTCACCAAACTGGGGATGGTAGCGAGGAGCTGCTGTGATAAGAAAGCAATACAGCTGATGGAAACGGATTGCATATGCAGGCAAAAGAGTCTAATTCCAAATGTGACAGGACACAACTGCTGACAAGTTTCCATCACCAAGCAGCAAAGCCTTCGAACAGATTCAACTGACATTTTTGCAGAAAAGGTAATCGAAAAATTAATCATTAAACAAACACCGATGTTTAGGCCAAGGTTTCTGGTATCATACATTACATTCCAGAAGAGAATGCAGACCAATGGCTATTTTTCCCCTCAGTGTCATATTAGTTCTTGGCACTTGCTAAATTCTCTCCATCAAAAGATCTCAACAAGTTTTACAAATGTTAAGTAACCCTTGCAACCCTTTCTGACTTCTGAGTGGTGGGTATTATTACTACTATAATGCCAGTTTATTGAATGGAAAACCAGCATATAGATGAATGTACTACTTTTAGGCTAAACCATGCAGATAACGTTCTCATTTTGGCTGCACTACTTCACACCTGCTCCAAAACTCTTCCGTCAACTTCTAAGGGTAGATGTATGTACATGGACTCCTTTCACCCAGGCTTGTCTCTAACAGCTACAGTGCTGACTTCCATCACTGCGTTTGAAAGCATGTGAAAACCACTGGCAGAACAGATTATACTGAGATGTCTTCTTGCTGTCATACTGAACAAAGAGACATGCTCCTCTGAGCGCTCTCTGGCCATGTGATAGCCTGCCTTTCCTCTATGTAATGCCTTCTGTTGCTAGGTATTACCAAAGTAGTAGTTTATATTTTAAAAAAAGGTGTTCCTGCTGGGAAATGGGAAAGGAAGGGTGAAAACCAAGTTTAGCTCAGGGGATCCTGTGATCCTGTGAAAGTACCTCAGGCTTTACACAGGGGTCAGCATGGCTCAATACAGCCTGGCACCTTTTGAAGCACTGAGCTGTGAACTGAGATACACTTAAATGCCTGAAAGTATGGGAAGGTGGTTGCAGAGTCCTAACTCTACCATTGTAAAACAAGGAGTTAACTTGCAGCCAAACCCTTCTGCTTCTCAAGCTTCAACAGGTGCAGAAAGCCAACCTGGTGAAGTAGGACTCCCAAAACATGATTGAGTGAGAAAACACCATCTTTGCCCCAGAGAATTTTCAGCCCTACAGAAACTGAGAGTCATCACACAGGAAGGTTCCTCTGCACCACAGCTCTCACTTCACCCTCTTCAGTTCCACAGGGTAGAGAGGACTGACATGAATGTCATCCAACCCTTCCAACACCAGCTCTTGCAGGACTTTGTCTTGATTCAAAGTCAAAACTTTTCCTATTTCACTTGAACTGCAAGACAGTGTTTCGGGGAGTCACTGAGACTGCTATAACAAGGCATCTGCACAGCAAACAACACGAGATAACGGACCTTAGACTTGATCCAAATATGCCACAGCTCATCCAAGCACCCTCTTCCTAGCCATCCACGTTAACTACTCATACACACATCAAGATCATTGAAAGGGAGATGAAATTCAATATAGCCTTTTATGAAAGTTCTCACTGAATTTAAGTTTGCATTCCGAAAGGTACTGGGAGGGGCCAAAAAACAAAGATGGCAAAACCGAAGATAGCAAACCTACATCTAATATACTTTTGTGAAAATACAATGTTTGGAAAGCAAGGATTTGGCAATGTCAATTGAATAATATTTGACACACGAAGGAATTAGGATAAGCATAAGACAATCTGAATTCCTGCTCGCAAAGAGAGTGGTCCAACCTGTTACCATGATTCAGTTGACTGAGATTACTAAGTAAAAAAAATATGGTAATCAACTCTCTGAAGAAGATAGCTTTAGCAGCTAAGAGGTAACAAAAGGGTCTAGGGATTAGCAATACTCTAAATTGGAAAAATAGGTTAAGACTGCTCAAGCTAACATGCTGATAGTTAAGTTGGTAAATATGGGACTTCAAAGACTTCGTTTAGCCCCTCCTGCTACAGGTGCATGAGATGCTTAAACTCCCTTGTGCTCCTGTTCTCATCTAACTAACACACAGGAATGTTCAGTGAAAATAATCGTGCATTCGTGGGATCCAGTGGCCAGCACAATAAACATTACCTACATCAATAAGGTATTATAAGACCAATTGGTCTAATGCAAACACAGGCATAACTCGAAGACTAGCAATCCTCTGCCAGTGAGGTGCTCTTGGATCTACTTATATGTGCTTCTGCTAGCTCAAGATGACTATGAGACACACTGTCAGTGTTAGTGCATAGCTATAAACATATACAAACAGTCTTTCTGAACATTTGTCTCAAGTTTGCTTGCTCCCATAAATTTAACAAAGATTTGAGAAGCTCAGGTAAGGTCCCACTACGTGTTTTATGACATTACAGAGGAAACTTTTAAGTGGTTTTCTCCTCTATTTAAACTCCCCAGAACCTTTTCTAGTTCCTTCTTCAATTTCTTCTCACATTCCAGGTAGTCATGTCACTCTTCACCCAATGGCATTTTAATGAGTGTCTTTATCTTCCTCCACACCTGTGAGCCCTGTGCCTTAGGTTCTTCTTACTGACTACCCTTGCAATACTATCAGCCTTTTCAGGACTCAGGTTCTCATTGAAATGATGTCATGCATCTTGAAAAGTGCTAGAAAGGACCAAAAAGCCAGGGACAAGGCCCTAAACAGCAAAATCTCTGCTTGCTATAATCTTGTGAAAACACGTCCTTTTGAGGGGAAAAAACCACACTGGTATGATTGCCAGGGCAGAACACCATGAGAAACAAATAGCACACACAGAATGTAGCAGATACAAACATCTTTTCATAGGTTTAGAGCATTACCCTTCTTAAGTTCAGGGGCATTAAATACAGAACCAGATGGGAGACAATGTCTCCTACCTAATCACTTCACAGGATGTTGAGGCAGTTTGAAAGAGAGAGAAGAATCCAGGAAATCAAGCAAGGAATTAATCCCATAGCTATTCCAAAATGACAAGGAACCAAATGAAGCTCTCAGATGCGCACAAGACAGGAATATTTGTTCTCAATTGGATGGGCTGCAAATTATCAGTGATTTGCAGTCAGTGGGAAGCTTTCATAGCCATATAGATAAGGACTGGTGGGAATCCCAAGAAAGCATTGCTACAGCATTAAGAGAGTTTTTTAACTTGAGTAAAAGCTACATTTGCAGAGAACTACAAAACTGCTTTGTTACAGCGGTTATGGCAAATTTAACAGTTGAACTAGAAGAAAATTATTCCTCAGACTTAATCTTTCTTACTAAAGTAAAAGTTTAGCTGGTTTTGGAAACAGATGTGGCCTCTGCTAATTAGGCTTTGGGCCTCCTTGAAATCCTGTGAAAGAAAACTGCTGACATGATGTCTGGGATCACTCCTGTTCCAGACCAAGATGCCATGCATCTTACCATCTTACACACCGAGAGTGCATGCCAGTGATTTCCCTCTTGTGGGAGAAGCACAATCCTAAAAATCTCATGCTTCACAGAGGAAAGATGAGTGTTACAGAAAATACACACACTAGTTTAAAAATGAGGTGCTTCTTTTAAAGAAATCAGTATGCAAGAGAATACATGATGGTTGGAACATTTCATTTGGACTTTGCAAAATAATCACGTGAAACAGTATCAGGAGAGAATTGAAAGGGAAAAATAAAAGAGAGAGGAAAAGAAAACACACAACAATGAATAACGCCATGTTAGGTCACAGGAGCTGGACCAGGAACAACCTGAAAATGAACAGACTAGAAAAGCTCCACCATAACCATGTCAGTGTGTGATGACAGTACACATACTTTGTGGATGTTGAAACCTCCAGTGTATTGAGCTTGTGAGGCTCACCCTGATCCTACTGCTCAGTTACAAACTCCACTAAACCCCGCTCCCACCAAGACAAACAAATAAACAAAAAGCAAACAACCGAAAGAAAACTCCAAACCTGTAGTAAGGAATGTCACAGGACAGCAACAGTTATGATGCTAGGAGGTACTTCTGCAATTACATTGAAGCAATTTCAGTGCTGAACATATTGCAGAGGGAATTTGGCAAGTCAAAACCCTCTTGTTCAGAAATATGTAATAAATTATATGGTTTAAAAAAAAATCTGTGGGTAATTTGGCTATGGCAAACCAAACAGAAGTCAAAATCTTGCATCCTGTAGCAACAAGTGCATTGGCCTCAAGGACACACCTCTAGAACAGGCCTCCACATTTCTTAGAGAATCATAGGAAGTAAAACAAATGCCCATGGACTGCTTCCTTCTTTTTCAAATTTTGAAATGCATGGCACACCAGTTAGGAGATATGTTTTGAATAGGGTTTTAAGCAGTCTGGAACAAGAATCATCATTTTTTTGTTCTGTAATACAACTACCTCAAGAACTAGCAGGAACAGGCCCTTCTAAACAGAAGTATAAAGCAGATTGAAAGCAATCTGAAAAAGAGTCAGACTTCTAGCACAGAGTTAATGCTTTCCAGTTGGTATGCCAGGTTCTGCTGGAGTCAGTCTTGCTTATAAGAAACTGAATACTTGTCATGGTTGCTTAGGGTATATGCAAAAGTGGTGGATGGAAATTAAAAAAAGAGGACAACAAAATTAGCCAACCCTGCTCTTCAAGAGAAATTCTGACTTTGAGGACGAAGAGTCTCAATATAAAAAGACATCAAGCAAAAAACCCGTACCAACCCCTCTAAATGGTTGTGCAGTAAGATTTTGGGAGTGGCCAAGTCTAATGGTGCATCTATATGTTTTATTTAATGTGAACTGGTAAATCTAACCCTTGCTACTAATGCTGTTTATTTTTCTTTTCTGCTTTATTATCATCTGTTTGTCTTTCGCAACCTTTCCCTACAGTAAGCTAACCTCAACAATGATAGGATACATACT
>VWZF01002979.1:46564-69561 GCA_013396755.1 Sclerurus mexicanus
GGGGGAGGAAAAAAATTGCTTCACAAGTGACACAAGCAAACTTACAATACTCAGAAGACAGTGGTCAAGCAAAAGAGAAAACTGCGTATTTAGTGACTAGGTGAACAACTATTCCTCCTACAATCAAAGAGCTACAGCAGAGCACTGAGTAGGAAGGGGACAGTCACTTCACATCTCTTTTGGTCTCCTGGTACAGAACAAAGTGAATTTAAGCAGAGCCAGTACTTGGCTTTGTATTTCAATTACCAAAGGACAGAGATTGAAGAACAAAAAAACTGAAATACCAGCTTCTGCCCTCACTTGAAATTTTGCTCATCATAACTCATTTTAAAAGTCTTGGAACTACATTGACTTGAGATTTGAAGCCTGTACTTAAGCCTGGCATGTGCTGCTCATCTCTGGAACGCAATATGTGCATTCAAAACAATTGGAAAGAAAATCAGATGAGCAATTTAAAGCATCAACTAAACCCTGTAGCTAGAATTTTGCTTCAACAATGGGGTTTTGAGAAGAAGCAAATTGTACTGTAATACCTTGGACTAAAGTGTGATTTTTCTGACAACTTCACAAACTGTTTAAATGTTATAGATGTAGAACAACCCACATCGAAAACGGTATTCCAAGGTGCTTGCTGTTCCCCAAAAAGGTGACTACAGTATGGAACTGCTAGACTTTCAAAAATGTCTCATTACCACATCTAGTTTGAGTGTCAGAGTGAGATTTCACAGCAGTGCTGAACACTTGTGAAAAAGTGAAGGAAGAGGGCAGGGAAAGACAAAAGGGGGTGTGGGGGAAGCCTTCCCTGACAGTCAACTCTGCAAAGGATTTGAACTGCAGAACAGAGGAAACATGTCAGCAAATGTCAAACTAACGTGATACCTGCCAAACCACAACTCATCCTTCTCAATCAGCAAAAAAATTATCTGCTGCCTGATTTTTCTTATCTCTCCAATAAAAGGTTACTTTTATTTTCCTATATTAGGACAGTCTCCATGCTGTAAATTCCTGGCTCTAATAAGTAGCTTTAACAATATGTGCTGCACATCAGCACAAAAAGAAAGCAACTAATAAAAGTAAAGCATAGAAGGAGAATAAAAGGGCTGAGTCCTAAATTAAAAGGGACGACATCAGCTTAGTTTGGGTTCCAAAATTTGATCATAGATTTTATGAAATGGAGAATTAAAATTGGAATGTATAAATGCATGAAGGCTAACATTACACAGATATATAATTATAAGCTTGTCCCTGCAGCTACTTATAAATGTAAGCTGCCTTACTGAAGTCAAGGAGACTTTTTTGCCACACTTAAGAGCTTACACATCACAAAATATAAATCAAATGTCAGTACATGAAAATAATATGAAGAAAGTTGGGGGGTTTTAATGTTTTCTTTTATAAAATGAAATACAGAAGGAGAGGAAATTTGCAGTGACTTGAGTCTCTGTGTTTCAATTATTTCAACGATTGAGGGAGGTGTTTTTTTTTGGTTGGATTTCTAAACATTTGATTATCTAGTTTACTGCATCTGCTTTATGTATGAACAGAAGAACCAAGATGGCATAAAATAATCACCAGAGAATTTCCCTAATTTTTTTGACTTTTTTTTGAATTGGGAACAGGGCGGAGGCTAGGCAAGAAAGAAAAAGGCAGGATGAAGTTCTACCACCCCTATCTACACTAGTTAAACACCTATGCCAACAGTGAGGCTGTGAAGGAGCTATCTGGATTTAAGATTTGCTCTAACAATGAATTTTCTAGTTTTGTTGAAGCACAAGCAAAAACCCTAGTCAGAATGAAGTGCTATAGAAAATGTTCAGGGTTGTTTTATTTTAATTCAGCCTGAAACAACAAAGCAAATCTTTCATCTAAGTTTTTTTCTTTTAAATTTTTTCTTTAAAAGGTAGGTCAATTTGAACAAAAAGATTCAAAAAAGATCAGAATGTTTTATTGTAAAAAATATTGCAAAGGTGCAGCTGAGTAATTTCTTCTTTAGAAAGTGTAAACAAAAATTAATTAAAAAAATATTTCCTATTGTTTTCATTTAGGGAAAGCTAATTTCAGAAACCTGATATGAACTCACAACTCTGAACTGCTCTGAAACAGTTCTGCCCAAAACTCCTCTACATTTTCTTGGGTTTACTAAATTTACCTTTCATCAAAAATAATTCTTACAGTTCATTTCAGGCATTTGGATTCACAGAGCTTCAAATTCCTGGCTTGGAGGAAGGCTTGAACAGGGTGGAAAATTGAACTCAGAGTTTTCATGAAGCTCCCCAGAGTCATTTGTTCTCTAACAAAACCTTAGACATTTGTTTCTCACAGTCATGACTTCAGACTCAGGTGGATGCCCAAAACTCCGCACAGATTACTCCAGCTTTGTGCTCCTGACCCAATGCTTTGCTTATGCTGAAAAAAGAAAAGTATCTTTCACTGAGGCAAGAAGCCTGCAAAATCTCAGATGTTTCCTTATATACTTGTCCTGTCTCTGCCTAATGTTTCTTCCAACAAAGATACTCCCGCTCAAAAATGTTTCAGTTCTTCCAGTAAATTTCGTCTGATCCATTATGAGGAAAGTTCCTAAATCTAGCAACATGTATTTAATTCAGGTAGTGAAATGCTTATATAGGTGGAGTGTTGTTACTACAGTGTTTCACATAAATCTGTGGGTCCACCCACACATAAACATATTTGCATCAAAAGGACCGTTCCAACTGTAGGATATAAACATTGCAGCTCACAGACAGGACATTGTAAAAGAAGTGCCTATTTCTTGGACCTCCTCACTGTTGGGGAAAAGCGACTTTCAGAAATTGACTGGCATTCTTAGCTTTTAAAACAGATACAATTAGCCTCACTACAGGCTAACATCTTAGAGCATCTGGTCTTCAGTTACATTATGTCCCTCTTATTTTACCTCAATAATGTAAAAACACTTCCAGAAGTTAAGGATTCGAGCCATTGCCCTCTGGAGAATAGTAATCAAGAGCATGGCCAACAGAGAAGGCTGGAAAGAAGGAAAGAGATGGCTTCAAGTGAAAATTAATGGCCCAAATTTTTGGAACAGAATTAATCAGGTAACAGTGCCACTAACGCTACTGCTGCCTGTGAGGAAGTGTCCTCCTTAACCAATCTCTTCTCACAAAAGTAGCTGATTATCAGTCTTGAAAATCCACCCAAGAAACAGAAAACATAACCTACAGTATGAAGAAAATTTTGTGAAAAAGTGAGCTTCCAACAACCAAACTGTGAAGTTTAAACAATTAAGTTACAATTTGGTGGAAGAAAACATTTTACCTGTTGGCAAAGATAACTTCTGCTTTCCCTAGGAACTTGCACAGTAAACACTTTATTGTCCAGCAAAGTAAGCCAAGTCAGTTCCTATGCATTTATTAAATAGATTTTATGTTTTCAGGCCAACTGGAATGATTTCTTGGCTATGATGAGAGCTTCTGCTTTTAATTTCTAGTGTATCAGATTCTAACAGGATTATATTGAGCTATTTAGCAATTACAAAATTTTCTACAAATACTACAAGTACACTGAAAACAGAGAAGATAATGAAACAATGCAGATCAAATTATCATAGAAAGGGGCCATTAGAGGACATTTGCAAGAAGTTAACAATTACACTGTACCAAATTCAAAATAATGCAAAAGCAGCCTCCTCCTTTCCCCTGGAGAGTTTCCAGAGAGTCAGTTTATAAGGATTTTAATACTCCTTTTCCACTGCAATCTCCTGAGAAGACAAGAAGCACTTGGAATGATTACGTTATGCTTCATCCTGGGAAGGGCAGTATTTCATCACATATTTCTCTGATCAATGCTTTGAAGTAGTCTTTGTGGGTAATGCTAAAGATGTCTTCCCTCTTTTGGCCTGAGGTCACGGAGATGTTTGTAAAAAGAGAATAAATCAGTTACCAAGTTTTGGCCACACATTTGATTTCTTTTCGGAGTCCTTGCCAAGAAGAGCTTTGCTTTTCTTCCCCAAGCATGCTACTGTGAGTCTCAGCAAAAGAAAACCCGTGTCTGGTTGTCAAGGTGAGTCTGCTCTTGTTTGAAGCTGCTATAGGGCCCAAATCTCCCAAGATACAGGAAACCAACAGTATAGTAGCTAATTACACTTCAAGAGAAAAGGATTGTTTTCACTCAGATATAATTTCACTGATTTCAGTGAACTCACTTCATATAACATAATTATGGGTGTTTACAGCGCACACAAGCTAGAGCATTTCTCCTAGTACTCACCCAATGCATCAGAGATATGCGAGATATAAAGCTAGCACACTGCTAGTTCCCTCACTTTCCCAAAAGAGAATGGAGGAGAATATCTCTCAGCAAGGATATCCAGTGGTCTCTAGTATTTAAAGTAAAACAACCAGACCCTGACATCTAAGTAAACCAGCTCCGATGCAGACCAGAGAAAAGGTTCAAAGGTCACCTCAGAGGCTTCAGCTTGGATCACTGCACTTAGGCCCAGCTCCCTGCAGTGGTTATCAAGAATCAAGGTTTTCACCATTTATCATCATTACGGTGTTCAAATCTCACCCACTTCGGCCTTTCCCTCCCTTGCTTTCACTTTGCACTGGTTTCAGGGAAATTGGTGCTCCGCCACAGCTGCTCCCCATTCCCATATAGCAGTAAGGGAGGGCTGGCTATTGTGGCTTGTGGCTGCATTTCACCAGAGAACAACACACACACACACACACACACACACAGATATTCCATTTGACTCACTCTGAGTTAAATTATTATTAATTGCCCAACTTCTGAAATCGCTATAAAGAATTTCAGATTTCTGGAAAGGACTCCTTGGGAGGGCTGAGTTTAGAAAATCCACGAGCTCCCTTTCCCTACAAGAGCACAAGATTTCATAATGAAAACTCTAAAAACCAGGCACCCAGAAATCCCAGTTGCTTTTCAAAACCTCTCCCAACCTTTAAGCCAAACCCTGATATAAATCACTGCATTTTAGAAACATAGTAGTATCTTGTTTCCCACCCCTCAACATCTAAAGCAGACAAAACAAAACAACAATACAGGACACAAATAAAGCAGTTTATTTTGTTGGCAACATTACATAGGCTAATTGATTTTCTTCTCTGGCTTCCTTCCCAAATTCAGGGAGGAATGTGCCATGAGGACTTTATTTACTCAGGGAATTAAGCAATCTGAGTTATGCGAAAGTTTTCACACAAACGATGAAACTTCTGCAAACCTCCCACTTAACAGAACTCCAATTATCAACCAGTGCTTCCATCATATTCTTCTGCCACTGAAAAAAAGCAATTTAAATTTTGCAATTCAAGTAAGAGAAATGCATAAATACAAAGAATTTTCCTTTAGACGATAGAGCAGGATATGGAAAAAGAACCTGATCTGCATTCAGTGCTTATTCCCCAGTTTAACCAGCTTCCAAACTTTTTACATCATTCTGTTCCCCTTACCCACTGCCACCCTCCAGCACTTCCTGTACAACACCAAAAGGCTAAATATCATAATAAATTGGTAACTCACTTGGAAAGGCCTGACAAATTCTGCCTGTAGTACGATCTGCTGATCATGTCTGCAGCGTATGAATCAGTGCAAACTGCTGGCAGCTCCAGGGAGCAAATGGATGGATGATCAGGGCGTGGAATGAGATAATAAAAATGCCATTATCCTTCCAGGCATGTGAGACTCATTGGATGCTCTTTCCACCCCACAGGTTAACCATTTGGTAGGTCCTGTATCTCCTGTAATGATACTCTGTATTTGCCTAATGTCAAGCTCATTATCCATCTTGTATCCCTCTCCCTTCACCCCCCTCTGCTCTGTGATCATATGATTATTATTCTTTTTTTTACTGTATTCTCTCTAATAGATCCTCTTTTCTAAGACTGGGCCCCCAGATACAGAAATTCCCTGCAGATTTCGCCTCTGTGCAGGTTGACTGACAAATGCTTACTTCCTGTTCAGCTTTCATAAAAAGAGCTTCTGTTTAGCCAGCTTGTCTGAGCACCAAGCAGTCTCAGCACTGCACAGAGGTACCTTTGCAATTATTTGCTTCTAGCAAAAGTCATATTCCAGACTGTCAAGACATGAGAGGACCCAGATATGAAAAAACGGTCCGGGGAACAAGTCCTCCCTTTTCATAGTAAATCATTGCCTCAGCATTTTGCAGCCAATGTAATTTGTGAAAGGACAAGCTGGACCAGATAGCTCAAAAGACTGAAGGTGATTGCCAAACAAGGACAAATCCAAGGAGATAGGAAGTACCTGCAAGCTCAATTGCAGTCAAGACAAGACCATCTTGTGTTTAACAAAAGGATTAAAAACAGGGCTGGAGTTAAATCCAGCCTAATAGACTGTCCTCAATGTTCTTCCATCTAATCCCGTGAATAAAGCAGGAAATAAAAACGCAGTGATTTAAATGAAGGCACCGTCACCATGATTTCACAGCTTGGCTCCCATACCTCTCTAAGTCCACACATTTAAGCAAACTGAAACCACTTACTGTGACGTCCTGCAGCCATTCCACCCCAGGCTCTGATCTTGTTAAACCTCATAAATTACAAGAGTGGGTGTGGATGGATTAGTGCTCCGATGGGAAATATCTAAGCAAACTTACCTGTCTGTGGGGAGGAATGTGTAGGTTCAGTAGGTGGCACTCTTACCTTGGAGTGAGCACCCAGGCAATCTTCTGCACGAAGTCATGGAGGATGCATCAACCTTGATATTTTTTTCCTCAGAGCTTTCAAGAATTGAATGGTTGCACTTTTCTCAGGATATTAATTTACATTCTGCTTAAATCCTATAGTCAATAACTGCATTTTTTTTCCTCCCAAAAACACTCTGTACAATTTCAAGGAGATAGATTTTTGTGAAAAGGTAACAATTCTATGCTTTATAGATAGTTGAATGATTCCCATGCAAGCATGTACAAGCTATGGGGTTTTTTTTGCACACAGAAACAGGTCTGCAGTATCCCAAGAAGCTGCTATTTCTTCATGTATAGCTTCTGCAGACCCAGCTTCTTGTTCCAAAGTACATTAAAACTCCCATCTTTTAGTGTATAAAATATACTGGAATTCTGGTCTGGAGGAAGGAAAGGCCAATAGTGCTGCTTGCAAAGGGAGGAAAACATGAATTCCACTTCTGTAATTGCTAAGAGATCTCCAAATGAGATGAGGGTGCAGTAGACAGGCCATCTCTGTTGTTTTTCACCCTGACCTCAAAGGAAAGTGAACATGTAAGGCAGTGTGAATACATAGAGTCTTAAAAAATGCTTGTGAGAAGGGAGTCACATTTCCTGGAAAAAATATTTGTACTACTGGGGAATTACAGAATCAGAATTTTTCTCTCTTGAAGAGCATTAGTTAAACAGAGATTGTGTTGCTGTTCTTCCAAAGCATATATTTAAATCAGAAGCCAGATGTAAGAGTTGATGTTTATGAAATTATGAGGTGGGTTCCAAGGGAGCCCTACAGATTTCAAATACAGGTCTCTGCTACTGTGTCACAGAAATATTTTTATCCAGTTGATTGAATTCTACGCTCTTTTCAACATATCCTGGAATAGTTCGGTTACCGCAGTGCTCACCAGCAAAACTGTTTCCACTCAGAATAAAGATAAAAGCAAATTGACTATCGTCTAAACCATTACACACTACATCTCCAAAGAACAGTTCCAGATTTTTAGAAAATCTGCCTCACTGTCATGCATGGGCTCTAGATGGCAAATCTGACCTATTTGTTGGGTCACTGGGAACAGGTGAAGCCTCTTGCACTTGCAGTAGACTCCAGAACCATTTTAAAATATCCCCCCTGAGGACAATCATAAGAATACAAATTTCTCCTTCTTCACTTTTCCAAATACTGTTTTGAATTATAAAAGTCTGAAGGAGAACTTCACTCTAGATGAAACAATTCACATGGTCAGCCTATTTTTATTTCAAGACTTCTAACAACAAATTGCATCCTCTTGCCCATACCTCTGCAGCACTACTGAGAATAGATTTCATTTGCCTAGTAATTAAGCAATAAGCAACACTGGCCATGCAAGTCTATCCTAAAGACTTTGCCATTTCTGCCTGCAAATGAAACTGAAGATAATTATGGTGAGCAAACTCCACTTCCAAACAGTGTCAGCCTTCTCTGTCCAGTTGTCTGTAGTGTTACATGGGACAGGCATCCTTGCCAACAACTGCTCAAAATGTTTTGTAAGTTGGTGTCCTACAAATTAATTTTCAATTTGTCAGAACTAGTGTTGATTTTTTTTTTTTTCTTTATTTCCATACAGACAACCATGATTTGTCACTGGTAAAGCTGCAAGATCAAAAAGGCAACTCTGGACACATGGGTGTTAATCCACTGCATACAGGCAACGAGCATGCTGCCAACTGGACCTGGGCAAACCCACATGAGCAGCATAGTGGGTGCTCTGGTGAGTGCCCAGAAGGCTTCACAGTCAGCTGTCCTCGGATCTATACCCATCATTTAAGTCATAAAATCCATTCAGCCGAGGCACATCACTGTTTTAACAAGAGATATAGGGACATTTGATGAGTCAGTTTGCAACACAAAGGAGGGCTCAGCCAAGGCCAACCCATACCAAGCATTCACATTCAGTTGGGTGCTGATCCAGCAGCTCCCTAAGTTTACAGCCATGCAGAACTGGTTCCCATGAAAGAAGCTGACACAGACAAGATTTTACCATGCTTGCAACTCCTTTAAAAAGAAGCAGGAGGACGATCTGAGTCAGTTATAGATCCTTGCACTTAATACTCCCTTTATTACTTGTAAGGCAAATGTTTGTTGTTTACTTCAGTAACTTAACCAAGACGGATACTTTCAGTACACTGTGGCCCTGAGATAAAGATCTTACATAATGGAGCAGAAAGAGGCAAATCACCTTCTGGAGAATTTCAAAAATTCACATGGGCATGTAAAGCATGGAAAATCGATCGGGCTGCAATCTAAACCTGCTTTCCTTATATGTTCTGATGCTTCAGAGATCTAGGAGAGAAAAACCCCTAAGGAAAACAGTAGAAAGAGAAAAAAACTAGAGTAAACAAACACTAACTAAACTAGAGCACGTGAGAGGTGTCATTCATGCCAAGGAAGTCAAGTCAAATGACTCTAGTGCGGGGTCATCTATTGCAGCAATGAAAGGAGCTACAGGGGCCTTTCCTAGCTCATTAACATTAGAAGCAGCAAAATGAGGAGGAGAAAGGAGATGTGAGAGCTTTCCAAAAGTAGTGGGAGGTTACAATGTCATATTAACAATAAGAATGTCCAGAGGTCATCCAGAGAGCCACTTAACAATTAATTTGTTATTTTTACTTTGACCATTCCTGCATGCAAGGCAGAGTTTTCAGTGAGCTGATCAAAATAGCCCATGAATTCTTTCTCTTTTGAGACGATAGTGAATTTAGAACCTGATTGAGGCACATGCAACATCCATACCATACCTTTCCATGGGAATCCTAATCCTTTCTGTGCCTGTTTGTCAACAGAGAATTTGCTGTGCTGCCCGGTGTACTCCTGTTATTCAAATACTTTCATGTTTTCTTGAGCTCTTTGTTTAGTCCAAGTTGAGGCAATCTTAAAATGGGCAGGCAAGTAACTTACAGAAATGTATCTGATTGGCTGCAGAGACCATGCTGCACTGCCTCTCCTCTGTGCCATTAGTCTGAAATAAGTAGGCAGACTTTTAGAGAACTTTGCAAAGCTACTGGCATTTTGCAGAGAAACAGAACTCCATTTTTTTATGAAAATCCATTCTAATGATATTAACATCTGCTCCTTGTTTGAAGAATATTTTTAACTGTTCTGTCCCTGAAGAAATGAAAGATGCCACAGTCTCTTTCATGTTCTCAGGGAGTAGACAAACTCTTGGTGTTTTTAAGGTCTGTTTTGAAATGCCTCAATACAGTTCACTGTAGGGAACTCAGTGGCTGCATCTCACAGGGAAAAAGTATTTACATTCACCATCCTATGAGATTTCACTCTAGGATACTGGCATGCGAGCAGGGAATTAATTTCACAGATGAACAACACTTTGTGTATTAAATCACATGCAGTAGATAAAGTCTGGCAACTCATGCGTAAGGTCTTGGAGAAAATCTCGAGTACTTATTTTTCAAGTCTAGTTGTAAATATCTCAAGTGATAGAAATTCTGCTATTTCACAGCGGTAAATCTTTCTACATGCTTACAAGGTACAGTACTAAGAATACATTCTATGGTTATGATATCTATTCCTCCCTTTATTCTTTATCTGTAACTCATAACTACCTGAATGCCTATTAACAGCAGCAGTGTCAAAAATTTAACATGTTCAGTGGAACCTGTGAATAATACATGCCAAACTGTGTATGTGGGTATACGTATTAAAACACATACTCAAATTGAAATATGTAGGCTTGGGCATATGCATGTGCAAATCATGGAGTCACACACAAACAGAATTTGCATGCTCACTGACACATTATCATGTAGGGAATGCCTTAGCAGACAATAGAACCATTTGCCTAGGCAAGTTCTGCAGGATTGGGAACATAAGCCTATACATCAAAATGCAAAAGCCTGAAGCCTGAAATTGCAAATGCTTGCAATAAATGTAGTTCCACATAAGACTCATACAGAGCCAATGCAGCACTCAATCCTATCTGATACCTGCTTTGCTGGGACAAGATGGCCTTGGATAGTGCAGGCAGGAGTCAGTCCTCTACAGGGAAGAAAACTTAATTTTTTCTGACTGTCCTCAGTCCTTGAGGTATTATTACCCTGCTTTTCACATGGAAAAATTACTGACTGCATGTATGGCTGTAGCAGTAAATAAAACAAACTCCAAGACAAGTGTTAAAATCATATTCCAAGGAGAACTTACACTGTAGATCAAAGCTTGTTTAGAAAAACGTATTTGCTGGTGTTAGCATTCTCTATTGGTTACTTGTGGGGAAATGCACAGTTCAGAAATAAAGCAGCATAAGATTTCATGTGTGTGATAGACCATTTCCACTAAAGCATAGTTTTTGTTTTATGTCATGTTTTCGCTGCTTTCAAATAAACACTAAGATCCAAACAATATAAGCGCCAGGATTTAGCTACCTTCTAGTCACTTGAGCAACTGAAACTTAGGAAACCATAAGAGAGAAGCATTTGCAAAGACTGTCTTCACCATGTCTCCCTATGCTCTGGCACTGTCACTTGTGAGGGACAGGTTCTGGTGCCCTCCTGCTCTGAGCAGGAGCAGCAGAAGGAAGGGACACTGTTTTCCCACACACTTCTGCACCCATTCTTTCATGCTTTATTCATTTCAGGGACACATGCCAATTCTCACAGCAATAAAAAGCAAACTATTATTTTGGCTCACAAATTTTAAAATTTGCTGTCTCTCATTTATACCTGAACTGTAGCTTGCTATAACTGCTATTAATAAATTTCAGCTTGATCAGAGTGAAGGACAATACTCAAAGCTCAGACTCGTAGGAATTCTGCTCACAGCCATGTAGGCTAATACTTGCAGAGCCCACAAAATAGAAAGCTGTATAAGCTGCCAATAATGTAGATGTAAGTTCTCTTTGCCTCAACTGTTTCTGGCAATAATTAATTTCAATAAAAGGTTTTATATTAAATTATTAATGTTATTTTTAATATATTAGCTGGCATGCTCCAAACATTACTATATATTTCAAGCTTAGTCACAAAAGCCAGAAAGAGCCACATGGTGGTAGGTGTGATACAAACATACATGAGAGATGCATCTCTAGCCAAAACAGATTATGCCTTGATTTTACTGCTGAGCTGGCATAGATGTAAGCCTAAGCCAAAACTCCTTAATAGACAGCCCAGTAAACAATGGGAGACTCAGGAAGTGTGAAGTGTGGGATCTATTCAGCCTTGTGTGCTACCACATAACAGCAAGAGCATCCACTGCCTTGCTTCAGTCTGAAGCTGAGATCCAAGCCCAGGCTCCACGCTTGATTCTTCTCTGCTAGAAGAGTTTATATAAATGTGTGCATAGGCACACACTCACACAGCCCTGGAAGGAGAAGAGCATTTCCTGCTGGGCCAATTTATGAAGATCTTCATATACCAAAAGCTCCTGTCCTATGATACTCTGAATTTTACTGGTGAACAACATCCAACCCCGGTCAGGATCTCACTTCACAAAAAAACCAATAAATTCCATTAGCAAAAGCCATCTGAATTCCACCAAAGGCAACAACTGTTCAAGAGTTTATGCCAATTGAACAGCTTGGAGTTACTCAAAATGCAAACCTTGACTAGAAATACTCAGTTTGGGCCTTTGTTAACCCTGAACTTAGCTTTTGGATTCTCAGATCAGGACCCTGCCTCATGCAGGTTAAAGATTAGTTATACCGCTGTCTGACTGGACCAATAATTTTTAATATCTGGTAATGGCCCTTAGGTGTTTCAGAAGCAGCTTTATTTCACTAGATGCACAGAGATTACCAATTAATCAGATGCTCCCAGGAATTTTTAGAGAGCAAACAGTGTCAATTTATCTAATACCTTTCAAAGTGAAACTAAAATCTTGTTCATGTCTCTTCTGATTTAATTAAAATACACCGCACATACTCCACTGTTCTGTTAATCATTAACTAAGTTAATTCAAGACAGAATATGAGTCTTTTCTTTCCTTCAAAAGCCTCCAGCCAGTGGAAAACTTAAAAAAACATTCAAAAAAAAGTACAATATGATTTTTGTTAGATGGTCAACACATCAGTATGCTTTTTCCATTTCTTCAGTGTTTCTGAATCCTATAGGAACGCATGTTAAAAGAGTGGGGTATTTTTTTTCTTGCTTGGCAAAATACCTTTTCCAAATTTTCTAAATATTGCCTGGTATTTGCGTCAATATGATAGTCATTGGGTTTGACAGAAATCAGACTGCTAAACCTACACAAAAATGCTTTGGAAATGAGGGGCTAGTTATACATTCAATTTCATTCAAATCCAATTTAGCAAACTGGCAAGTAGTGTATCTGAACTGCCTCCGTTATCCCTTCACTTCTATGGTTCATAACAGAGGTTTCTTCAACATGCAAATCTCTGTTCTAACTTTCAGCCTCACAGCTCCTGCTGTCTGAAAAATCTCTTTAGCACTCCTGTCCCAATGCATTTTCAATTACTAAGATGACCCAGCAACACAGCAAACTTACTGTCCCTCTGCAGCAAGCCTTGCCAGCTTCTTCCAGGGAGAAACCAAATAGGAAATTAAACCATGTTAGAAGTGTAACATTTTGTGTTAACTATTCAAGAAACAGGACACATCTAACATCTAATTTTCCGACAGTTCTCCTTTCTTGAAGGAGACCAAAACAAAACCACACACAAAAAAAGGTTTCTTTCTTTACGTTCTTCATGTCTTAGGTAAATCTAAACACAAAATCTTCCAGCTGCATCTGTACAGTTATTATCTGATGAGATTTCCCTCTTGAAAGCAACAAAGGATCAAGGCTGAACACTTTCCCAAGGCCTGTGATATCAGATCAGGAATGCACTCCATCAAGGCTGGATTCTTGCCTCCAGCCATGGCTCACACCTAATGTTATAGAGGAAAGCAATGGGAAAAGAAAAAAGGCAAACCCTATTGCACCTGGCCTATTGAGCAAAGCTCTCCCTGCATCGCAGAATTCATCTCTGCCCCCTGTAGGCAGGCAGCTGAGGCTCTACCACATATAGGCATTGCTTTCTGCACTGCAAGGTCCTAAGGAAAAAAAAACCAAACAAAAAAGTAATTTATGGCATGGTAATAAACATAAAAGGACATCAAGAAAGTAAAATGAAATCACCATAGCACAGGATGTAGCCTTAAGTTGCACCAAGGAGGTTAAAGTTGGACATTAGAACTAATTTCTTCACAGAAAGGCTGAGTAAACATTGAAATGGACTGTCCAGGGAGGTGGTGGAATCACTGTTCCTGGAGGTGTTTAAGGAAAGATGTGGCATGTTAGCTGACATGTTGAGTCACAGGTTGAACTTGATCTTAGAGGTCTAATTGATTCTGTGATTCTCTGATAAATGCTCAGTATTTGTATTACAGCAGATGCATCAAGACATAATGATCTGAGGACTTAGATTACTCCAGTGTAATAAACGACTCTACTATAATTTTTCTTTGTTATTTCTCTGCATACCCATATGCTAATATTTATGTCGGTATTGCAGTACCTGAAATCTATTGTAATTTAGTAACAACATCATGGGAACAACTCTTTAAGGCTCTAGCTTTCTTTTACGTCTAGCTTCTCCTGGAAAATGGCTCTTTGGTCACACCTTATAATATCAGGATAGGCCAAGGTCTGAGCAAACTCAATTTTCTTCCCATCTACACTGTACACCCTCAAACCCACATTAAGGGGCCTGACCTCTGTGAAAAGGACAGTCCCATCTGCTGAAGGCTCCAGACCTCATCCAGGCTACTTTGATGCCCTGGATGGAGACAAGTGCCAGCACCATTAAAACCAAACCCCCCAGACCAGTGCCTCCTGAGCACAGCCCAGCATGACCATCAGCAGGCACTATGGATGGAAAGGCTTGAACCATAGGTCTGAACGCTTCAGCATCAGAACTGCTGACCAGACAGGTAACAGCATGTGAGGAGATCCTCTAAGCTCTGATCATCTGCTGAGCACACCTGAGCCCTCAGAATCTATGCAGCACCTTGGCTCCTCCCTGAATGCGTGAACTGCTCAGGAGGCAGATCCATAGGAGGGAAGAAGAGGGACAGCTGCAAATCCTTAGATTATAGACAGCTTGTTTTGCTATTTTTCTAGATCTGTTTTGGTTTTCATTTTTAAACATCTTATACATTAAGGTATCCATGAGGAAATACATTTGTAAACAAACATCTGTGCAGTGCTCACTGTTTGGAGACATAGTCTGTCTAAACTCCTCACCATTGTTCATGGACTTCAGGGAGCATCTCCATCAGTCCTGCTGCCAGTGACTGAGGGATGAAGTGCCACCATGTGGGTGACAGGTGGTACCTGAATTGCAAGACTACCAATTCTCTCATGCTTCTCTGTCACAGCAGGGTCTTGTTCCTCCTTTGAAACCTACCTATCATCACGACACTCTAAAGACTTCTTCATGTTGATTGGAGAGATGGGTCATACACTGAGTGTACTCTTAGAGGCACCTGAGCAGGGATCAATGGTATGCATTCCCCACCTCATCTTTTCTGTGCAGGTAACACAGCAGCTTGCGTGAGGGCTTTAACCATCTGCTTAGGTAAGCATACAAGCAATCTGTCAGTCAGCTGGGAAACAGAGTGAGAAGTCTCATAGATCTGATAGTACAAAAATCAAATGTAAATGTTCTCCTGTGTTTAAGGGAAACTGATAAATACTAAAGTATTTCCTTCTCACAAATATTAAAACACAATAACTTTACCACTCTCGCAAAGACCAGCATCCCTATACAATTCTCCTAGGTCTCCCATGTCACTGCACACTGTTCTTTGGGATTTGGCTTGTGTGCAAAAACATACCTTTGCCAAGCTTGCCCTAGCCTGTAAAGCTTTTTGACATGTTACAAAATGGTGAAGAAAGGGTCTGAACCTCAGCTGTTCTTTTGCCGTATAAAGAACAGGAGAATCCCCTTTGCCGCTACTAAACATAAAAGAAGTCCTCATTAGCTCTCACTGGCTGGGATGGGCTTGCATTCCCTGCAATTTGCCACTAACTGGTAGTCTCCCTTTTCCACTGAGTTCCTCATATTAAGATGGAAAAACTGTCAGTTAGTGGTTTAAGAGAAATGTACCTTTCCACAAAATAGCTGACAGTCTTGTCTTCAAAGAGATTTAAATAAAGTAGCTATTAAGAGTCGGTAGCAGTACAGCTTGCATAGAGAATTATCAACCATTAAGTTCAAAGAAAAACATTCATTTTCAAATGGCAAACCCCCTTCAAGATTTGCCAAAAGCTGCAGCCTGAGCTCTAGAGCTGTGGGTGTACATTCATGCCCTGTTGATGTTTTGTGCCCTGTGAGAAAGCTTCAGAGCATCACATTTTATGAATAAACTTCATAGGATGGGATTCCAGGAGCTGCTCCTCCTCCACGGGCTCTTAGGGGATTTAGAGGCTCAAGAGAGATAAATGCATATGTCGTATTACAACGTTCCTCCTAAAATAAGTCATTGTAACAGGAAATTATCCTTCCAATCTAAACAATTTACGTTCAGAAAGTAGGCATTTTCTGTCATTCCAAAGCACAAGCAGTTGGAGACAAACCCATTCTTAGGGGACCATCTATACACTTAGAGAGCTTCTGACTGACATGTCAAGATTTTCATGGTAATAATTAGCAATATTGCAATAAAACAGCTACTAGAAATTATAATTTGCTAAAACTCTTCAAAAATATTAAAAATATGTTTCCCATAATCATTTCAGAAAAGTATGAAAGAAATCAGAAGCATTTTCAGAAACTTGGCAGAGTTTCAAGCACTTCTAATATTTGAGAACATTTTTTTTCTTTCAAGCAAAGTTTGCAGCTTTTTCCTCAGAATTCTTCATTTATACTGAAGCTCCTGTGAAATTCTGAGCTTAAAATGAAGCAGACTTCAGGATTCAAAGAAAGAAGAATAATCCCATCAGCTCCAAATGCCAGGGTAGAATCTAAAAGCAGAATGGAAAACATTAAACCATTCATTTAATTCAAATTTATTGCAGTCTGCTAACTATTCAGATGCTCTGTGATAGAACTTAGCTGCTTTATAATGTTGGAAATCTTGAAAAGACTCTGGCTTTCAGGCTCTGATAAGCCAGATGCTATCTCATTGAGGACTTCTAAAGTCTCCAAAGAGCTCTGTAATCAGTCAAGGATCTTTGGGCTTTAGAAAGGGAAAAGGGAGCCAAGATGCATACTTCTGATATGCTCATTAAAACCCACATGGATACTGATACACAACATATACTGTGTAATCAAAGCCAAATAGATCTTAGGTGAGTACTTAATGGGTTCACTTCTAGTGTTGTGGCAGCACAGGATTTATAACAGGGGAACAGGCTGCTTCCTCACAGCCAGGATGGGCAGCCTGTGGGCAATGGCGTAACTGAGGTTGCAATCCCAAGGGATGCTACCCAAAGGACATCTGGCTCCATTCCTCATCACCCATGTGTCCCAGCCACCTATCCTCACACGCAGGGAGGATCTGGCAGAGGTGTGTGCAGCCCGTGGGGCAGAAAAACAGCACCCTGACCCCACATAGAGGGAGCTTATGTAGTTATGTATCTAAGGCAGCTCAGAAATACATAGCTGGGAGAAACATTTGTGGTTGAGTGGGCTTCACTCTGAAGCATGGCTCCATGGGCTTTGAGCAATTCCCAGTGGAGACGCCAACCCTCAACAACAGGGAAGGGACCAACAACAGGTTCTGCCTCTCTGGTGGACAAAGACTCCTGCATCATTTGATGAGATGTAAATCAGTGTCTGCAACACCTGGGATCTTATACAAAAACAAGCGGCCTGGACTAGTTCTGAACCCAAAGAATAGTAGATAGCAGACATTTTGTGAGTATAAGAAATTACAGGAAGTAAACAAGCATCCTGTGATCCTCCACTGACCTTTTATTCCTATCAGTATTATTCAAACACGCATTCTTCTTGAATGCAATCTCTTTCCAAACCCCAACTTTGTCCACACCCTTCTATTTGAATCCCAAATACATTTTTTAAAAGTGTACTTCTCAAAAACACAAAACCTAGACAATATACCTCTCAAATAACCCAATCAAGTGACGGGATATTTTCTCTCTCCATTCTTCCTTAGGAGGAAAATATGAAAAACTATATTCACCAGACAGGAGACTATTTTTGTACTTACATTTTTATAATTTACAAAATCAAAGTAGGGACACTTTTTTAAGCATTTATAAACTTTTTTTGTTATCTTTTTTCCCTCTAAAATCTTTCCAGAAAAAACTTCTCATCTATGATAAGATATGACATGCAAGATTTCCGGGGATACAGAATTCTCTGGAGAAAGTCAAGGGAAATTGATTCAATTGGGAAGATAAGCCTGATCCTTAACTGTGAACTGGCTACTCCTGATGCACATGACAAGGCTTAAGAGGTTAAAGTGGTTCTGAGAGGAGTACAGTGTGACTTTGTTTTTAGAAACTCTACATTTAATTGAAATGACATATGACGAAAATGATCTTTAGATGAACAGGGTCTTAATTTAGGCATTTTCTTATCAGGATGGCCATGTTCAGGATCCACCCACCAACATACCAGAAACCACAGTTGGCAAATGCTACAAGCAAAGCATTTCCTGCATTCTGAGGGCCAGATGCTTCACGACTTTCCCCTAAAAACACAGCCAAAGGAGTAGGTGTTCAGAGCCTTGCACAATCTTGCATGGTGTATGTAAAGGCACATCAGCCATATGTTAACATCAAACAGGTGAGAGTGTCTTCCCTTATTCTCAGAAATTCTTTTAGTGGAGAGAAGGCCAAAGGACTACATTTTCTACCTCATCACCTTGTAAGTTAAAGTTTATAAACTACACATGCTACATTAAGTAGTAATTATTGTAGTCCCCATCCATGTGATATGTCAAAATATCACAAAGGAAGGAAGAGCAAACATTACTAAAGAAGGTAAGCAACAGCTAACGCCTAAAGAGAGCACTGTGGTTTACTTCACCCTACAGCATATTCTACCTACACCATTTCCAACAAGTTACTCTCAGCTTTGTCTCCTACTATCTTTAATACATAATAGAATAATTACTTATGTCAAATTCTCCAAAAAGCACTTACCTCTACTTATAAGTGAAACACTTTGAAAAGTAGGAATCAGAACTTTGCAAAAAGGTTTTCTGTCCAAAAATTACTACAAATATTCTGAAAGTTATAAAAAGTATTCCACTCCTGTCCAACAAAACAAAAATAAGCACAGACTACTAATTTTAAACCTGAAAATACCAAATAAAGAAGGGTGGCTTTCATCCACAGGTGAAGAACACAAAACTCAAGTGCAATTTGTATGTGCAACTACTGGACAGTTCAGAAATAATTATAGAGTGTGGCTGGCTGTAGATATAACCTCTTTTCATGTATATATATGCAAGATCCATGCTTATAATAGTAGTCCCTGCACATACAATCCATATTATTTTGTGTCAATCTGGCATATGTCATTGTACATGTCTGTCTACAAAAATGAAGCACAGAGTAAAGGAGAAAAACCTGTTACGGCAAGAATGTAACTTCAACATGGCAAAATCAGATTGCCAGAGCATCCCTAATTCTGCAGGCTTGGCTCTGTGCATTAGAGTCCTTTGCTACTTGATGAACCCAGATTTATGCAACACGATAGATTGGAAAATTCAGTAATACAGAAAAATCAGATGCATGTATAGTTCCTCTATCCCTTGTCTTTCTATGGCATTTCTTGACAGTTACCTCAAGGCAATAACTTTTTTCCCTATTGACTTTTGGACAATGCAGGGATCAGAAAAGAATGCACTTCAAACAGTGGCAGAAAGAAATCTAGAAACCAGATGGGGAAAGCCTATCAATTTTTTTAACAATATAATTAAAATTTGGGAAAGAAAACTAGGAACACTGCATGGAAAAAAATTATTTGTTCCCATATTTTGAATGCATCTAAACCTCAAGATCTTGTCTGCATATAATTTCAACCAACCAGATGATTCTCAAGGAACCCTCTGAAATGAAGAGGTCACTTAGTCATTACTTAAGTGTCTTCAGTTTTTGGAATTGTGCCACTGTATCAGGATTAAAGGAGACAGGACCAAGCTCTAAACAATCTTTGGTACTTTACATTAAATCACTCCACTTGCTTTCTCTTAAGAAGCTTAGACCATTCATGTAAATTAAGAAAAGGTCCATTATTTAAAATTAGGTTAAACATTTAATTTCTTGATAATCCACTTTATCTTCCTTCATTTGTGAACAGCTTGCTCACAAACACAGGTTGGAAAAGAGTCTGGTTGACTGAATCAACACAAATGATCAGCTATTCCCTTCCATGTCGTGTGGGTCTTCCCTGAATGTTGGCTGGATAATGGCATTTCCAATGCACCTCTCCAGAAAGCCACAACAACTTCAGATGCTGTGTCTTATTTCTACATGTTTACTACTATATCTGACAAAAGCCCTTTTCAAGAACAACATATCTAGTGCAGGTAAAAAGCAAACAACTGATACATCTCACAACTTGACAAACAATATTTGTTTGGACTATTTACCAGCTGAACACTAAAAGGTTAGAATACTACACAAACATACATACACATGTTGTCCCAGTCAGTCCCAGAGCTCATGTTTACAGTAACTACCCACTCTGCAGACTCAGACTGACATCTAAGAATAGCAATGGGTTTTCTCTGGCTCTTGGCATTTATGGCAGGATGAGTAATGATGCCAGCTGCAGCAAAAGAAGGCAGAGGGGTGGACTCACCAGCCACAAACATGGAGATCAGCTCAAATGCTGCCAGCAATGGTATGGCTAAGAGCAGTCCCAGGTGGATCAAGTTCTTCTGTTTTGGGTGATAGATGTTATCATCTTCCCAACAGCTAGTCCAAAAGCATACACAAAGGATTTTATTAATTCTGTAATTTCCCTTCATTCCACCAAATGCAGCAATTTCTCTCAGTCTGTTTTAAGAAGGTGTTATTGAAAGTTAAGAGAAACAGTGAAGACAGTTACTCCAGCTTCATCTATATTCCACAGCAAGTGATGTCAAATCAGCTTGCAGTTATGAGGTGCTCCATCTCTTGTCTATGAGTCTGTTTTAGCCCCTGATTAAACCAAAAGTGGTCTGCTATTTATCCAGGCCACCAAATGCAGTCCACATGCCCAATGCATGTGATTACTACCTCCACATGGTATTCTCAGAAACAAACACCACCTGGTGTCTCTATTTTCCCTGAAGCAGGATGGCAAATGTTGCCAGAGTAAATATGCTAAGAAGTGTACATAAACCTGGAATCTCAAATTGCTTTCTTGTGTTTGCAGAAGAATGAAAATCATCCTTCCTCTTACTGCTTTGGTTCTTTTTTTTTTTTTTTTTTCTGGTTAAAGTACTAGGCATGTAAACAAAGCAGGTTATGTCAGACAGGCAGATATTATTATTTCTTCATTGTTCGTTGCCCACATCTGCCTTATACTTATCTTAGCTCCAGTCATGCTAGCAAAAGTACAAGCAGAACATTTGGATTCAGGCTCTCATTCATGCCCTTTAAAGTCATTATTTTAGAAAATGTTTATACAGCAGAGGCATTTCTCCTACACATAAAAATTATTGAAAAACAGGAAAAGGAAATTAATGCTTCCTTCAAAATTACCACTTTTGGCACAGTCTTGAGTCTGTTACTGTGATACTCAATGGTGCCTTCACCTTTGTTCATGTTTACAAAATCCTGTATTTATTTTGAAGTTAAGATTTGAATATTTTTACTGGTGTTGAAAATTTTCAAAATAGTTTTAAATTATCATCAAATTACACAGAACATTATAAAAAAATGTAGTCACCAGTATCATATTTTCAGAATGTAACCCAGGAACTTAAGAAATTTGCAATGTCTCACCATGGCCCTAGGATGGCTCAGAGAGACATTACTTCAGGACCAAGCAGTCAACAAAATTTCTCTTGGTCTGACAGAGTTTTTACTCACTAGCAATTTTCATCCACTGCATAGTATGCTGTTACCTTGCTGTATTATGGGGAAGACAACTCCCCATGCCTTAGATGTCCTATAGTACACCTGTGCAGTACCAAAAATTATATGCCCTCCATACCTTCATTGATGAAAGTAAATAGTACCTGTTTTGATGAAAACAGGCTGAACAGAATAAAACTCTACTTTTGTGCAGATTTTCTGCAGAAAGGCAAAGGGGCACTTCAAAAACCATTCAGGCCCCAACACAGTAAAGCTCTTCAAAACTACCTTAAATCATTTTGACAGCAATGAGTGTGTAAATGTTCAAGTGTTATAGCCCACACAGATGGATTAGAAGCCACCACATAAATTTTGAAGGCATCCTTAGCCAGGGAAAACATGGCAATGATACTGACTTTTCATAACACGCTGCAATCCAAAGAGGCACACATTTACTTCTATGATTAAAGTGCTGGTATTTTTACAAGAGTAAAAGGCTCAATCTGGATTAGCAACAGAAGTGGAAGACTTTTAGAAGACTTCTAGACTATTCTGAAGGGACCACTGCCTTGTTAGTGGTGGGAACACAAAGGATTGCAGAGATAACCACTCAAGCTATTACAGATTATCCTAATGAGATAACACTAACCAAGGAAAGGAGTTCTTGCTCTTCCCCTTAGACTGGGCACAGAAGAATATCTGTAGCACAAATTCTTACCACACAAGCGTTATATCAACCGTTACCAGTCCTAATTGCTTTCAAGCCCTTTAAACAAAAGGTTTGATGAAGCAGTGGCTATATTTTAGCAGTAGCTATATGTCTGCTGAAGTCACTTTTGGCAAGGATCTATGCAAGACTTCTGACAAAGGTCAAGCCAAATTCAATCTTCATGCAGCTTCACTGATGACACTGTGCCCAGGCAATCATATTCTATGTTTACTTCATGGATGGGAGCCCATAAGCAGAAAGCGAGTGGACACAGCTCTTTGTTGACAATATATTTTTCAGTACTGAGGACTAAGTTGTATTTTCATGTCAGAAGGCACCAAATTTGTTGTCCTGATATTCTCTGAAAATTGTCACATATGACCTCATGTCTTAGTTCAAGGGGAGAACTAAGATATCTATGTTGACCAAGAAAAAAAATAATCCCTCTCCCTTTAAATTTAGAAACAAAAACTTTAATTAGGAAATATATATATATATATATATGGAAAAAGATAACAGTTCTCAACCACAATACATTTATATGTATCTCCAGAAAAGACCAAACACCAACAGCTTGTAATAAAATCTTCCCCCTCCCCAAACGACAAGGCAAACAGTTAAAAGGTCTTTTGGCTACTCCCAAA
>VWZF01002979.1:69575-105818 GCA_013396755.1 Sclerurus mexicanus
TAGCCAAGCGATTAGCGTCTGGATATGAATATTCAGTTCGCCCTTTGTTATCCAGCTTTTACAGACTAAGGCGTTGCCTGCAAGCTTTTAGGAAGGAATTCCAACGAGTATTGAAACTGTAACACCTCACAATTTTCAAAGACAAAATACATTTCCAGCCATCCTGATTATAGGACAAAGAATATCAGAAATAGAAAAATATGAATGGAGTGCCATGAGTTTTACAGCTGGTCACCTTTCCCCTAGATCACCATTCCTCTACCCGCAGTGAAAGCACATTAAACTTTTTCCTCTGAAATGAATAATACCTGTGAGGATGATTGTGAACTAGAAGGACTGTGGTGCTGAGAAGGCAGCAGGGAGGAAATAGAGGGAACAGGAACACAAGGAATGATAACACAAAACATCTCTGGGAAGACCCTGTACACCTATACATATGTTAATTTTTAATTATATGCCACTTGGATTCAAAGCCACTTAAGAATATGCATAGAACAGCAATATAAAAAAAAAAATCTGCAATTGCAATATTTTTCCTTATGCTCTGAGAGAAGAGGCCCAAATGATTTCTACTTCTGCCTTGCAACTAAAAAATTCAAGATACTAAATAGCTAAATGCAATGATGACATCATCTTTCATGGATCAAGTCTCATGAATTATGTATACAGCAGCAAAATCCTGCAAAAAAGTCCTGCTGAGGCATTTTCATTTCCATGAGCACAGTCCTACTAAGTGAGGCAGATTCTGTTACGATTACTGTGACCTTGAATATTATGTAACTACAGGCTGGGAGAGATTTTATTTTCAAAAAACCTTCATGGAAAAAAAAAATAAAGCTACTATTGGTCATGACAGAAGGGGGAATTTTATCTAGTCATATTCTAGACAACAGAGAAAGGAGAAAAATTGATCAAATATTGAATAAAGCCACAGTTTCATCAGACAAGAGAGACAAGGTAACTGAAAGAAATCATTTGAGTACATCCCATAAACTGAGAATGTAAGAAACTTGGTGGTTTGCAGACAGGTTTTAGTGGACTCATTACACCTGGCACCCTTGCAAGCTAACACAGCAAAGCTGTCTCTTATCCAAGGCTATGGCACATGTAGAAAACTTCCACTCAGGACACACCCTGCCATTTTTGGCTTGAGAGTCAAGACATCAGTGTGGCTGCAATCCAACACCTTTTTTTTTGCTGACTTCCAATGTTTTATGGCCTCCCTGATGGAATAACAAGGCCAGTACTGACCCTGGAGTAAGGTACAAAATCAAGTACTGCTTCCATCTGGTTGCTGCTGTTTCCTCTGGATTTTGCCTGCACAGGGCAGGTGTTCCCCCAGGGTAGCTGAGCCTACTGAATACTCCCTATTGTACTCCCCAGGGCTTTTATCCAGGTGGATTGTTGATGATTTTCAGCAAAGATCTTCCAAACCTACAAAAATCTGCCTGGGGTAGGTCATCAGCTGCCTTTGGGCAGAATGTCCCAGCCCTTCTTCTGCTTGAAATATACCACAGTTCCTCTAGCGAGGGGTATCTGAGCACGCAGCATCTCTCCAGTCACCAAGCAGCAAGCATGTTTCCCTAACATTTACACAGTCACAAAGGCCAAATTCTCCATTTAATAGTAATGTTTAATAACTTCTGTTCTTTAGGCAAACAACAATACAGATGGGAAATTAAGCACTGATCTTTGTGATTATGACATTGCTCACTCAACAGGCCAGATCTGCAGTGCAGTCTGCACTGAGCAGGTTTTGTGTGAGTTTTCCTGTCCTCCTCTATTGGGTGTGTCTGAGTCATTTTCCACTGTATTCTCTCTGCCTCCCGTTCTGGCCAGAAAGAGGATTGATAGAGCAGCTTGGTGGGCACCTGGCATCCAGCCAAGGTGAACCCACTAAACCTGCCAATTTCTTTTCTTTAATCATTAACACATCAAGTGGGCTGTGCGGCCAGGAGCCAATGCCTCCAACACATCAGTATTTCAAACCTGCAGGATATGTGTACATATCTACCTACATATTTATGTGGCAAGCACAAATATAGTAGTGAAATGAACAGTAACATGAGCTGTCAAAAACCCAAATACAATTCCCATGAAGTCAACAGCACCATTTCACAAACAATGGCGGGTGGGTTACAGGCCACAAATCCTATCTTTATCTACTGTGCAGAGAAAGAGAGGCTTGAAACATCCATCTTTCATCTTCAAAAAACCCCAAATACCTCCTCATATGGGCTAAAAGGATGCTCTGGGGCAGCTGACAGCAGGGAACTTGTGTGACATTTTCAAGAGCATGCAGATTATCTTCTGCTGAGTCCCATGACAGATCAGCAATTTCAAAGACAATCTCACAAGGTATTGAAATACCTTTTAAAATCTGACTCTCTGGACAGGGCATAGCTCACCTAATTTTAAATGTAGAATAATCTGCTAAAACTTCACACTGACAATCTGTCTAGAAGCTACCTAATTTCCATTAACCGCTGGGCTTTGCATGTGTCAGTCTCTTAAGATTAAAAACAATCCCGGAAAATTAAAAAAGGCCTGACTAGATTGCACAACTGTTGACAGGTCAACTTCTCTCAAAGGCTGCACTTCAAGTTGTGCCAATTTCTCCCTGCTTTTAATCTGGCCCACAGTCTACACATCACTTTCTCTCAAATTAACACATATTTGACAATTTTGTAGATTGTGTTGCCTAAAATTGAGGAAAAAACTTCTGAGGCAATATTATCGAAGTGAGGTAGAGAGTAGTTCTTTACTGAAAAGCTTTTCAGGTTCCCAAAGTATAAAGATGAGTGCTCTGCATAGGGGTGCTTACTATTTTAAAATGCTACTTAATTACCATAACTAAAGGTTTCATCTAACCCAAGAACCATCCACCCTGGTGCCACTCTCAGAACCTCTCTTAGGTCTGCCCCTTGGCATGCCTCCTTAGAATTGAGTTGGGGGTCTCAAGACCCCTTTCTTCTTCACCATCATCATCTTCACGCCACGTTCCTTTCTTGGAGCTTCTCCAAGGTCCCTGGATCTTCTATCTTGTTTTGACTACAATATGGTATCTTACTATTCTAGGCCTGGTATGTGAGTCCCAAGCAAGATGTTCTAGTTGCTATCTTACCCTTAACACAGAAATTCAGGAATGTAGCACAGAGTTAGAAACTGCTAGTTGCTACATTAAATATGAGAAGCTATAGAGCTATATAAAAACTTACAAGTATACAAATATATAAATGTATATACATATATTTACAAATATATAAAGCCTCAAGGCATCACTTGCAGTCATTTATTGACTTGTGTGAAAATAGACTTTGCTGGGAATCATATTTTTAGTTACAAGTACAATTTACCGTAATACCATTTTGTTTTTGGTCCAGAATTAACTTGAGTATTGGTACAAGTAGCAGCTCTCAAAAACTTGCCAAGAATGAGAGGAATACTTTCAGTGGGAGTATAAAATAGATTGGACACTGTTATTCTAATAAGCACATTAATTCCATGTGCAAGAGAAATAAAGTGCTCATTCATTACCCAATTTACAGTGACAGCCTAGTGAGATATCTCATTTACATTCTGATAGCTCCAAGAAATGAACTGAATTCCCACACAATCACAAAAGGCCAAAGTTACCATTTTCCTTTAAAAAAAAGAAATAAACTTAGGTCTGTCTCTGGAGCAGATTGGCTGTAACTTTGAACCTTAAAGGAAATGAGAGAGAGAAAGAAAGAGCAAGGCACACATCATAAGAGGGGGTGGGAAAAAGCTAATGGCACTGGGAATGGAAAAAGAGGGCATTAAAAGAATTTCCTACTCTAAACAATGTGCAAAGTTAAAAATACCTCCTCCTGAGATAATCCTCTTCATAAATACTCAAGACAGCTATTTATAGCTGTCTGGTAGCCTCCAAGAGAGATTTTTATTCCAACAAAGGAGGTATATACAAATGCAGGACCTGTTTAAAGAACTATTAAAACTGATAATAAATGCTCATGCATCAGCTAGCCTTATTGGTGCCTGTTTTCAACTCATTCTAAACATGGCTTTCCTGGATACTAGTACATTTATCACAGGCCAAATACCTATGGTTATAAAGGCCAGCACCTAAGCATCTGCAATGCGAGGTGCTGAGCTAAAATAAAGAGCATGCAAGTCTCTCAGCACTTCCTTGCTTGCCCAGAAGCTCTCACACGACAAGAGCCTTGAGCCAGGATTGTCTGGAATCATCCAAGGAGGGACCGTGTTAGGACCCCTGCACCATGGGTAAAATCCTGCACCACTGGGAAACCACCTGGCGCAGAATCGTGCCAACAACTCAACTCACAGGAGATGTTTTAAAAATTTATTCTTCTTCCTACTCTGTCCTTCCATTTTTAAATCTTTGCACTAGATCAGACTTGTTGGTCTGATCAATCCCAGGACTTGCCAACATACATTCTTATTGTTTTGGTTGCCTTCAGCTTTGAGCTTGGGAAAAAAAAAAAAAAAAGGTGAATATACTTTAGAAATCCATGGGAGGCTTCGCTGAGGTAACTCATGATACCAGAATGCATATACTGCTGGCATGTTTTTTTAGGGCAGAGTAGACCTGTGATGAGTAGGGATAAGGGACCCCACTACCTTTACCTGATAAAATCCATGTGTCCCATCAGATGGGTCTAACAGGTTGACCAACACCCACTTTAACTCCCTGCCAGGAACTGTATTCTTTCTTTTTATCTCCTGATCTCAGGTAAGCAGTTACATCTTGGAGTGTAAAGGTAGGTGAAAGAGATCCTGGTTTGTCCCTTTTTAGATCTTACAAAGGAGGAGGCTTTCAGTGCAATCACTGTCTGGGTCACGTTTGCTAATGACTCCACCCACATTTAATTGATGAGTTGTGACCACAGTTTGTATTATCTGTAACTGGTTGACTATATGCTCTGCAATTTCACTGTCAATTAGCTATATCCTGTGTTAATTAAGACTGCAAGAATTTCATAGCAATACAGACTTTGTAGCACAATTCTGATCATGAAGTTCAACTAATGTATATTTTTCAGCTCAGCTTTGGTTTGGTTTCAGTTTGGCTCCTTGAAGCTGATTTGATTTTAAAAAAGACTTCTAAAAGTAATTATTTGGACTAAATTGCAGTTCATTAAATGAATAACAGTTTAAACTAGTTTCAAGTTCACATTTAATTTAAATATTTGGTGCTGCTTTCCAATTTGTGACTGCGAGTAGTACTGAAAAAACACTGATTTGAGGTTTAATACACCTAACAGCAAAAGAGGAGTTGCTAAGCACAATTTAGTTGATGCAGAGGAGAGGAGCCAAGCAACAAAGTAAATCACATTGCAGCAGTGCAATTTTCACAGTGATAACATCGCCCCCTATGCCCTCCCCCAGAAACACCATTTTGCCCTGCATCACAAGCCTCTCAGGACACGAGGTTCACAGCTCAGTATCAGGATGCAAAGCCTCTATCCTAATTTCTTAATGGAGCAGTCTTCCACTTCAGAGAGTGTTCTCTGAAGAAGTTCATCTGGAGAATCTGGAGAAAACCAGAGCCACTCATTGTCACCTTGCAGGATATGTACAACTTTTCCCCTCTCCCTCTCAGTTTCATTTCTGAAAAAGTGTTTGGGATAAACTTTCCTGGTTTTCAGCATACTTTGCTAGCTCCCCATCACCAAAAGCTTCTACCCATACAGGTTTTCATGAAAAACAAGCATTTCATCCAGTTTTTGTAATGATGAAATCAATAAAAATTTTGCTGACAGAAGGAATAGGCAAACAACCACCTCTGAGTGCCTGAATGTTAACACTTCATTTGCATGCAACTCTCAGTGGAAGCAGAGTTTGCACAGCAAAATAAGCTGGTTTGAGACATGACATTTTAATGGTAGTCTAATCTATTGCCCACAGCTTAGCAATGTAATGAGTAGCCTATAAACCACACAAGTGCTACAGACTGACATCCCTATTTCAGTCATAGTATATGCTTTTAGACACAGGAAGAACCATACCTGGATAGTACAGTACATTCCATTCCACCAATGGCGACTCAACAGCATCATCTACATCTGACTCTCATTCTTTCTGGCATTCAATTTTATAGCTTTTGGAATACGATAACAACTATTATTCCACCCTCTCCCCAATTCTGTGGTCAGCAGCCCATTACTCCTAGAATATTTAATTGATAAATAATGGGGAATGAGGTTAGGGAGGAGGAAGTCTAGCAAATGGAGTTGAGTTACATAAGCAAACTTTTTTTTTCCCCCTAGAAATAGTAATTTATTATCTGTTCCCAACATTCACTAAATGTACAGGCTCAACTGCCACATTCCCATCTTCTGCCTAAACAAGATTTCAGGCAGTTCTGTGTCTTTTGAGGCTCATAAGGCGAAGTTGCATTTGCCCTAGTTTATGAAATGCTCAAATTGCAACTTGCAAGCAAAGTGCAGTGCAGGGTGTTCTGTAAGAAAGCTCACAGCTGTTCTCTGTCTTAGAGAGATGATGTGGTCCTGTGGCTGAGACACGGCTTCTTTTCCCACTAAGTGATTAAAGATGGAACTTGAAGTAAAATATGCTATGACACTCTAAATCCATGATGACAAAAGGTACATTTACAAGAAATAGGGATGTGGTTCTAGTTTAAGGGAAAAAAAAAAAAGAGGAAAACAAAACCAGGGAAAAAATATTAATCTGATATGTCCATAGCTGCTATCCCAGGTGATGAATCCAGTTCACAAATGGCAGAAGAGTACCTTCAGGGAAAAAATATTAATCTGATATGTCCATAGCTGCTGTCCCAGGTGATGAATCCAGTTCACAAATGGCAGAAGAGTACCTTCAGTCAAAGGGTCTGGTATTGCTCCTGTCCTGTTTTCTGATTGCTTTCCTAAAATATACGCATTATGTTTGTTAGTTTTGGCCAGAACAAGTTTCCACATGTCTTCCACATCCTTCTCACACAGACACTCCACAACATACTGAAGTACCCTATCCACTGGCCTTTCAAGATGTGACTCTAAAGCTTGCACAAGCATTTGAAAGACTCTTCAGTCTGCTCTTAAACAAAAGCTATGCCATGTGAAATACCACAGAATCCAGTAGAAAAGGGCTACAAGGAGGTGCTGTTACTCCTTTCCAGCTTCTGAAAGCATTAATTGAATTAAGTACAGAGCTGCTCCATAAAAACCCTGTATCCTATGCAAATCAGCTCATACCAACTCAGTGTCAGCCACCCAACAGCCAGTAAGTCCCAGCATTATCAGGCCGTCAACCTAATTATATCCTTTCTTGCCAGGGAAATCATCAGGACATGCACTGCAGTATCTCCCTATCAACATCCAAGAGTCAACAGTGAGTGGCAGAGATAAGCAATGGCTCTGCATACAATTTCCCCTGCAATAAAATATACAGAGTTCTTATTAAATGTAAGTGAGGTGGGCAAACCTCCAAAGAGCTTAAAACTTACGGAGGACTCCTGAAGTCCATAACTAAAGCTGCTTTTCATGGCTTATCCTTCTAAAAATGGCCTGTACCTTAGGCCTGGGTGATTTCTACATCATTCTCCAAATTCTGCAGCTGCAGCTTGGAGAAGATCTAATAAAAAAATAAGTAAACAAAAAGCATTCATACATACCTTCTGATAGGTTTTTGGCTGTGCCACTGAGTCCCTCATCACTCCCTACTGGCAAAGCTAAAGTAACAGCACTATCATGTTACAAGGATGATGCAGAGATTTACATTGAGTAAATAACTGACAAGTAAATAATTTACAAGATCTCCAATGCTTTGAGTAAAGGGAGACAAAGCAGCTTATACTATGAGAGGCTAAAGGAAGCAATAAAAAATGTAAAAATGGCATTGCTATTCTCATCTCAAGGAATCACTTTCAGCTACCTTTCAAGCAGTCTACTCTGGACAGATTTCTTTATGCTTACATCTTACTTCATCAAATTAAGTATCTAATGTTTAAAGAGTCTAAATTTTAACTAGCAAAGAGGTTGTCCTATTTAAAAAAAAAAAAAAAGTGTTAATTTTAAACCCGTTCTGCAACTCCTGTTTATCCTGTGTTGCAGAACAACTTAAAGGCACCATAGCAGTAGGCCATGAACATGGAAACCCATTTCCTGTAAAAGCTGACAATTCGTCTGATAATAGTTTACATCTGCAGAAGAATCTCTTTTATCAAACATGTTTTACAAACTCTAGACACATATCTCTATCAAAATGTAGTTACCACTTGTGTAAAAAGTGGCAGCCTGCAAAATCATGTACTCCAATGGGACAAGGAAATATTTTTTGCCACATTTTTTGTCCATTAAAATGGCAGATTCTTTACCTCTGAGCACTGAAGACCTCAACATTTACCAAATGTAATCCAAATAAAGACAACATTCAAAATTTTTTTATTGAAAACTATTGTCTTGAATACAAATGGTCCAATTTACAATATGTTAGGTAGCTGCCAGATGTCAATAGAAAACAAACACATGCTGTAAATTCAGTCCTTGGTAATTAGGAAAATGTGTGTGTTCCCCAAGTCTGCTTCTCTATAGGTAGGACTAAAGGGTAAGATTATGTCATTTCCCTTTGCGCAGGACTTCCCATTGACTTTCATAAAGAATTTGGCATAAAAACTGATGACAGCGTACATACAGCCCAAGTTGGGGGAAGAACAACCAATAAATAAATGAAGATGGGTCGGTGACGGGAAAGTAATTTCTGGTCAGCAAGACATCTTACCAGTATTTTCTTCCAGCAGTATAATGATGATCTCTGCCCTCAGTTATACTAATCCCTTAAATCCAGAGAAATTACTAAATGTGCACAACCACTGAAAACAGGATTCAGATTGAAATGAGTGAAAGCAAGCCTTAATACTGAATGCAACTTAACATGGAATAGCTATGAAGATATGACATAGCCTGTTAAATGGGTCCCCTCCTGGATCTATCCTGTTTTAAAATATATTAATTAATAATTGTTGGATTTTCAGAATTCTTCTGTTACCTGCAAGCATGGAGTTTAAAAGCTTTCATCAACTAAACTGCATGTTTTGAGATACTTACTCCACTTCTGTGTATTTACGCCTTTATCTCCTCAAGAGACCTTACATCCAGCAAAACTATGCAGCCAACAGGCTGAGAAGTCACATTTCCTCCAAAGTCAGCATAACCACAAGCATGCAAGATCTATAATGATATCAAAGTCATTACATCAGGAACTCATTGTAAGTATGATGTGAGCATGATAGGTAAAATCAGCATGGAGCCAGCAAAGGAACAGGGAAACAAATGAAGAGAGTTAACTTTTAAGATGTGAGTTACCAAAACAACACCTTCAAGCACTTCTTTTTACTCAAAATGCCAGAGCTGGTGACACAGTTGAAGTCTTTCATTATCTTCATAGTTTAATAGGTACTGTATTAGCAATTAGAATTTGGCTTAAAAACCAATGACGGGTACAGCCCAAGGAGAGGGAACAACAATGAAGAAATAAATGAAGATGGGTTGGTGACAGAAAAGTCATTCCTAATATCTAAGATGAAAAATTAGATTACAGTAGACAAAATATTAGATTACAGGTCCATTGAATTTGCCTAAATATTTCTGGTTTACCTTGAAGATATATTTTCTTCATTCAATTTATGTATGTCCTGTACATATTCAGGCCTGACAAAACATGATGATATTTTCATTACTTAGTAGGAGATTTTCTCATATTAATTTAATCACCAATATATTCCTTCCTGTTAGAATATTGAAATCACTCACCCACTCCACGAAAAAATTTTGGTGAGAAATAAGACTATAGCCCTGAAGAAACTTAAGCAACCCTCCAGTCTAAGATGATTACATGCTAATGAGAGAAAATACTCTCTACCTTGTACAAGAGAGAAGGGGAAGGCAGGCAGAATGAAACCGTTTCCTTAAACAAATTCATCTTGTGGCATTCCAGCACAGACAAACCCTCCAGCTATCATAACTCACTGGCTTGAAAAGGTCATTAGCACTCCATCCCATTTTGTTAGGAGAATGAAAAGCCAAATTCATAGCCATGACATGAAAATTTGCCCTTAGTATTGCTGTGGGGTGATCTGAACCCTGAAACCCTACAGAGGCATTTCTTTGGGTTATTGCTTATGAAATATCAGCCCAGCACATGCATACACATTCTCTGTGTGAGAGTCACAAATACATCCTACAGCCCCCGTGAGCACAGCAATAGCATCAATACAAAATACACAGCACTTCAGGCTTTGCTTTTCCTCCCTTTTTCTATACTTCCCTACCCAACTATTTCTTTCTCCTTTTTAGAACAGCCTGAACAGTGGCACCAGACACATGCTGCCTGCACTCAAAAAGTAAGCTGCCGTGGGAAGCACTTTGTTATCCATGTTGCTGACCTTCAGAGGAATACCCCACTGTGCAAGCTGGACCATAAAAGGAATCCATGTGTTGCCAATGTTTAGAAAAGCCACCTCTTGTCTTTCTCAGCTATGGTGCTGCCTTATTAAGACATTGAAGTAGTAGCCGCTGGAGAATCTTGGGAATGATCTGAGCAACAGTGTCCAGAAAAAGCTTGTCATTTTGTATGGGCTGAAAATGAACTTGACAAAGCTGTGAGGACTGTTTAGCTTCATGATTACAGGCTAGTAAAAGAAGCCTATTGTAAAAAAACTACAGTCGTGTTATTCCTGTGGAAGTACACCATTTTTTTTCTTTCTAACCAGTCCTAAACATTTTCTACATGGGAAAAAGGGAGAAAACAGTCTGAACATTGAGGACATCATCTCAAGGGATGGTATGATGTGAAAAACTGTGCAGTGGTATAATCATCTCATGAGACTGCACAAGGACAAAATATCATCTGCACATGGTTCATGAAAAGGGCTTTCCTCTCCAGTCTCTACTGTGCTCTGGTCCTCTAACAAGATGATAAGCACTAAGTGAGAGGAGAGGAGGCAGCCTTTTTTGGTGGTTGACTTTTCAACTGTAGCCATTATTGTGAAAATCTGATTGCTAGGTTTTGATTAAAAGTTTGTGACTTCAGAAGAAGGTTAAAAATAAATTTATGAGGTTTGTTGGCTGTTTTTTCCTTCCCCTTCCCAAAAGATCCATTTCACTAAAAGCTATTTATACTATTTATATTCTTTTCTGTGCTAAAAGACACAGTTGGAAGAAGTTTTATTATTTATATTAAGTAAGCATTCTGCTCTGGGGTCAACTTCAGCCCTATATATTTCTCACCACTGTATTATAGTACTGCCTTTATGAAACTCCCAGGATTGATACACAGAGTATCTGATATTCTCCCTATCACTATGAAACCAGCTTGCTTCTGTTAGCACTGTCTGCTTCTTGGAATTTTGCTCAACATAAACATCCTCCCCACCCCCAACCCCAAAAGACATATTTCTGAGAGTTAAGACATGGGAACCTGTCTTGTGGTAAGAAGCTGTATGTCTTGTGAAGAAGTAACTGTATAAGTTTTCAGTAATTTCTGCAGTGCTATTATCATTTTAAGAGTTATGATGCTCAGGGTTTTTTTGTAGTGTCTCTCTATTCACCTTTGCAGAACACTCCTTTGAAATGTAATAGTCCAAGGAATTCAGCTGCCAGGAACAGGAACGGCTGTAGTCAGTGGCTGATTCTGCAGTGCTTGAAGCAAGTCCTTGAGCTCTCTGTTTCTTGACATGTGGTCAATAGCAGTTGGAGGATGTGCATAACATCTGATTCACCTATCTAATTCCAACCTTTCCCTGATCTGCACCTGACCTCATACAACATATAACATTAAAGCACTGGAGGTAGATCAATGTCTGAGTTCCCTGTCTATTATCACTTGTGCCTCCCATCCCTCCACAGAGTCTAATTAACAGCAGAAACAAAAGCAGCTATAGGAAGAAGTGGGATTTGCATGGAAAGTGAAGATCAACAGAGATTGCTCATCAGGGAGTCCATCACCAATGCACCTCCTTACAGTTACACAGTCCTTGTCTCTGCACAGAAGTAGCAAAAGTTTACCTCAAACCTGTTTTGAAACCAAGTGCAGTAAATCAATGCAAACCTCCCAGTCCAAATCACAGAATAGTTAAGGCTGAACAGGATTTCTGGAGATCATCTAATGTGACTGGGCTTAGCCTCCCATGTTGTTTTGGCAAGAGGTTTCGCTGACAAGCAGAAAATGGCATCACAGAAATTTTGTTGCCTTCCACTGTGTGTATTTAATCGACTAAAAAATTTACCATGATATATATTAGGTTTACATCATACAAGGCGTCACAAGGAATGGAGCACTTGTTCAAGTAAATCAGTTTATACATCAAAATGTTGACTCAGGCTGGCAGAAAAGTAGTAGTATGGAGAAGTAACTTAACCAAACCTTTGAGAAGATCTGCTTTTGAGTACTAATTTTCAGCACCTCTCTTATGGTCTCAGCACAAGGACACAGTTCATCTAGAAGATAACCTTTACTAGAGCAGTCCTTGTTGTTGTCTTAAATAATGTCTGCATTGAAAATGGATAATGAGCTACCTTAAAGGAAACTGAGGCATGTTTTCAGCAAATGACAGAGAAAATAAACCAAACCAAAAGACAGTCACAACTTGCTGTTGAGTTGCAGCTTTCCCTTGATTTTCTATGTCAGCATGACAAACTTGCTGGCCTTTTATTCAACAGATTCTCCAGTAAAGATTATTAATAAGCAAGTCTATTTGGACCAATCAACAGGTTTCACATAAAGAGGAGAAAAACATGTATTTACATTTCCTTAATGTCAACCAAGACGAAGCTAACCTTTAATTCTCACATACACTACCCACTGGTTTGTACTTTCCAATAAGTGAAATGAAAAGCATTCTGCTGACTTTACCACTTCCCATCACCCTTGCTGCTCCCCAGGAAGGGAAGGGCTCGGCTGCAACACTGACACAACTACTGCTCCTCCTAATCTGTAACTGTACCACTTCTATTAACCTGACCCTCTGGTCAGGCTGCACGTCAGCATTTCCAGGGTCCCTGCTGTCATTAGACTTCTTTTATAAGGAGTAGTTGCCCACTGACCTTATTTTTGGCCAGGAACATTTCTTGAGCTGCGTGCTGATGACTTAAGTTGCCCAAGAAGCACAGCCACCCGATGACTTTATTCTATTAAAGACCTTGATCACACGAGGACAATCTTCTAGCAAGAGGGATTTTCCTTGTTTAGCATGAGCTAATAAGTAGGTTATGATGAGAGAAATAAAGCTGCTGATAAACCTTCATCTTCACTAATTAAAAACTTGTTTAAAGGCACAAAGCCAAAAATGCAGAAGCTGATCAACCAAATGAGATGCTTCTGCAAGTTGAAATCAGTTTGGAGTTTCATTTGCAAATCACATTTTTCCACTATAGTTCTTTCAACTGAGCTGTTGATGACTGATGATGACTTTGCCCAGGCTATCAGCAATTTGATAGTGTTTACATACTATGCTTATTCATGTGTAAAACTTGTTAGCATTTGATTTTATTTCATCTATTATCCCTGCAAACCAATTAGCGTAAGCTTTTTAAAGGGAAGTCTAATCTTCTGATCATCTGATTTAATTTCAGATATTAGATCATAAAGATGTTAATAAAATGCAAACTCACACTGAGAAGCAGATGTTCCTAGGAACACACTGGCAAAATTTATTTTTATGTCATTCCTTAGAGAGTCTTACAGCTGGGTAATAACTGCAAGTTTCTATCATGCCAAATAGCTTCTACCATTCTGAGCCCAGAACGCCCTGAAAAATAGTAACACAATAAGCAATAAGTTCAACAATGGTTTTGTTCACTAAAAAGAAGGCATTGCAATGTAATAACTAAGAGATCATATCCATGTGGAAATTTGTGGAATTAGAGGCTGTTTCTAGTTACTCTCTTCTGTTCAGAGTAAAAGGGCAAATTAAACAGTGACAGCATTCTCCTTCAGAGCAGCCCCTAATCAATATCTCCCCCAGACAAAATGTTGTGTCACTACATATGCAGAGCAGCGCGCTGAGCTCAGGACTAGCAGCCCAAGTCCATCCCAAAATGCTCTACTTATAAGTAGCTGCTCAGCCTCTAGGTTCAGGCTAAGGGTGCTATGGCAAGAGGGCAGTGCAGGTCAGCCCTGCTCACTTTGCTCCCACTGTCCCTCTTAGACAACAGTAAGGAGGGCTGTACTAGCAGTCAACCTGCATGGCAGGGACTGTGAGAAATAACCAGTGGTATGAGCAGCACTTGATGGCTTTCTGCCCAAAAATGCATCAAGACCCTGTATGGCCTATCTCAGTGGGCAGGCTGAACAATCAGGATACATGTAATCAGCCACTTGCGACATGCATATGCAGCCTATAGAATATATTATGACAGATAAATATATCAACTGTCCTTGCCTGAAAAATACTTTTTAATTATTTTTTTTTTAAGACTGGTATTCAACCAACATCATCTTTGTATGGGAATAATACAGTATTCCTTTCACTTTTTTTAAACTAAATTAAATTTGTTGCAGAGTATCACTATTAAAAATAAGGTCTTATTTAATCAAAAGAAGGGTTAATGTAGAATTTTCAGTAAACTCATTTGTAAGCATATGGATTTGTGTGATGCAGTAGACACAATCCTATGGCCTGAGAATGCTTTGTACAATGAATTAAATTAACCCTGCCTCTTGTGCTAGCTGGATATCAGGCACATGGAAAATGACTAAGCATCTGAGAGCTCAATTATATACTTAGTGTCTAGGGAGAGATACAGATCAACCAGGTTTATTTATGAAGAGAGACTGGGTTAGGCACCTAATAAGACTTAGATATAGTTCAGGGAAGTTTTCCTGACAACTGACTGGCTGTCCAGATCAATGAATATGGGGGATTGCCCTGCCTAAGAAAAACTCTGACAAAAGTAGATCAGGGTCCAAGAACTGAACCTCTTTTATTCTGGGTCAGTTTAGAACAGTGTCTTTGGTCTCCGCTATGGAGAGTTATCTGAAGGCAACCTACATGAAGGGCTGCTGTATTCCTTGCCAGGGAACAGAAAATGCTGCCGGGGAATCTGAGGTTCCATGTCTGCCTCCAAGGGACATACATAGACATCACACTACTCCACTGTGGCTCGTATAGGAAGTTTGAAGGGCCTCTGTCTTTGCAGCCTTAGGCCAGTGTTCAGTTAATGCAGCTTTTTTGCATTTCACATATCTGAAGTCTTTTGTATGAGCAAATTTAGATGGCAGATATGATTCACACTGAAGTGTAATGACAGATACACAGTGCTGCACAAGCACTAGAGGCTACTCTAGCTTAATAGACTTCATACTGCTAATTTGCATATAACATACTAAAGAGATGTTATTTTTCAACATAAACATTGCAGGAAAGCCACAGACACTTACTTGTACTACATTAGCTACATTCCTCCAGACTCATGATTTTCTCTGTGCAATGCCTATGTTTTGGTCTAATCCTGAACATCATAATAAAATATTGTATTGTATTACTCCTCACATAGTGCTCTTTTAAATAGGCATGCTAAAATTGTCAATAATTAGCATTGTGTCTCCATGCCTGTATTTATTAGGCATTTAAATATGGTCCAATTCATGAAAGACTTCAATCCAGTTAAAGCTAATAAATATACAGTAGGAAACAAAGGGCAGACTTTCAGGTAGGTTACCTGGTTATAGGATTGGATTTCACTTTTCACCCAAGAATTTCCAAAATTTTTTGGTGTTTCCAAAGCCGACCTGCTGCTCTGCTGAATGGGATTAAAGATGGAGCATTTTTCTAGCTGTCCAGGTGCTAGATTTGGGCTGTTCTCCTAAAGGTTTGGCTGGTACAGTATATGTAGTACTCAGATTACAGAACAACCTTGACACATATGAGGATTACCGTATGAAATAATGAGCTGATTTTGTTGTCTGCTTAGGAATTGCAGTGGGTTTAGCTCAGTAAAGTTCATACTCTATATGTCTTATTTGGAAGACCAAAACTTCTTTTATAAAACATTTCTTCATAACAATGTTATAGAAAATATAATCTGAAAAAATACACAAAAGCTGTAAAATGATGTGGTACATTCTACTGAGCTTTGCATATGTTTGGTTATTTCCTCCAAGGCATTTGAAAAGCTACAATAGCAAAGACTTGTGTAGTATCCACTCTCACTTGAGAGTGGCTGCAGTAGAGCATGCTTTAATGAGCCACTGGGTCATGCTTTTCTGTCTGGGTTAAGAATGAGCTCCAAGAACTGCAAAAGAGCAATGCAGTGTGAAAGACCAAACCCACCTCAACAATCCAAGTATGTCCTGTCAGTCCTGGAATTCAAGGAAGCTGTGGAGACAGGTTAACAGCTGGAGCACTGTGCTTCAATTTGTTCTCAGCTCTCACACATTTCTAATCCTATTTATTCATTGTCTTAATATTTAACTCCTGGGCAGATGTCATGTCTCAGCTCTGCCAGAAGGTGAGTATTTTATGGAAAGACAAACAAAAACCCTCAAAGTATTTGCAACTTCAGGATATATGAAGCTCGTGGAGAGATAAAACCCCTGTAGTTTCTGTTCTAGTAGCAAAAGAGCCTTGGAATAGAAAAGGGCACAGCCCTCAAGAGGACAGAGACTGAACTTTTGGAGAAGTTCTAAAAAAAACATGAACATTTGGAAATTACATGATCCACATACGCAGCCAGCTTCTCTTATATTTAAACATGCACTCATTGAAAACTTGTATTAAGATCATATTCTTCTCTCCCTGTACACAAGGCTGAATTGAAGCATAGTCTGTGAACAGTCTTTAATAAAAATATAAGCAGGCACTTGGAAACAAGAAATGGGCAAGTCCTAGTGTTTCAAGAAAAAAAAACAACACACACAGAAAGGAACCATTTATGTTCATTCCTAAACCCTCAACATTGTTTCACATTTGTCACCAATGTACACACTATACTAGGGATAACTCCATTGCAGGAATGAGAAGCATATTCAAAAGTTATTTGTGGTCATTCAGTGTTGATCTAACATGGACACACACCCTCACCATCCTGGACAAGAAAAGGAAATTGTTTACTTTCTGTGGGTGACAAGGACGACGCTTCCTGGGTCTCCAGAAGCATTCAGATGCTATGGAAACAAATGTGTTCTGTCTTACCTCTCCAGAAGACAAGAAACATACTTCTCGTTGTCCTGCAATGACATACTCTGCTGGATTTACCTTCTTAACTTGATGAATCTGTCCTTTGTATATTTACCTGAGTTACACCAGACTCAACAGGAACAGTAAAAGTCATGTTAAACGTCTTTCTGGTTCTGTACATGCCTTCACGGATCTGGACTGAAATTCACTTGACTCCTTTTACAGTTGTACCAAGATAAGCTTTGGGAGTAACCATGTGTCCCCTTTTAACTGAAGTTGCATTAAGTTACCACCCCAGGAAGCTTTCAGCCTGCTGCAGGCTGCTACCATCCCTGACCTGCAAGCTGGGTTATTTTTATGAGCATTCCCCAACCCACATCCATGAACATGAATGTCTTATAAAACTGTTTCAGTAAGAGACTGGAAGGAGTCTGCAATTGAGCTGTTGGACCCTTTTTCTTTTCTTTTCTTTTCTTTCTTTTCTTTTCTTTTCNTACTGCCTTTAATAATTAGTGCTATCAGGAACCATACAGCTTTAATGGCAGTGTTATACCCTTTTTAGGGTATATTTAGTAATATCTGATTGGTTTGCAAAAAGATGAGTCCCTTACTTAGGAACAACTGTGGCCCCTGTCAGGACATTCTACAGGGTGGTTTTAGAGAGTCTTTTCGTTGACTTGTGATTTGATGCTAGATAGCCACTTCTCTTTGCCCTGTTTTTACAACAGGATGACCTACTCCTCTCCTTCCCCATGAAATGACCTGCAGTCCCTTAGGGAAGAGCATTACACAGGGCAAATCTGATTCAGACTGAAAGTTATGCCTCAGTCTGACAATGACCCTAAGAGGCCTTCCTGAAGTCTTTAGTCATGATGGTATGGAAATGAAGCATATTGGATCAGCTTCTTAGTATAATTAAAAAAAACAAGGGGGAGAAAACCAAAACCACCATGGAGACAAGAAAATACATTGCTGGTACAATGGCAAGTCAGCCAGTTGTAAAATTGAGGCTTAAGTGCTAAACAGATTGACCTGAGAGTTGAAAGGACCAAATTTTTCCCTCAGTTATGATGAAGTCAAGGAAGTAGGCCTATTGTCACTTTAAGAAGTATTTCACCTCAAGTTTTCACTGCAGTTGCATGCAACTGTGGCAGACCAAAGTGCATCAGCAAGATACTTATAAAGCACCACTCCTCCAGACACACACTCTACCCAGCCCCAGGCTAATTCTTCCTGTATCAGTGACAACATCAAAATGACAAAACTCAATAGTTTTGTTCAAGGGAACATCCTTTACTGCCTAGGAAGAGGCACAAAGCAATAGGTGGTATTTGTTTTTTCCCTGTTGAAAGTCAATCCTCTGTGTTTTAATTACATACAGGATTTTTCCTGTCACTTAAGTGCAACCCATTTCTGTGACAGCCCTGACACTCCAGCACTATATGTATCCTGTGGCTGGAAAGCCAAAGCATTCATCCAGCTCCTTCATGGCTGCCACTGAGACTTCCTCATAAATCATCTGGCTGAAATAACTCAGGCAAGGCTTAATCCAAAGACCACTGAAGTCAGTGGAAAGCTTCACACTGATTTCAGCAAGCTCTGGACTGGTACCTCAGGGCTTTATACAACCATCATCCCAGGCACACAACTCCCTCTGCCTCTGGGGAGCAGGATAAACCCTTGGCTTTGCCACAGATCAGTTAAAGACGTAGCACATCCCATCACCCAAATGGATGGTAGGGTCCTTTTTTCCCTGACCTCACACCTGATCAATACAAACCAGATGCAAAATGTCAGCAGACTGACACAGTTAACACTGTCATACTTTGTTCTGGGTTTCCCAGTCTATGCCTGAAAAGCCTCATTCTCCCATGAGGTACAAGATCTGCTGGATCCCTGCCCATTTCAGTACATGCAATAAATCTGACAGCCTGGGAGAAAGTTGGACAAAGTCCTGTGTTTTCTGTTGGACACATGCCCCCAAGACAGGTCTGCAGTGCTGTTCCAAACATGTTGATAGGCCTCCAGAGATCCAGACAAATACAAATAGGAAAAAAAATCCGGCTGGACAAAATTTCTGGGTGGGTGCAGTGAGCCTATGTGGGGAATCCAGAATGTGTGGGACACCTAGAAAAGGTAAGAGATTAAAATGCAAAAAACCCACTTGCTTGCTGAGTTGCTGTCAATTTGTATCTGGGTTGCCACAGTATGAAGCACTAGCCAGAATACATACCAAAGGTAAAACACAGTGTTGGTCTTCAAAAGACAAAACTGACCTCTTCTCAGGCTCAATCCTAAGCGTATGAACCCCCAATGCCAGGGCTACACAGCACAACAAAGCATCATTTCCAACTGATTTCTCATGGGGGAAAAAGAAACCCACAAAGCCTAACACCAGACCTCCAGGACTGAACTTACACTAAGCTTCTCCAAAGATTAGACTTAAATAGCTGGACATCAGTGGCTCCAGCATCAACAGACATTTGGGAATCTGATGACATGTGTACCCTGACCAGTCCTAACATGGCCTCTGGCCCCTGGTGAAAGCACAATAACATCAAGTTCCTTCCTCTTTAGGCATGGGGTGCATGAGTCGATGCTGCTACAACACATTTTAACCCTCAGTCTTTCTTTGGCAAAGGCATCAGGCTAGAAAGACGTACATTCCATGTACTTTCACCCCAGGAAATGGCAAAATACATCACTGCAACTGGCTGAGTTACAAATACTGTTTGATATAGCTGCTTGAATTTATGGGTTTACAGTTCTACTCAAAGAAGTTTAACCAGTGTCTGAGCAACCTAGCAAACATGTTACAGCCTACACAATCATCCATCTGCCCATCTTCCAATGGAAATGCTTACAACCAGTGGTAGTTTCCCCATAGTCAGGCTACAGCCCACTGATGGGAGGGTGCAGGGAAATGTCCTGTGCCCGAGCAGCAGGTGTTAGTGCTCAGAGCTGACAGAGCATTTTCCACCTCCATGCTGCACCTTAGGACTGCACAATTCACTTCATAAAATGCCTGAAGTGTTCAGAGGGAAGTCTGCTGTAGCCTACGACATGTACATGAACATGCTGGAGTCATATTTTTAAAGGTAAAGTTGATTCCAAGTCCCTAAAAATCTGAATTTGCCAAAACCAATCCATCATCACATTCACTTGTTAATAACTGCCTCAGTGCTGCTGCCCTTCACTAGATGAGAGTAGTGCAACACTGAGCTCAGCTCCTCCTCTGTGTTGCCCCTGCAGGGGGCACATTTCAGGAGATCCTGGCTCCCAAAGACACATCCAAATTGGAGAATAAGGCTCTGTTATTGTTAAGGCAAACCAAAATCAAAAAGGCCAGACTAAATTATTTTTAAGATCTCAAGATTTTTACAGCAGTCTTGTGACTTTAAAGGAGTCTGACTCATGGTGCTTGAATGCTTGAAGTTGGCAGTAGTGGAGGGAGTATGGCAAGATTTTGTGTACAGCAAGATTTTGCATATAGCAATTTATTGTTAAAAGGCTTCAAATGTGTGGGAAAAGCCATGGAGCACATCTGCAGCAATTTGGGAGAAAATAGGGACACGGGCCCAAGCCCTTCTCCTCTGGCCAGGCCGTCACTGAACTCTCCTCTTCCATGAAGGAGGAGACCACACTAAATGCCAAAAAAGCCACCCCAGACATGGCTAAAACACTTTCCAAAAGCTGGGAGAGGGTGGTGGGGTGAACATATACTGTATTTAAGCTTTAATACTGGCAAAGGCAGAACTCCTTATGCCCAACTCCCTGCTGCCTCCACAAGCCAGCCATGGCTGATGCCCAGGCCATCTGACAGCCTTTGCACACTCACAAGAGCCTGGAGGTTTTCAAAGGGAAGTCAAGTGACACTTTTCTATAGTAGAAAACGCCCTACAAACTACACCTCCCAGCATCCTTCCAAGGCCACCCAGGGCCTCTATTCACAAAGAAACCCTAAGGTTTGAGCCTTTTCTTAAACAAATTTTCTTAAAGAAGTGCACTACAAGTATATAGACACCACATGCTATACCATACACTAGTATGGGCTCTGTGCAGTCCCTCCCATGCTGCCCAACACAGACATGCAGCTCCAGGCCCAGGGGGAACTTTCTGGGACAAGAAGGCAGCTTAGTGCCTGGCACATTTGCTCTTCTGCCTTTTGGGGGTGGCGATGGCTGTGCTATGCAAAGGGAGGCTACCACCTAATTTCTCTTTGGCCATCACACTTCACATGAGGTGATTTATCTGCCAGCAATGTTGCTGCTTTCCAGAGCTCACGAGTTCAGCATATAGGCTGACAAGAGCTCACATACTGCGTTTTGTATGGCAGCACTTCCTTCATGAAGAAAGGTAGCTTTGCATCTCATCTACCTGGGATTCCCCCCCTGCCTCCCAAGTATCATCAATTTCCATCAGACAGTTGCTGATGTAGCAGGACCTTATTAAAAAGCTCAAAGCAGGCATACAAAATATATTGCAGTCTGCTGACGTCCATTTAAAACTGCATTGAAAAACATCTTCTTTTCTATAGTATTCAGAATTCAGGGTTTTGTCAGATCATGGGAAAGGACAGAAATGAAAATGAAGTCCATATTCTGAATTAAATACAAAAATGGGAACAAAATGTGCTTAAACCGAGCTTTTATTTCTTTAAATCAATGCAGTGTTAATAAACTAAATCAAATCTTTATATCACTGAAGACATTACAAAAATAAATGGAGCCTGACTCTCTCTCCCTCCTTGCAACAGTACAAATCACGGGAAATTCCACTAAAGCAAAGAGAACTATATAGGTGTAAAATGGGTTAGTTAATCAAATGTCATTCCCAGTATTTTCATGGTGTTTCTTTCATACAGTGACATCACCATACCCACATCAAGTTCTACTCTCATTTTCACCAACGTAAATCTGTAATAATTGGTAGCAAATGCTGCCCTTGTTGCCCACATAAAATTACTATAAGTGAATAAAAAGTGACAGGCACTACAAACACAGCAGCAATTGCACAGTAATGGTAGACAATTCACAGGTATGCTATACTGCATATACCAAGTGTCTCTCAGCTTTAAATTATGTCTTATAACTTTAGATCAAATATACATATCATCTGACATATACAAATATCTGACACACAATCCCTTCTGCACAGCACTCACATAGCATCTAAATACGAGCTTTCCTAGCAATGATTTCACAGGCCCATATTCCACCATTGCTGTTTACATTTATCCATATAACAAAATAACTAGAAGCCAGGACATTTACAACAGCCTAAGGGAATTAGACACTAGACACCCCTCATCTCTCCCACAATATTAACTAAAACTATTTTATGGCACACATCTTTAGCACACGGACTCTTTGGTTAGATATAGCATACTTTGGAATTTGAGACAGAAATTCTCAAAGCCACTGCTTATCAAAAGCAACCTGCCAGCACCATTTTCCATATGTAGTACCTCACCTCTCTGCTTCAAGGCGCATTTCCTCACGCTTTTGCCTCCTGAGTTCTCTGCGGCGTTCAAAGTCGTCCATGGTAGGTGTTTAAACGTTCCAAGCTCTGGAAAGATCCAAATCTAAAAGGAAGATGGTCACTTAGATGAGAGTGAAAACACAATGGATGTGTTTAACTGAGTCCATTTAGTTTTGTTTTACTGTCTTAACTTTGCTGTAACTATTTTTTTTTCCATCAAAAAATTTAACTTCCCCAGCATCGCTGAGGAAAACAAGATTAATGAAATGTCTTGTAGGATAAACATAGCCCATGCCTGCATTTAGTGTCCTAGTTAAAATTCAGTCAACATGCTTTTAGTAAGGACTGTACACATCTGCTAGCCGCAGACTAGCTATTTGTAATGTCACAGGTCTTTTCCACAAACAAATCAACAATTCAGCAGGATTTTAACTTTATCTTCCAACTTTTCACCGGAAGCAGTAAAAACACTGCACAAGAGAGTTCTTGCTTTCTTTAGTTGAGCAGATAATTAAAAGTTTTACAAGTTAGTGCTTGTCTGTCTGTTCCCACTCCCCTTTCACAAAAAAGGGAAACAAAGTAAAAAGACGAGGAAATTAGAAAAAAAAGAAGAAAAAAAGGAAAAGAGAAAAGAGTTGGGGGGGGAGGGGAAGAGAATTAAAAAAGAAAAGAAGAAAAATAAGCTATTGCTTTTAAGTGAGAAGCCAAACTATGTATAAATCCTGCTCAAAGAACAAAAAGTAGCAATATTTCTTTTTTTGTAGTTTAATCCACGCATTTGCCCCATGCCCTACCTTCTTCTTTAAGATTTAGTCCATGAAGTATTTTCCCCTTCACAGTTCTTCATATGCAAAGCCTTTCCAGGCTTGGTTTATATCCCATCAAGCCGAGTATTGCAGAACTTCCCTGCAGTCCCCAAACCAAAAATGACTACCAGAAAAGGGAAAGCTGTTCTCTTTTTGTCCCTGCTTTGTTTACAGAGCTGTCAGTGGTTAGTTAAACTCTGCCTGGAATCTGGCATTTAAGGCCTGCTCTAAGATTGCTTCCTGTGCAGGGCTGGAGGCCTCAGCTTCCTCTGCAATCCTAAACTCTGCGTGGCACTCCAAGGATTTCCACCCCCACGGTCCCCCCCAAAACCACGTTTCCTATCCCATTAGTCCATTTATGCTGCAGAGAAAGCCACTGTGCAGATGCAGATTAAAACTTTCAAAAGTGGCTTATGAGATCCTTGCAGTTTAAGGGAAACAAACCTAAGGTGCATTTTTAAGTTACTTGAAGCACTCTGCAGATCTGCCTTGGAGCTTTATATTTCTGCCTGCCTGTGCAGTATCCAAGCACTCTCCACAGAAAATCAGTGGCACTAGCAAAGTCTTGTCTGACTTAAGGGAATTCATGGCTTTTTTTGCCCCCTTTTTTGGATTAAAAAAATACTGAGGGCAGGGCATTTGTGAAGGTTAGCAGTTTACTTTTCCTAAGGGTGTTTTTGTTTTTAATTTGTTTCTGGATTGGGGGATTTAAAATTTTGTTGTTGATGTGATTTTCCTTGCATTTGTCTGGCTGAGGTTGTTTTGTGGTGGTTCAAAGGGAATGTTAATTTTGCAAATCTTATAGAGACACTACAATTGCTGCTGCTTGCTGCGGATTTTTTAAACTCACAGACCATATATGTAAAAGCAAGTTGCAACAGGATTTTTTTCCAATCTTGTGCTCATTTACCACCATGTACCCCTTGAAGAACACACAACAGCATATCTTCTTGTTTTCTCTCAAGATATGTTTCCACCTCTGCCTATGTGTGCTGCTAAATCCAGAATCAGTTCCTTTGCTGGAGGGCCTGTGAGTTGCAAGACTCATGTGGTTCCCCCTGGCTGAGAGACAAGAAAAAAAGGAGGAATGGTACCCTACAGAGCAAGTTCAAAGCAACATGCTGGTTTCTCTGCACATAGGGCAGATAACGGTGTCCACAGATACTAAGACTGTACCAGGCAGCAGCATTTACTCTGTGGAGTACAGTCACCATTAGGGATTTAAAATATAATGAGTTGACTGTTAGGATGACAACTCATGCACTAGAAGCAAAAATCCCAAAATTTTTTCCTGCTCTACCTCCTCAAAGCAGACACAGTTTGACATCTGATTTATTTGCACCTTCATCACCTCTCTCTAACTCTCTTAAGGTACAATTTTCTTCCCCACAGCTCCCGACTCTGTGCACCTACCTTATCCTCATCCACCCCTTCCCTTCCTACATGGTCCTCAGCACCATCTCTCATCTCCAAATGCTCAAGCTCTCTTCCTCTTGAGGAAGTCTGAGGAGGATAATAACAACAACCCAGAACTATTTCTGTTCTTTCTCCACCCTTTTCTTTCCCAGTAGCACTGGGGAGATTGCACAGCCGTGATAAGAAATTTCCTGATGCAGCAACCTTTCTCCATCCTCACTATTTTTCTGTTGTACAGTGGAGATCAGATGGCTGTCCTGGGAGGACATCTAGAGTTTATTACAGTGCCTCCTCTCAAAGGACTGAGGTCCAGCTCGTGCATGATATTCAGAAGACTTGCAATCCAAATCTCCTTTTTCAAAAATTAGGAAGATACTTGGGAAATAGAGATCACATCAACAGTACAACCTTTAGTTAGCAAAGCCATATCAGTGAGAGAAAAGGAGTCATCAGCCAGAAGGTTCACTTGAAGAAGTCAACTATTTACTGTCTTCCCAAAAATGATAAATTGTCTTTCAGCCTCTGAGAACCACTGGACACTAACATCAATCTGTCTCAAAATGTTTCCTATGTCCACTAAAATATATAATATACAACATATTTTATATATAGCGTATAAAATCTAAGATTCTCAGACAGTTCTTGCCTCTCAGAAGACTCAAAAATAACTCACAGATGAAGGTACCAATTATTTGAAGCATTTTCTACCAACCATTTTTGTGAGCATGCACATTTTAATTTTCCATTTTTTAAAATGAAAATTGTTCATGAGTGAAAACATCCTGGGACAAAACATAACACTCCATCCAGCTCCACTCCAGAGCCTGCCTTCAGAACCACATACGAAAATATCTCTCTGTGTGACCGTCTCCTGTGTGCTAAGAAATTTTTTTTTATTATTATTCTTTGATTGCAATTTTTTGTCCAGTGCTATTCCCCTGACATCCACACATCTGTGCAAATTACTGGAATATGGTCTACTCTTACACTGTGAAAAGGTTCACCTCAGAATTTATCAGTTTGTTGCGTCTACCTCAAAACAAGACTCTAGCCATCTTTTCAATCTTTACACCACTGAAATAATACTGAAAGAATCTAAAGTGGACACTTGAGAGGTTTCCACCATCAGACTGAGAAGAGGGATTTACAGAAGAATTTTAAAGATCTTTGAACCTGTCTTAAAAAAAAAAATCCAAAAAAACAACAAACAAACAAAAAAAAAACAAAACCCACAAAAAAACACTCCCAGAATATACACTGCCTCACATACAAAGCTCTTCTCAGGCTCACTATGTCTTTTGATTCTGAGACTGAACCTTTAGATTGTGGGATGTATGATGAACCCAGTGGTCTTCCTGAAGATACACTAAGACAAAGAGATGACAAATAAGCAAAGTAACTTACCTACAACACTTTACCAACATTGCCATGTTACTTGAATCAGAATCACAGCAAAGCATGTGCCCTGCAAATAGTGTGTCTCTGCAAAAAGCACCCTTCATTTCAAAAGTTATACCAATCTATCCCTCCCTCTCTGCACTTCGCATAATGCCTTTGATCTTCAGTTGACTATGGTTTGTTAATGAAATTTGTTGTTTCTCATTGCCTTGCTAAAAAGTCCTTTCTTCAAGAAAGGACATTTAATCCCTCCCAGAACCAACCACACACATGCAAATCTCCCACCCCTTTTTATGTTTCATCACATAAGAGAGTTCGAAATTTTTTTAATCTTCTTTCTTCAAGTTTTCACCAAGGCATAAAATCAGAGGCACAGTTATATACAATTGTAAATATGCAAATAAATATTTTAATAGCAATTTATGGGAATATGTTTTTTGAAAGCAAACTTTAGAGAGGCTAGGTAGAAGCACATACAAAGCACATAACTGTATAATTCCAACATAGGGAGTAAAATAACCTCCTGCTCGGGCTCAGATTTAATACTGCCCTCACCTTATTCCCAGCACTGGTTTTAGAGACAACTCAGCATCCAGGGGAACTTAAAAAATAGATGAGCTATACTGGTAAAAAGCAAAAATGCAAACTGCTACTCAGGTCTTTGACAAACAGAAATGTCTTTCTTTCGAGACCTACCAGTCACCTTCCTATTATACTCCCAGACTGCGATGTCTACACAGAACCTCTGCACCCACTTCAACCTAGTTGAGCCAAAAAACTTCAAGTCAAAGCATATTTCCTAATATAGCACAGCTGCGTATTGTATATGGCTCTACACCAGCCATGTCTGGTGACAGCACTGTACAAGCACATGCCATCTTGCTTACCTCACACTACAATGAAAAAATTGCAAATTTCCTCTTGGTGACCTTCAGGCCTAAAGAGCCTGTAAGTCATGCCAGTTTCCTTAACATGGGATCACTTGCTGGGACCATTTACCGGTCCAGTGTTGTGAATGCCCAGGGTGAGCCTCACACTAGCAATTGCTAGGTGGACTGCAAACTGTGATGACTGCCCATGCAAGAGAGCAAGGATCAGAGCTCTTGCCAGACCCCCCTCAGTAGTTCAGTGCATTCTACATTAAAGCACGAGGGCAGAACCTGGTTTCGTTTACCTGAAAGGAAGCAAGGGGATTTGGCTTTAGGTTTCTTTGTAACAAGAGTAATCTGCTGCTTAATTTCCTAGCTTATCTAAAAATGCACATGAACTATGTACCATGTATATCCCCTTCCTTCCTTAGCCCAACATGCCTTTCATGCTGGTGAATGAAGTGGGGCACTAGCACAGACCCATCCTGCACTAATGTAGAATCTCAATTTTGTGGGAGCTGATAGAAATTTTAGGGCCCTTCCAAGTCCAGCTACACAAAAGTCTTCTACATGCTTGCAACTGGACATTTGATTGTCCTCTGACCTGTCCTCACTGCAGGATCAGGTGGTAACACAAGACCTAAAATATTGCCCTGTCTTGCCCTCTTTTTTTTTTTTTCTTAATACTATCACCCAAAGTATCAAAGCTCAGAGCAAGCAGCTTTGCGAGTTGTACTCCATTAACCCACAGATCCCATTTTCCCATTTGCCTCCACTTCAGTTGTCCCAAAGCCCTGGTGTGGAAGTGTGGACTTTTCAAATGTCAGTAAAGGACTGGTCAGTGAGAAGCGTGAAGAATATTTTACTTCAGCTAGCTACGTGCCATGATGTCTACCGTATCCCTAGGACATTTCCCTTTCTTTCTACCTCCTCTACCTCAGAAGTGAAAACAGAACCCCTACATTGCCCCTTTTACAGCTGAAAGCAACTCAGCAAGCAACACTCATTGTCTAAATGTGACTTGTTTAATCTGGCACCCATGAAATGCAGGTATGACAAGCATTCTACTGCAATATCTGGGAGAATTAGAGTTCCTTAATCTATCTTCAGTCAAAACAAATAAATGTGGTTTTTATTAAAATCTGTCAAAAACATTTTGAAATTATTTTCATTGCTCCCCTACTAATTCTGCCTTAGAAACCTTCGGTGCCACTCAAATCTTTTAGAAACAGGCACAATTTCATTGAAGTCAAAAGGTGAAGTTCAAAGGATTCATTTGTTCTTTGTCATACCTCATGCATGCTCTTTCTTTAATCTGAGATGTTAGATATCACTGGAATCATACATTACCAAATGTAAAGCATATATTTAAAGAGGTTCTTCTTTCCTCCATAAATTCATTTTCAATGTTCCTTTCATGTAAAACTACATCTGCAATTGTTTCTGTAAACTTGGCCAAATATTCATGTTGACTGCAGAAAACGCACTCTTGTGCACATATATATATATATATTTATATACATATATACACACACACACACACACACACACACACACACAAACTCCTATCAAGCAGCTTTATTCCTTCCCAAACAGAATAGCTCATTTGCAACTTAAGGCAAAATAAACATACCACATCATATGAACACACAGTTTTATTCCAGTCTAGCCTGTGCCTTGTTTCATCTGACCACACTTGTTAGGACTATCACGGATAATTCATCAATGGCAAAAGAACCAAGTGCATCAAGCTTTGGAGGTTTCTCAAGGTCTCAGTTTCTGTTCTTAGAACATTTCACTTCCAGCTACATGCGTATGTCCAAACCACTGACTTTATGAGAAGAAGGCAGAGAATTTCCTAGAATGTCAACAAGAAAGTCAAAAACCCCATCTATTAACATCTCTGCTTTTGGTATGAGGTACATTTGCTGTCTTGTCTTTCATGAGAGTAAAAAAAGCTCGTGTACATTGGTGGGACATTTTTAAACCTGAGGAACATACTAGTTAACATCTCTGTGGCATCCTAAGCAAAACTAGGTAGTGATTACATAGAATAGAGATTCTTAGTTGGTGTCCTGCAGACCACTGATGGCCCACAGGACCATGCCATGGTCCAGGCTCTCAATTCAAATCGGTGCTGAACAGGTTTCACCCACTCTTGGTGTCAGCACAGGTTACCAAAGTGTACATCACAAATGTCCTTGAAGGTGCCAGGCCCTGTGTCAGCTCCTGCAGCTGCAGGGTGAACCACACAAAAGTGCTGATAAGGTGCTTTTTATAGGACTTTGTCTCTTGCCAGAGTTAACTAAGTCTGCAACTAAAAGATCCACAGTTGGTCCATCTCTCATACCCAGGATCTAATTCAGTACTGAGGAAAAAGCACTACAGAGCTGTGTTGTCTCAGAGGTGTTAGCAAACACTAATGTGCTGCTGCCAACACCACAATAGACTTCTAGGCATGCAGCAAGTAGTAGTTCTCATCTCAGAGCCAGTCAGTTGCAATGGAAAGTCCCCATTTGTCTTTACTCCCCTGGACAGATTGAGTGTGGGTATACCATTTCCACTCCTACTTCCTTCCTCTCCATTCTCCTACTGCACATTGACATAAGAGCCCCGCAGAGCTTTCTCTTGACATTTGGATTTGCAAATACTGGTCCCACCCCTGATCTCTGTGACATTTATCTATCATTTCCCACTAGCAAACAAAGAAAGAAACAGGACATTGCTGGAAGCCACTGGCACAGCCACTGATTCTCATAGTAGAAGGATTGACCCTTGACTCTCCCCTTCAAGTGTTCTCTGAAGTATTTCAAATATGTTGTCCCCAAAGATCAGAAGATAGTGAAATATTATTCATATACAAACTAGAGTTGAAATCCTGGTCCTATTGGAATTCCTGGCACACTTCCCAGAGACTTCAATCAGGACTGGATTCCATGCTTGCAGAACAAATTCATCTAATATATACTATGAAAGTTTGTTAAGCTTACCCTGCATGTCAGAAAGTGGTGTGATCTCAAATTTTGCCAATATAGGATACTTCATCCTCTCATACCTTTGTGTACACACATGCAAAGGCAGAATTTCTTTTACTCTTGCAATGCTTGTGGGAAACAAATTATTTTTACTCATGCCGTTATCACTGAGGAAATACTTAGCCTTTGCTGTATATACAAAGGGCAGAAAAGCTGCATTGCCCTTTACTACTGTTTAATCACATCCCAGGTAATGACAAAGAGGCCCCCATTCTGAAGGACAAAATACATAGAAATTGAAGGAGGTTTACAGTCCACAAAACCATTTGTAAAAGTGCTTAGTCCCAAAATGAGCTCTGACTTGCATTCACATTTTCTCTGCAATCAAACACTGGGAAGCAGAGTCATGGGATATCCTTTAATAGTTATCCTTGCTTTTGATCTGCTTCTACCAGCAAAGACCTTCATCTTCATTTTGTTAATCTAATCACAAGAATGCCCACATCAAGCACTTAGTCTTTCTGCATGCTTTGCCACAAATCTGTGGCCTGACAGTTGAAACTTGTGGCAATGTCCCTACTGCTGACCAACTTCATCTCCCACTGAAACTCCAAGAGCAGGAAACCAGTGCCCATGCCAAAAACTTCCAGTTAGGAGGCCCTTGCTCCTAAGAACGGAAAGAATAGGAGAGAATGACTAGTTCATACGATCAAGACATATTAAGGAGGAGAATGCAACTTCTTGCCCTGTTGACCTTCATGCTCACATTTCAACAATAGGTTTACTGAATTAGTTTCCAAGTAGTTTTATGAATGTTTTAGCACTGTTCACACACTTTCTGTGTATCTCTCAGGTCTTGAATTAAAAAGCTAAGGTAATGCCATTAAAAATAATAAAACATTTGAGCAAATCTTAAGATAAGGTTCCAACAGCAACATTCACTCAGCCAGGCTCTAAACTCCACATTGCAAAACACAAAATCATGATATATTAAGCCACAAAGTTAGTCATAAAAAAGTAAAAGAAAATAATATGAAGATAAAATGCAGTGGCTGTGGCTTCAGTTTTGTATTTTCAACCCTTTTTGTTTTCCTGTTAAAACATGCAGCTCTAGGAATCCTAGTGCTGAGGATCATAAACTCTAAAAACAATTGAGGGTGTCTCTCTTGTGTGCTCTATGGAGCCAGCAGTAAGCAACGACACCAAGTTTTAGTCATTTTTAAAGAAAAAAAACAAACATTAAAAAAAGCCCCACACGCTTGAAGTTCTTCAGTTTGCTGATATTACTAGTTGTGCTCTAAGGGACAATAAGTATTTTGAATCCAACCAGTTCCCCAGAAGAAATGAATGATAAATTTTCAAGGTCTTGCCTGTTGCTCTTTAACATATCTACCCTCCCAATACCTGTACAGTTACACAAACACAGTGCATGTCACCATGATAGATATGTTGCAGCTGAAAGTCTAGTTATTCAACAGCAGAGCATCATGGAAATCTGGGGAATTCCATCTGGAATGGATCTAGCTGCAGAAATTTCTACTGGGCTTTTCCAGCTCACACTTTTAGTCATCTTTAAAAACAAAACCCAGATTTTTTCCTGCCAAGTAGCTATATCAGTTTATCTCTAACAGGCAGCAATTCAGTGTCATTTTGATTGAAAACTGAAGCATGAGGTCATCACTAGCTTTAAGAAGGGCAGCAAAAATGCAAAGCCTTTCAACACGACAATTCAGATAGTGTACCACAAAATAGATGCCCCTCAAACCACTTGCCATATTTGAATTCTACATCATACATCCCCACTTTATGCTAAGTTTAGTTGAAAACAAGGAAACACTAACACAATGTCACGAAACCAGAAGACACACAAACAGTGAGGCTTTATTACAATGGGGGAAAAAAGAAAAGAAAAGAAAAAAAAAAGGCAAGATGACACACTTAGATGCTCTGCGTGAGCCAGTATAAAATCTGACACAGCAAGGCTACAATATTGCCAGTTCCCATCACCAGACGCACACAGGGAAGCTGGTAAATAATCTTGAGAATAATCTGACTACTATATCTAGATATTCAGGCACACTTATTGCCAGGAAGTACCACAATAGCAGTGCAAAGGTACATCATTGCATGTGATGGCACCGCTTCACTCTGCTGGGGAACAGCATCATCAGAACTTTTAACAGAGCCTGGCTCAGAGCCTATTAAACAAGACAGGTGAGACTTGACAGTATCCTGTGTACTCAACACTGAGAGCACACAGACATTCATTAATGCTCTGTATTAATGTGACAAAAGGAAGTTACACTTGAGTACTATATCAAGCCAATAAATTTTAAAGTTGTTTAATTTTTTTAGGAACAGTACCTCAGACAATATCTGTGTGGTAGTTTCTGTGCTGCATGTTATCTACTGCTTTTCCCTAGGTCCCTTCCATAAGGATCCAAAATCACTCTGGAGTCTCCTCCAGCCTCCTTTTTTGCCATGTAAGTTTCACCCAGCTCAGACTGAGACACAGAGCACACATGACTGGTCACAATCTAAGTTCTAGGCACCAAAGGCACATGAAGCACCTTTTTCACAGTCAAACTGCAGAGCACAATTGTATGTGTGCAACCTGTTGGCCAAAACCATAAATACAAAGGTGGAAAGGGAGGGGAGGGAGGACAGCATCAAATTTGTTTGCAAATGCACTCAATTAGAAAAGCAGCCTATGTTTACTAAGCAAATTGTTTTTCAAAAATCAATCCCCTTATCTTTACTTATAACCTAGCTGGAAAGAAACAACTGTTGAACTCAGCCTTCAAATCTTATGCCTTCTTCAAAATGAAGAAAGCAGAAATAATTACAATTACAACTGGCATGTGTGACCTCCTGAGAGTGGATGCTTCACAATGTACCAGATCGGATGGCTCTACAGCGGAGTGGAGTACAACTACAGACACAGTCTCTGCAAGGATACCCTATTAAATATATGGGGAAAACCACTAAGAAAGCATGGGAGCAGAAGCAAGAATGGGAAAAGAAATCTGAAAGGAAAAATAGACTGTGGAAAAAATGTACAGAGAAGGATCGAAATAAAATTCCAGAAGAAAATGCTTGCAAACTTGAAGGAATTTTACAATCCATACCCCAGATAAAACCCCTGAAAATATCTTGCACCCTTAAGAACAAAGACAATAAACCAGATCTGAAAAACATAAATAAACATGAGTAAACTAGCCAGATTTTTCAGTGCTCACCTGAACCAAGTAAAACTTTTACAACTTGTAAACACTGACAAGTGTCACTTTAGATATTATTAAACAAATCCCTAAACATAAAAGGCAGATTGGTCTGTAGTTAAATCTTTTCTCCCTTGCTTTTACAATGCTGAAAGTAATTAAAAATAGAAGACATGCTTCTTGATGTAGCTTAACTTTTCAGTAGCAGAAAGTATAAATGTTAGTTATATACCTGACACTGTACATCAAATTTGCACTCAGTTACACCCATCTATCTTTACACAAGTACAGTTAAAAACCAAAAACCTGAATACTTACAGTTACATAAAATATATATGAAATATACCCTAGAGCACCTATTAAGTCATACTGCTTGCAAGACACCCCAAATAAACATCCACATAAAGATGGGACCAGTTTTCTTGGCCAAGGAGTACTGCAGAAGACACAAATTCATAGTATGCTTACCTTAAACAAAATCATGTCACTAATAATATCATAAAAATTCTGCCCAAAGCACAATGTTGTATAGGGAATACATGTGCTTGCAAAGTCTGGAGGACGTACTTCAGAAAGGAGACATCAGCAACAGATCTGCATTTTCACTATCCTTGCTACTGCTTTAAGTCCATATTATTTTGGTATTTACATGTGAAACGAGACACAAATATCTTTGGAGATGACAGAGCAGTTTCTTGATCTCTATTAAGTACCAAAAACAGTCTTGCCAATTTATTCATATTTAAGTTTCTACAACTTAATATAAACTCATTTCCAAGAACCACATAGGTCTTCTTAAAGTATGTGTAGCAAGAAGTCAATGAATGTTGTGCCAGCTGGCAGATTAAACAAGCCATTGAAGTAAGCTTCTACTGAATTTAAAGGACTATTTTAAATCTTTTCCCTCTCTTTGCCTCTACATCCAGAAGTATTGTTTAGGGAATATTTCCTAGCACCAGTAAAAAAAGTAAAAGAAATGCCCTTGGCACTTAAGGGGATTTTCCTTCAATGTGGTCTCCTGCTGCACTTGGAATTCATTCCATTGCTGTATGGCTTGCAGTTGTCCCAAAACAACTCTGACTACATGAAAAGATGGGGAAAGTGTGTTTGAGGTAGATACGACTCTTCATTCAAAAGCAGGGACCGTCTGGGGTGATCGCTCTTAGTGGATGATTTCACTCAGACCATCATTATCCCAGCATGCTGTCTCAGAAACCATATCCTTCAGCCCTTTGTGCAGGAAACCAGCACTGTTCCCTGCATGTTATACTTGGGAAAGGCAGAGCCCACCAGGATTAAGGACAAGGCTGACACCAGCCTGGAGTAGACTGGCAGAGCAGCTCATTTCTCTACAGTCTTCAGTTTACAGAACTTCAGTGATGAGAATTTAAAAACAACTGTGGTAAAGCCCCGTGCCTTCACACAAGAGATATCTTCATCATTTAATTTTTCCTTCCAAGGTTCAAATAAGCATTTGAACTTCCTTAAAGGTATCTGAACTCCATGATCTAGCAGTCTTCAAAGGATGAATGAATCCAGAATAAATGGCGGTATTAAACTTGCCCTGGTGTTGTTGATAAAGAAAGCTATATAACAGTATTTCAGACAAAATTCCCCTATAACAATTTTCCAGATAAAACCTCACAAAATATCTGAGTTGTATCTTCCCCTTGCCCTTTCAAGCTGACTGGAACTATGAGTTCAGTCTCATAAACTTGCTACTGAACTATGTAAACCTAAGTATAGGGAAACAGCCAGAGGCTGAGATAGCCAGCCCTGAAACTTGATCATCATTCAGAGAATCTCCTTTCCAAGCAGCAGGAAGCCCTTGCAGGCTTCTGCTCAGGCCCGCTCTAGTCCCAAAAGGCGAGCAAACCCCTTGCTCCCAGGTAGACCCTGGGACTATCTTGGTCCACGCAATGACTTCAGAATTTGGCTCAAAGAGAGTGTGATTTGCCAGAATTGTTCTGGGGGTCACAAACATTCCCTTCTGCCTTCTTAAGGGGTAGTTTAGTTCTTAATTGGAAGAGCTGAAGTGTATAAACCTGTATTTTGCATGCATTCTTTGTTTCTAATCCCCAGTATCTGTCAGGGGACTCCCTTACTTGGCTAGCAGTTGGGGTTCATTAGACTTTTTACGATGATTCTTTCTGTTGTGCGCATATGTGATGAATCTCAGATGTTTAAATAGCATATAAGAGTGCTCCATTGACCTTGCTGAGTACAGTTGGAGGGAAAGAAAGGTAATTTTCCTCAAAGAAATGTCAAAAATGTGTCTCAACCATAGCACAGATGCAGAGGATAAAGAAACCCAGAGGGATTAAAACATTTTAGATTAATTTGGAAGAAGGCCACATTGTGTAAAGCCTGGTTAGTTTGGGCCTTTCCAGTTCCATGCCATATAAACAAACCCATTCAAACTGCATTTGTTAGAAGGAATGTTTTAAAAAAAAATACCCCAAAGCAGTTGTAACTCAAATGACCTCCAGTTCTGTATTCTCCTCTTACTGCCTAAAGAACAAACACATGTACAATATATTCTAGCCAGAACTTGTGTAGTTGCTGCAGGATTAATACTGCTTGAAAATTAAATCATTTACGTAAAGGGATGCTGGCTCTCTCAAACAAGGTTTTAAAACTGAATCAAGGTCAGATCTGGGTGGTTTTGGAGCCAGCTTCCATACTTTGAATGAGCCCATTGCTTATGGACTTTTGCTTTGGGCTGGGTGGAAAAAATTAAAATATGAAAGTAAATTGAAAGGAAGAGATGAAAGAGAAGGGAAGGAAGGAATTCGGAAGGAAGGAAGGAATTCGGAAGGAAGGAGGGAAGGAAGAAGGGAAGGAATTCAGAAGGAAGGAATTCAGAAGGAAGGAAGGAAGGAAGGAATTCAGAAGGAAGGAAGGAATTCAGAAGGAAGGAAGGAATTCAGAAGGAAGGAA
>VWZF01002979.1:106329-145769 GCA_013396755.1 Sclerurus mexicanus
TGAGAAGGAAAGAAGGAAAGGAGGAAGGAAGGAAAAGAAAAAGAGGGGAAACGAAAATAACCTGTATCATCAACACAACTAGATAAGAACTAACCTTATGTTCAGTGACTGGCAGAAGCAATGGCTTCTCTACTACATGTAGAAAGATATGCAGGACCCATATAATATTTCTGTCATGGCCAGAATATCAAGTCATTCTAACTTCTACATGTCTGAAATGGAAGTTATGCTCTGTATAGAAGTTTCTCACTTCTGCAGAGAATTTTCTCACTTTTTTTTTTAGCAGTGGTATCCTTCCCCTGTGGAGTACCGCTTAAAATTTTGGAAGGAGCAATGCTCTTCACACTGCTCATAGTCTGAAGTTACTGCATGGTCCCATTAAAAAAAAATAAAAATACAACCTCTTTTGATACTCTTTCAGTTTAACAATAGCACTGACAACCATTGATCTAAGAAAGTGTATAAAATAGCCTAAATTTTGCTTCTCTTAGTAATTCTAGTCTCAGTGTTGTTCCTCATGCTACTCTCAGTTAGACATTAGTATACTAATAACATAACTCGATTCTTAATATTTTCCCTTTCCTGATTGATTCAAATGGAGTATGTCTGTTACCTGTAGTAATAAATTTTGAAAACTTACTGGCTCTTAGTGAAGTAGCAGAACTATGATTAATTTGATTGCTTAATAAATCATATTGTTTCAGTTTATTTACATGCTACAACTAACTTTATGTTGCCTGAGGAAGCCAGGGGATGTGTTAAGATCATGGAGATACACAGCAGGGATGCAGAGGTACAGTGGCATAAAGTAACTCAAATGGCTTTGCTCAGAGCCATTTTGGTTCATGAATGGGCTTTATGAGCTCTAGTAACAAGGGAACCCCCCCACCTGCTTCCACACAAAGCTCATCCAGGTGCATCATCTCTGCATTCCATCTCCTAGGCTCCTGCCACCTCCTTGCTCAGCTGCTGGATGCAGTGGGGAAGCCACTGCACACAGTCACCTAGCACCAGAAATGGGTCAAGACCCAAGATGTGACTGCAGAGAGTTGGCTCTGATGTCCCTGCATCTGTGCCAGGACTAATCTGCTGCCTAAATAAACCACACTCAGAGCTGATTTTCAGTTTGTTAGGGACTATGTAGACTTTTGAAGGGAATAAAAAGCCCTGAAAATTCCAGTAAGAAAAACATTAACTGGAGAGAATCAATTAATAAAGGTAACTAATACAGTTTTACATTGAGATTTGTAGACTTTTTCTCAGGTTTTGCTGTTCAGTATTTTCTTTATACTTGAAAGGAAAATAGCACTTAGATTAACCTCATTTTTAACACAATGCAAAAGCATGACAGAGATTTGTCTTTCAGTGATAAAACTAGCAAAAACAGAACACTTATGATAACCCTGTCTTTGAGAAACATCAGTAAAAAGCCCCCCAAGCTCCATGAACATGTTGCAGACTGCACATGTCACATAACTACGGACTATGATTTTTTTGCCTGAGGCTCTCACATTTAACAAAAGGAAACACTGCTTTCAACAAAAGATGCTATTCTAGTTATGTGCCCTTTTACCCTGTCAGAGAAACGGCTGGTATCATAAAGTCACAGCTAATTTGTATCATGCCTGCACTAAGTCAGATTCTGTTTGTATCAAATTTTTAAAGCTGGACTTCATATCAGTTAATGGATGACAGCTTGTCTTGCCTCCCCCCTTCACAAAACATATTTAAACATTGCCTTCCACATAAAAAACTCACAATATTCAAAATACCAATGGAATCTTTAGGATGCTTCACATAATGAAAATACATGTTGAATTATAAATGTTTAAAACTAGTAAATGAAAAAATCCTAAAGCAGGGTGAGAAAATTACGCTAGAAGTTCTGAAGTTCTGGGACAAATAAATAGTGCTTTGGGACAGACATGTGGATACCAAGTGTAGTGAAAAAGACAAAAAAACCCAAACTCACCTCAGGTAGTCTCTTGTAGTTTGAGGTATCGGTTCTCCCCAAAAAGTTCAGTCTGCCTGCAGAGACTGTAAAGGCTTTTTCAAGGTCAACATACAACAATCTAGGGAAGACCAATTTCACTTTCCTTTTAAATGACCTGTTTCTCATTTAAGCTATTAAATGTCATCTACTGTCATTTTAAGATCCCTGTAGCAGAATGCCTTACCTGTGTAAAGGGACTCTAGTGAAAGTGAGAGTCAGGCCAAAGATTTAACAGTTCCAAATCCACAGCTCTCATGTGAGAAAGAGTTGCAAAAATCAGGCTCTTCATGGTAAACAGGCGTGGGGGAACTTTCAAGACTGGGATTTCAAGCTCAGTTCAGATCGGCATCTAACAGTGCTTGTGCACTCCTGAGGCTATCGCCACCACAGCACCTGAGTCTGCAACGTTAGCAGGAGACACAATATCCTTGTGACGTTTCAGCTACTTCTCACTTCCAAAATATCTGGAAGTATTTGACCAAGGCTCTCTCATCCCATAATCTGAAAGCATAATCAAAATATAGGCAAGGAAAATACTTTTCCTGTTTGTTTTTTAATGCTGCACAGTATAAATATCAGGGCTCTGAATAATTGACCCCATTTATCAGAAAGAGATTGGTTTGCTCTGTAAAGATACATACAATAAGTAAACAATGTCCCTGTGAAGTTCAAAGCAGCAGGACCAGTCATGCAGTTTTAAAGTGACAGGAGAGGATATTGTGATGAAGCTGGAAAAGAGCAGTTGTCAATGAGGACTGAAGAATCCCAGCTCCCAACCTCTCTTTCACTCAGCACATGCAATTCCTGCCGTAGAAGGGTAATATTGCGCAGAAGACAGAAGCTTCTGCTGTGCCTAAGCTGTGTTTGGCACTGCTCTCTGATGAACTCCTAGCCAGCAAACAGCCAAAGCGTAGCATGTTCCTGCCACATCCTCTCAAGTGAGCTATATCTGTTCTCAGCCTACAGGGAAGATGCAGATAATCAACTCCATTCCCTTCACTCTGAGTGCAGTAGTGACTCTGCATATACATATGATTCTTCTGCTTCAGATTTTTTTTTTTTTTAATTTTTCTTTTAGATGTTCTTAAACCTCTGTCTCACAAGCCATGGTTTATTAGAAGCAGATTTCTCTTCAACTACTACACTGAGACAGTTTTATAATTCCTAGGTACTGTAATTTCTGGAGAATAAAAAATGTTCTTCATCCAAAAGTTTGGATGAGTCACAGCAGGTTTACTTCTCTGGATTCACCTCTAAATGAAGAATAACCTTCTATATGTATATGATGCTCTGGCTTAGGTTTAGTTGCCTATTACTTTCAAATTTCTTACAAGCAATAAGGCTTGTGCACCAAATAATGCTCACCAATTGGGCTCAGCAGCCATGACGTATTCTTGGGACTATGAACTGCATCAGTTAGGATACTATTACTTCCCAAGCTTGATCCCTGGTGTTAACACAACTTGAAACAGTTGTCTATCTCTTCAGACATGCAACACAACACAAAACCCAGTAGGTTCTCATTTCTCACAAAAAGAGTTTTTCCCAGAAAGTGTACATAGAGGTCACATGAGGTCCCAGAAGCTATAGGGAAACTCAGGCAAGATTGAGTTCTGCACCTCCTTTTCCAAGCATCAGAGAGAGAAGGAAGACCCTACACTCATCTCAGTTTAAGTCATCATAATAAAGCCATAGAAAATGTCTTCAGAAATTCTACAGAAATGCTTTGGGGTTTGATTTTTTAGGAGAAATGTTGACCAAACCCATTCTTACACAATGTTTCCTAATGGCAAACATCTTTACTTTTAACAAAATTAACATTTCCAAGAGAAAATAAGTGATGAACACCAGCCAGTGACTTTGAACCTTAACCTTTTAGGGTAGCAATTATTTTTGAAAGTAATTAATATAAGCATATGTCAGACTGACTGTATTCGAGAACTAGCAGAAGAGTTACAGGACTGACATGATAATATTAAAATATATTACTTAATTTTATACTCAGATAAAGAGAAGTGCCTTGATTTTCTTTTCAAAATGAGCGTGTTGATCCACATAATTTGCTTTAATGATTTTTCTAAAGGCAACTAATGGGCTTTTCCATGGTATTTTCATTCACATTGCCTAAAGATCATCCTCCTACTTGGCCAGTTTGAAAAAGTGGAGGTTAAGTGTGGAAATTATGATCAGATTTTGACTTTCCTTTGTTATGACAGAATTCTTTCACCACTTTAACAAGTGCTGTGCAAGCACCACAGGGACTTCAGCACAAGATGGGTGACACTCACCCTGCATCCTACACTTGGAATAGATAAATGAGTCCTTGGAGGACAAATTTTCAAACACAATTTATGCATTAAAATAAGGAACCAGCTCCAGTTCAAAAATACACTGAACAGTTTTGTGGGACTGAAGTGCCTTCTTTCAACACCACAGCCTGCATGCTCAGGGATGTCTACAAATACAAGTCCTGCTTGTTGAAGTATCATCAAAACTCTGGAGGGCAGTCACTACTGTCTTTGAATATCCTATCCTAAGCACAGGGGGAAAGGACTTACATTTTTGATCCCATTTGCTTTTGGGCAGTATGGCCTTCTTTGCCTGGGTTCAGATTTTTACAGAATATAAATACCTCATAAATGCACTACTCATGAAAGCATGTAGGAACTTAAATTCAGTCATATTGCTGCAAGAAGTGTTTCATGGGAATTTTAGAACATTTAGGTTGATTCTGAGTCAAAAGAAAAATCCTAGTTTTGAAATATCAGCATTTCCTACAACTGGAAATAACAGATTGCATCTGGCTTCAGTTTTAAATACTCCCCTGCTCAAAGGCTTGAATGTAATGCGGAACTCAAAAATGGCAACCAGGGCAGAGAACAGCCTGCAACAATTATCAACCCATTCAGCACTTGCACAAACCTCCTCAGAAGTGCAGAAAAAGTTAAATTCTCTTCTCCAGGGATGATGACAAAACAGATGAAACGGGCCCACATCCAGCATTGCTGATGAGGAAGGAAGGCTGTTGGAGATGAAAGGCAATGCAACCAGTGTTCAGCCTGCCTCCATGTGTCTCTCCTCCTCCTCCTCCACACTGCTCTTGCCAAAAAGAGGGGCAGTTGAGCAGAAGTCCAGGCACACAGAGAACATAGTCACTCATCAGTAATAAGTATCTTGTTGTAGCCTGATTTGATTGAAGATGAGGGCATCTAAGGAAGCTGACTTGCAACTGGTGCAATATTTCAGACCCTATTAGTCTGCTGTCACAGGTGCTGCTTAAACTTAGAGCCAGTCCTCAATTTGTCTCTAGCCTGGAATTTACATATATTGAGGGGTCGAAGTTTACACACATTATAAACACTTCATTTAAATGGTTTGTGAGCCCTCACTTGTTCTGTCAGTGATAAAACAAGGTTTGTAAAAAATTTCTAAGTCTTCCACATTGTAAATAATTAGTAAACACAGTTACTTGGACACTCATATGCATCTCAGAGCCTGCTCACTCTAAAAAGAAGACCCAACAGGACAGTAACACACCAGTATATGATCTTAATACAAGTTAGTATTATTTAAGACTCCCATTGCAAGCAAAAAACTTGATGCAGTCCAGTGGAGAAATAGAGCTTTCGAAAGAATGGCCACACACCACAAAGTGCTTACTGTAAAACACAAAGATTTTGATTTAAAGATAAAATTCCAGATAAAATCTTTAAAATCTACTATCAGTTCTGAACAAAGAAATCTCTGGCAACAGTTGTCTCAGAGGAACAGGAATCAAGGGTTTAACTGCAGGGCTATCCACTGATTTTCAGAGGAATTTGCATGAGCTTCAAAGAAGTAAACAAGCCCACCAGAAAAAAAAACAAAACAACACTCAATTAAAACACAATGACAACAATAAAACCACAAAACAAAAAAAAACCAAAACAAACCCAAAGTAAACAAGAACACCCAAACTCCCACGCACATACACAAAAAACCCTCAAACAAACAACAAAAAACAAAGTCACCTTCTGAATACCACAGGAAAGGAAGTTTGAGATAACTTCTTTGCTCATACTCACAGGAAAGCAATCAGAGGAAATATTTTGAGCTTTTCAGTAACAAACCAGCTGCTTGATGTATCAAAATGGTGCATCAAAAAATAGAAAATAAAGGACCTTGTCTAGCAAAGCCATAATTATTGTGCATTCTTAATTTTATTTTGGCAAAGTCGTCTTTAACAACACTCCTGGGAAGTTTTTCTTCAAGTATGGAATAAAACTGAAAAATTTGCAAGAGGCCAATAAAACACATTGTCAACAGCTCTATGAATTAGAGTTTGACAAAGCAGACTGATTTCCCAAAATCTCTCAACCAAACACCTTTAAGAAGTGAAGCTGCTACAGGTTCTTACTTTATGTGTTGAAACAAAGTGACTGACTGGCAGCCAGTTTCCATAGCAGAGCAAGGTTTTCAGCATATACTCCTAAGGGGGTGTATAGAGACCTGCAGTATAAAACATATTCACAAAAGAACTCTGCAAAGGCAAATAAACAGTAAGATGACCAAGTCTGTAGATGACACAAAACTACTCATCATAATAAAACTTAAAGTCAGTACTAAGAACTGGGGAAAGAATTCATAGCAATGAATTTCTATGGGCAAACAATTCAGTGTTCGTAAGTAAAGATACAAGAGAAAAAAAAATCCCTCATATCTATATACACACAGCAATCAACTCTAAATGAGCCAATAAACTTAGCAAAGAAATCTTGGAGTCTGAAGAAGAGCTGTCTGAAAGTATTAGCTGACTCACCAAAAGGGTTGTGAATCAAGGGGCAGTCACCATCCCTGGAATTGTTGAAGAAACAACTTGATGTGTCACTTAATGCTACAGTTCAGTTGATATGGTGGTGTTTGGTCAGACGTTGGACTTAATTTTGAAGGTCCTCTCCAATCTTAATTATTCTATGACTAGTCAGCAATTACTCAAAGTAGGTGAGGCAAGGTAAGAATCATTAGGGAAAAATTCAGGTTCTATCTAGGTCACAGAAAGGACACCTTTTCTAGGAAAGGACACCTTTTCTAGGAAAGGACACCAATAATAATCAGACCTATGGCCAGAGTTCTCATCTAGGAGACTATCTAGATCATGACTCTTCCACTTGAAAAAGAGATGACTGAGGCAAGGTCCTGAGTGGTTTTTAAGCAGTAAATTTGTTTCTTGCACAAGAACTGTGATTCAAGGAGCATTAAAAAAATATCATAGAGAATAGTTCCATCACCATGTGCCTGAGAGTATCGTCCAAACACTTCTTGAACTCTGTCAGGTTTAGTGTTGTGATCACTTCCCCAGGGAGGCTGTTCCAGTACTCAACCACCTTTTGGGTGAAGAACATTTTTCTAATATCCATCTTAAACCTACCATAACACAACTTCAGGCTGTTCCCTCAGGTCCTGTCACTGGTCACCATAGAGAAGAGATCAGTGCCTGCCCCTCCTCCTCCTCTCACAAGGAAGTTGTAACTGCAGTGAGATCTCCCCTTAGTCTCCTCTTCTTCAGGCTGAACAGAAAAGTGATCTCAGCTGCTCCTCATACAGCTTCCCCTTGAGGCCCTTCACCATCTTCATCACCCTCCTTTGGACAATCTCCAATAGCTTAATGTCTTTCTTATATTGTGGTGCCCGACACTGCACACAATAGTCAAGGTGAGGCTACCGCAGTGCAGAGCATGACAATCACTTCTGGCAATACTTTGCCTGATGTGCCCCAGGACTCAGTTGGGCCTCCCGGCTGCCAGGACACTGCTGACCATAGTCAACTTGCCATTGCCAGGTCTCTTTCCAAGGCACTGCTTTCCAGCATCTCATTCCCCACTCTGTATGAACAGCCAGTGTTATCCCATCCCAGGTGCAGAATCCAACACTTTCCCTTGTTGAATTTCATATGGTTGATGATTGCCCAGTCCTCTCACTTGCTGAGGTCTCTCTGCAGGGTCTCACTGCCTTAAAGGGAGTAAACAGCTTCTCCAAGTTTTGTGTCATCTGCAAACTTGCTTAGTATCCCTTCAAGTCCTGTGTCCAAGTTATTTATCAAGAGCACATGGCCTAAGACGGAGCCCTGTGGAACTCCACTACTGACAGGTCACCAGCCTGATGTTACCCCATTCACTGTTACTGTCTGTGCTTGACCTGTGAGCCACTTGTTCACACACTGTGTGATGTGTTTATTCAGCTGTGTGCTGGACATTTTGTCCAGAAAGATACTGTGAGAGTATCAAAACTTTTACTGAAATCCAAATAAGATTACATCAACTGGCTTGCCATGATCAATCACCTTGTCATAGAAGGAAATCAGATTTGACAAGCAGGACTTTTCTCTCATGAAGCTATGCTGGCTGTGACCAATGACTGTGTTATCTTTCAGGTGTTTTTCAGTATCTTCCAGAATAATCTTCTTCATAAACTTTCCCGTCACTCAAGTGAGAGTGACAGGCCTATAGTTTCCAGGGTCCTCCTTCTTGCCCTTCTTGAAAATCAGGACAATGTTTGCCAACCTCCACTCAGCTGGGTCCTCTCTGAATTCCCAACTCAAAAATCATCGCGAGAGGTTTTCAATTACATCAGCAGCTCTTTGATGATTCTGGGATGAAGCCCATCAGGCCCTCTTGATTTGTAGGGCTCCAGCTGGAGCAACAGATCCCCCATGGTTTCAGGGTTGACTGGGAGTGGATCATTCTCTGAGAGTGGGCCTCCAGCTCAGGGCACTGAGACTCCCTTGGTCCATCATCCATGTTGAAGACAGACGCAAAGAAAGTGTTAAACCCCTCTGCCTTGTCTCTGTCCCTGTTTGTGAGGTGACCATCCTCATCCTGTAACAGGCCAATGATATTTCTATACTGCCTATTGTCATTTATTTATTTGAAAAAACGCTTTTTATTGTCCCCTGCATTTCTGGCAGGTTCAACTCCAGTTGAGCTTTGGCTGCATGAATTTTCTCTGTACAGCGGCAAGCAGAATCTATGTATTCTTCCCATGTCACTTGACCTTGCTTCCACTGGGTATGCACCTTCCTTTTTTGCCTTATTTCCAAGAGAAGATTCCTGCTTAGTCAAGCCATTCTTCTGCCTTGCCTGCTTGAATTCCAGTGTTTGGAAGAAGTACCTGTGTCCTTAGGAGGTGATGTTTAAGAAGTGACTAGCACTGATAGACCCCAGCACCAGCAAAATTATTTTCCCAGGGGACCTTACATAATAAATCCCTGAGCAGCCTGAAGTTTGTTCTGCTCATGTCCAGAGTTAAGATTTTGCTGGCACTTTTCCTCCTGTCAACAAATTTTGAGAAGGAACCTTCATCCTGGTACATGCAGTGACCAGTTTCCAGCCTTCATCTTTCACTGACCCTTGACTAACATTTCTTTGATTAATTACCCTACAGGGTTCTGAGGTCAGCTGTAGTGCATCTCCACTACAATGGAGGTTCGAGACTCCAGAGTCTAGAGGCTGTAGCATCTCTGAATTGGTCTCTCTCTTGCTCATTTGTTCAAATACTACATGGTCTGTTCACTTCTTGTAGCTTCTTCACCTGGTAACACGCCTTTCCAACCGCAGCCCGGCTTCTCCAAAATAGCTGTTTGATGGCTCCAGCCTCAAGAAGAGCCATCAGGCACTCCTGGATACCTGTGACCTGGAGAGCTGTGTCAACCATCAGCAAATCTGTCTGTCTGGAGGCCTCTGACATGGCTGGTATAGTGACTCTGACACCCACAAGGGACCAAGCCTTATGGCACATCTAGACCATAACTGAGGAAGTTTAAACTAAGCTAATAAGACTTGGGCTGAAACGATCTCTTAGTGCTCTTCTTTACCAGATACTGACTCTGTTGGGTGCTCCCAGATGGTCTGAGAGGAACCCTTCCTGCTCACCGTGCCTGCGTAAACTACTACGTCACATCCATTTGTGTGTTCCTGTTTGCCACGCTCCAGGTCACTCGAGCTTCCTGGAACCACTTAAAATGTTCCATAGTCTCTCCCTGCACCACCCCGTCCTCCCTTTGTTGTCTGACAAGGGACCCAGGGTCCTCACAAGGCTGCCACTGGGGTGTTTGTGGTCACGGGAATGCCTGCACAACTCAAAGTCACCCCAGAACCCTCGTTCAGTCACTTCTGGTGCTGCCTCACTGACAGAGGGTTTGTTCACGTCTCATCAGCGTTTAAAAATCCTACAGTTGCTCCCAGCACCACCTCTCCTCACCTGACTGGCTGCCAAATTTGTGGATGATCTAGTAGAAACTCATAATGGATGTGTAGGAAATGCAGTAATAATGAGCTTCATTGAACTGGGGTTTTTACCTGAGGACATGTTCTGCTTTCAGCTACCACTTTGATACTATACAGGCATGCCAGACCAAAAATAAAAACTGTGAGCTTTTTTCAGAGATCCTCTTATGGTTCATTCTCTTTAGATCCAAGGACCTCCATACAGAACATCCTGCTGCCAACAGAGGAAAGGATTATTTAAAAATCACTGAAGCCTATTTTAAGTTCTTTTAAGACAATAACATGGGATCATTATTTGCATTAATTTCCACTGGAAACTCAGAGACTTTTGAGGACTCTTGATGCAAATAACTATCATGCAATTTCAAAAACAAATTTACAGTATAGTCTCTAGGTTTTAAGACATCTGTCATGGATTTATATTGTTGCAAATACTGGGGTAGCCAAAGCCAAGATTTTGGTTCATTCCATTAAAAGGTTTAGTATTAGATTTAAGAAATCTCAACCCCCATTTAATGCTTAGCATTACTACACATATATCACATAAGAGAAAAAAACAGTATAAGAGGACCAGCTAAATCATCAGGGTCTGAAAAGAGCAACCAAGAGCTTTAAATCTTCTTCCTCTCATGGTTTACACCTGCTTACAGCAAGAGCAGACTAATCTGTATCAGCCCATAGAGCTCCAATTCATAAAAAGCAAGGCCACTCCAGGTCACAGAATTAATTCCAACTTTTTCACTAACTTGAAAAGCTGACTTTGCCCATTTCTATTGTATAGTGTGCCTGCCCCACTTGACTCTCAGCAGGCATACCTTCATGACATTTCAGATCATGAATTTGGAGGATCCTGGGTCCAAAAGTTCTTTTCAGCTTCAGACTATTTCTTTTCTTTCAATCTCTTCAAGATTTTGTTTAAAATGGAGACAACTCCCACAATACCTTCATATTCTTTCTCACAGTCATGAAGACCTTTTCTGCTGTTCTTCTCCTATTTGCTCTGTCCTAAACAAACATTTTTCTGAATTGAGTAATATTATATAATTTGTAATACCAGTAAAATAACTGAAATATTCTCTCTCAGTGTTTGCTATCCAAAAGAACTTCTACCAAATCACAGTTTCATTGTGAGCTGACTATGAAGGGCTACTAACAATTTAACAAACGGGAAATTTCCATAAACTTAAGCGTGAAGAAAGTTCAGGTCCAAGTTGAAAACCAGATTTCATAAATCTAAATCAAAGAAATATCACTATGGTTTGGACCGATTTTGGGCTGTTATCTTCAGTGATAAAATTGGCACAGTTTTTACTGATTCTTCAGTCCTTCAAATTCCCCTGGGTTCATGTTCTGCTCTCATTCACAGAATGGCATTAACAGCATTGCAGACCTAGGTATGTACCCAGCACCGCACATTCAGGCACACTGTGGAACTCAATTTCCAGCTAAGGTGGGTACTACATTCCCAGCTAACATAGGTCAGTATCCATTGAAAGCAATTTTAGTAACAGAAATACTTTTATTGGAAGTTCTTGAAAATGCTTGATAGGAAGCACTTTGTGACTTAAGAAGTTCAAGTTGCTACTCTCTTGTCTATGGAAACTAAGGAAATCAAATCATGTCCAAGGTCACTCATAAATTGACCTGTGACATTTAAGTGTGGGGTTTGGGTTTGTTTGTTGTTTTTTTTTGTTTTTTTTTTTTGGGGGGGGGGTGTTATTAAAATTATGTGCATGCAGACATAAAGAAAAGCATGGTTTCACTTCTCTTTACTCTGTTAATGAATTTGGTTCTATTGCATCTGGTAGCTGTGAATGGAAATAAAGCTAGGGACCCCAGTTATCAAAATTATGTGTTGCAGGTATTCAATTTTCTCCAATAGCTCAACACCTATGGCTGTGACAGGGTTCAGATCTCATCTTCTTCCAGGGATTTTAACTTATATCTTCCAAAGGACACTCTAGCTCTTCTTCCACATCCTTCCCTCACAGTGCTGGTGCTAAGAGTATAAGGGGAACTCTAACACACTAGACTAGAGGTCTGACTAGTTCCATATCCTGTCTCCAGTGGTGACCAATATCAGGTGTTTAGAGTAGAACATAAGAACAGGGAAAGTATATAATGATGCTTCCCACAAATACTCTACAACCATTTGTGACTTCCAGAATGTCTGAGTCAAAGGTGGAATCTATACCTTTACTGATCGCCATGGCAATTTTTTCCATTATTATTTCCATTAGCTGGCAACAAAATCTCATAAAAGAGAGTTATACAACTTAATTATGTGCTGTGTGAAGATACAGCTAACTTTGGACAAGTAATCAAACCTTTAGACTGACACTAGAACTCATCTATGTCAATTCCCAGCTGAAGGCTCACTCACCTAACACACAGCTGCAGTATTCTTATAGAAAGTATTCATCATTGCATCACATATAGTGGGGCAATCCTAAATTACTTGCCAGCAAGGTGGTTAAAAAGGTGTTTTAGAAGCAGCACACCTGGGTTTCAGTCCCAATTACAGGTAATCATTTAGGAAAGTGAAATGACATCGATAGGAGAGAGTGGAAGCAAAACAAAGAGTGGTTGGAGAGTGCACTTGGCAGCTGTTTTGGACAAAGGAGGTAACCCAGTCTACCTACTGGGTTCCAAGTCAGCAATCTATTAGATAAAAGATTCCTCTTCCAATCTTTAAAAATAGAAAACATTTCACAGAATCACAGGACAGTTCAGAATAAATGACACTTCTGGAGATCATCTAGTCCAGTTCCTGCCCAGGATCACATGCAGTTGGAGTTCAACTATTTCTGACGATAGAGACTTCACAGTCTCCCTGGGAAATCTGTTCTAGTGTTGATCACTTACAGTAATAAAGTTTTTCCCTAAATTTAAATAGAATTTTTTTTTTCAGTTTCTCTCCTTTTCCTCCTGTCCTTTCACTGGGCACCATTAAGAAGAATCTTGTTCAGTTGATTTATTGTCATTCATCCCCCTTCCCATAGTCACAGAGTCACAGAGTTTGTCAGTCATAGAGTGGCTGTTAAGCTTGAATCTTATTCCAGTTACAGGAATTTTTATCCATAGATTTTAGTATTGATTCTTGTTCAAATTATTTTTTTAACTTGAATAATGAAAATGAGAACAGGAAACTATCTTTTTAAAAACCAGTCTAGGTGAATTATTACTTTGAATATCCATTTCTTCCAAAACACTTTTTCTTCTTTTGATTTTTATGTTGTCAGTGTTTTCATGTAGTTTATTTACTCAGGAAGACATTACATAGGAAGCATTTAAATAAAACTTTTCCTCAAATGTGCTATGTGCACAAAAAAGGCTTTTCATTACAGTGTTTGGCAAACAAGTGTTGCCAACAGAAGAGGGGAACAGGAAGCCTCAAACTCATCCATCACTATCTAAACAGGTACCCAAGGAATTTGTTTTCTAGCATGACCTAAAATGGGGAGGTGTGTTGCCTCCTGTGAACTTCTCTCTTAGCCATTTACAAGCAGCTTACCAGTACAAACAAAAACACCTCTCATGCACCAATACGGTTGAGTTAGAGTTTAATTTCAAAAACATAGTCAAATTCCTTTGGCTTCAGGCTAAGCAGACATTTACATGCTCTGCTGAACATGGTCAGTTTGCTGTACCTGAGCTCTACCTCCCAGAGGGCTGCAGCCGGCTCCTAGTTATCAGTGTTTCTGTCAGTGTTCTGAGTGCAGTATTTTGTATAACTGTCCAGGTAATAGATAGATGAAGCTACTTCTCAATAAAGTTAGTACTATGCTATACATATTAATATATTATTAAAGAAAGGGTTTAGAGTTTAAGTGCCATCTAATCCCATCTGACTGTTAAGGTAGAGCCCACAGATTTACAAGGAAATACTTTCATCTTTCAAACACATAGATACATGTATATACATACCATTGTTAGTTTTCAAATGGTGTGATGTACTCAGACCTGTACAGCTTCATCTTTGGTCTCATCTGAAGAGAACTTCAGTGATGCTAGAAAGTATCAATGAGTACCAATTCATAGGAATAATGTGAGCTTTAGGAAATAGTTTCCCTCCCCGTCATATTTTCTGGCTGAACCACACAGAATGGATAACATCTGATCATAGTGTTCACACACATTCAGGGTCCAGAGGTAAAGAGTCAGGGAGAGGAAAATCATACCATCAGCAGTTTCTCTTTCAGCCCAGCTGCAGAATATATTGGAAATCTGAAGAGCAGGAGGAAAGAAAACCTTTTCCAAAATCCACCCATCCTTTGCAGTTCAACTTCTTGGGCAGTCCATGGACCTTACTTTCAATCCATTTCCAATGCCATGGGTGAAGCAGCACATAAAATGGCTTTCCGGAGAAGGACTCGGGCACCCTGAGCAGACCCCATCTCATGTAATAAGCTGCTCAATGAATGTTCTTATTTACAAATTTGATTAAGAGCTCATAATTATGACTGGTCTTTAAAATAACGCCAGCCATACACAATAGGAGAAAGATCTTCCCTTCAGCCAAGCTGCTCGTATCCTTTTAAACAGAAACTCATCTGACCTACAAAGTTTCAGAAAATGGCATATTTCTTCTCCACCATCTTAAAATGCCACTTACCCTTGTGCTGATTCCAGTACCCTAATACTTTGGAGAACAGTCACTTCTCTCACACTTACAATGATCATCTCAACAGAAGTGAACATCTTTTGGATGCAATGATTGCCCTACATACAGGCTTTGAATTCTGCACATCTTGGCATGAAACACGAAAGAAAGAAAACTGCTTCCTGAGGTTAAATACAACAACATGAGGAGTAGATGCAGCTCATACCAAGTAAAAGTAAACGGCAAGATCTTTGTATGGTTATTCTTAAAAGTAGAGGCTAAAAAATAAGCAAACTATGTCTGCATCTGAGCAGATGTGGGCTAGAACATCATCCTCAGCCATGCAAATACAGCACTTGCTTCCTTCTTTGGCCACATTTGTGCTACTAAGCAGAAACCATTTGCTAACCACACAGCAGTGGCATCCACATTAGCAGAAAACCAGACTCATCTCTTTCTGCTTTGATCAGCAGTTACTGACCACAAGAATAAATAGAGGACTGTAGTGTTCAGTTGCTCCATGCAGGATCTGCTGTTCTCACACAGACATCAGTGACATCAAGAACAAGCCAAGCCTGTTAGAGAATAGCCGTTTGTCCTCATGCAAACCTATCTTCCCAACAGAGGAGTGACATGCAAAGCGAGGAAAAGACAACTGAAGGAGGGTATTTCCCTTTCAAATTGTGTGTCTGGAAAACCAAACATTTTAAACTTTAAAAGACAAAGGTTTTATCATCTGGAAATTGAACATAAGCTCCCTTATAGGACTGGCAGAGGCTTCAGGTATGTCTGCTACAAAACATGCTTTTGAGGGAAACAATTTACTGCTAATAAGAAGTACCAAATTCCTTGCAAATTCACTGTCCCTTTCAGAAAAGGGTTACAGAAAGCCTAAATCTCTAATCCAAATTAATAAAATCCATAAAGATTACTGCATAATAATTCAGAGCATAGTCTCTTGCAACACACAGTAAATGGAAACTGGATGCTTTAAAGCATATTTTGACAGCTGCTAGCACCACTGAACATGACAAATAAAAGAATTTGATCAAAAGCAGCAGAATAAAGCAGCTAAAATATTTGAAACAACAAAAAGGTTCTTGTGAAAGCACTGATTTTCTCCTCTTTAGTGTCATCTTTAATTATTAAATATAAACATGCCAGTGGGATGGGTGTCAGGAGAGAGGGGAATGCAGAAAAAACTCTGTGAGCTGTATCCTTTTTAGGGAAGTTTAATTATGGTGTTCCTGAGAAGAATTCTGATTGACAGGATTAGTGCCAGCACTAAAAGTTACTATTTGTGGATCCTGGAGCTCACAGCTCCCATAAAAATAAAGCAGTTCAGAAAAGAGCTTTGTGCAAGTTAAGGCGTTCCCTCAGCAGGGAAGGTTCATGTGAACCTCTTCTGTGGTTTTCCTTCACATGTTTTTTTCTGTGGAGATAGGATAGCAGAAAGTCCCCGAAGTACACTGTCCCCTTGGAGCAGAATGTTTGATTCAAGTTTTCTAGGTTAGTCCTTGGGGAAGGTTTCTATAATGAGCCAAAATGAAACCCTAAGAATGAATGTTCCCAAAGTTCACGGAGAGAAACATTTGGTTCCACTTTCTTTTCTTCAGGATTTATTTCAGCTTTTAGTTCAGACGAACTTTTTGTTTTAGCTTTCAAATTCATACCACCTTCCTATTAAGATAATCATCTAGTATTTTCTAGTGATGCTCAGCTCAAAACAAGATTTCACTGCTCTAATCTACAAAGACGTGGGACAAATTATTAAATTGACCACAAGCATTGCATTTTACTTGATTATTGTCATGTATTTAAGTACTATCTCAAAGAAATCATCTTTAAGGAGGGATAATGCATTGCATGCCAAAACAAGAAACTGGAAATAAGCCAACGCTGCTCCATTGCAAAAACAACAGAAGGACACAGCATCCCAGTTCACACAGGAAACACCCATCAGTTTGCTGAACCATCTCCCAGAAACTGTGAAATGGAAGAAAAGAAGAAAAAAACATGATTCTTTCCACTTATTCCACCCCTCTCTATCACCTTGCTTAAACAGGATAACCAAGTAATTCAGATCCAGTTACTCTTTCCCAGCAATGTTAGGCATCTTATTTGCATCACATCTTCACTTTTTTTGCCCCATTTTCCCCCTGCACTTCTCCTGCCTCCATATACATCATGCCTCCCCCCCCTGTACTGTTCTCCAGCTTCTTAGTTTCTCACTCCTGCTCATATTCTTGCTACACCAGACTTTAACCAACATCTTGGTCCAGATACTATCGCCCTGCTTCCTCCTACTTCCTGTTGCTAACCTCCAGATATCTACTACCTCTGATCATGACAGCAAACTGTATCATCTATGGAAGCTTAACATGGCAAGCATCTTTTACTAAGCTACATATATGTTCAGTCCCACCATGGTCATTTTGAACTGGGAAAACCATTTTCAAATACTATGAGGCAGAAATCAGAAATCAGTGAGAAGTCTTCAATCATTTCTTAAGAACTCCCAGAGCAAACAACATAACGCTCATAGTAGTATCACAACAGATGTCAGCCATTCCATGTATTGTGGATACCTATACCTTAGTGCAGACTGGCATATAACATCTTACATATACTTCACCTGTTTATGCATTTCTCAAGAAGTACACTACAAGGGAAGAGAAAACCAGTCCAGGTAAAATAAGTCCTTGTAGAAGTTTTCTCCATAAAACTCCAATCTCTCTCAAATCCTTTTTGTGCCTTAAAAATGCTTGGATAGCATTATTTCTTCTTATTATAATTGTTCTTATGCATTTGTGCTTGCCTTACTGGCTTCTGACTGAGGCAAGATGGTCAGAGCTAAACTTACACAGAGGAAAAGTATCATACTACACCAGAATGCTGCCACTTATTCAGGAATAACCAATGCAAAAAATTTTTTGCAGTGCCTATACTATATACAGAAAGCCTGCAAGTCATGCATCACAAAAACTGTCCCAGTAGTAACATTATTGGTGATTAATACATATATCTTCTTCTATGGTCTGTTTCCAGTGATGCAACAAGCCATTACTTTTATTCTAGCCACTACATTTTTGTCTGAGAATAGCTGCAGCTTTGATGCTTTCAGCTCCCACTGCTACGAGCAATGTTCAGTAGGGATGACCAGTAGGTGAACCTTTAAGTCTACAGCATTACTATCTGAACTTTAATTAGCTCAAAAATGCCTGCAGAAAGTACCAGATACTCCTGAATACCAGATACCAGATACTCCTGAATACTCAAGGGCTTCTAGATGCCTACATAAATACCTAAATTTTAGTCCATTCAGGAAACCAGACTGATTGTTACAGATGGACATTGTTTTCTCCCCTAGTAAGTAATCACTTTGTGACCATATGCAGAAAAATGCATCATCTCCCTGACTTCTTCCCATTCTGCCCCATGGATGGAGGAAATGAAGTTGCTGAAGAAGGCATAGCAAGCATCTCTATCTTCTGATTTTTCACCTAGTGTGCAAACACAAAACCTGGCAGTTTGCAATCATTGAAAGAAAAACCACCAAGGCTATTTGTCAGCCTTCAAACACTACCTGTACATCTACTCAGTGATACCTGAGCTTTGCCAAACCCACTCCATTTATTTTAATGAACTACAATTCATAACTTCAATATGCAGTTTTAAATCTCTCCTCGCTTGGCACCAATATAAACAGCAAGGAATGTCCACATAAAAAAAAGAGCTATCCTAGTCACACCTATTAGTTTTCCAAAAGAAAGGACATGTTCAGGTACTGTAAATGAGAATCTAGATTACTGGGTCCCAGCTGCTTCTTTAGGCTGTTAGTCTTGCTTTCAGTGGTAGGCAATATTACATAAAATCCATGTAACACATACAAGCTAAGTGCAAATGATGAAAGAAATCAGCAAGGGAAAAGAGGCCAGAGAGCTGTTGTGATGGAAGAATAGCAGCTGGGAAAACTGAAGTCAACCCAGCTATGTTATTTTTTTAATTAAAAATAAACGTAGCTTTTGATGCCAAGGCATTGGTTAGCATTCCATTTGAAAAGAAAAAGAAAAAAAAAAAAGGAATTTTGTTTTACTTCATTCTCGTCCCCTTCCTAACCTCTCTCCCTCCTCTGCTCCCTCCTTTCCCCCAAAAAAAGTGTTTATAGATTTTGCAAAAAAGAACATTGTCATAGAATTTAGTTCATCTGCAGACCCACACAGAACCACCTATTTTTAAGGCATTCACTTTCTTTCACGAATGCCTCCTTGAATAAAAATAGTGAGACTATCATTTTAATTTTATTAATTATTTTGTCTTCTACTGCAGACGACCTTGCTAGCTGTGTAAGTATGCATGACTACATCATTAGCCTCTCTCTCTTATGTTTTTCATTCGTCTTACACATTTCTTGTGTGTTTTCATTATGCCTGACCTCAGAGAAGCTTTCATCTCCTGAGGTCTCCTCTACGTTGCTTCCACATCACATTTCAAAATCTTATCTTGTATAATCAGTTTCTACTTTGTCTCTTCCCTTCTGCTTTGGTAGTTATTTACATTTTATTTAAGATGTTTTAGGCCATAATTGATACAAAACACATATCCAGAGGCAGTAGCAATTGTTCTGATAAACACATAGGAGTTGATGAGGCAAACCTCCCCAAAACCAAGTCAATGACGTGGACATTTTCTGTATAAACATTCACCTTTAGCTGAGAAAAGGTATCAGTTCTGGTTGAATCAAATAAAGACCTATTTAACAATTTGTCATTAAGCTAAGTGGTGAGAAAAGAGAATACAGATGAAGTAAAAATACTTGCATGTACCTCCTGCATCTCAGATAAGCCTCAGCAGCAGCAAGTCACCAGTCTAAGAGGTGTTTTGGAGTAGGATTTGCTTGCTACCTGGACTATCTGGAATCACTCCAGTTTAAATTCAAAGAATGTCCACGGACAAAGGGAATATAGATATTTCATTTTTTATTCGGTGCAGAGTAGTTCTAAAGAGTCATGAACAGGAATAGTACAGTAAAGGATGGTAAATGCACCAACATTTTCACAAGAGAATGACCATCTCAGCTGCACAGAGTGGCACTTATACCTTCAATCTTGCAAGAAGATCTGACAATTGATTAGGCTGAAGGTGTGTCTCTGTCTGCTTTTCTATTTAACAATATCCTGCAATGCATCCCATTGCATTTTCAGAAAGATTCTGAATTTGTGAAAATTTAAAAAGAGAAATATTTTTTCACCCAGCTCTGGTCAGTATCTGCTAACTCACATCCAGATTCCTCTAGTATCTGAATCTTCCATTGACTCCAGAGAAAGTTTGTGGTTGACCACAGAACATAAGCTTAGCTAACTGAATATCATAATGCATATTATTTGCCATGCGACAGTAAGCACAGGGAAAAGAGGGTACTGAGTTGCAAAACATTTTTCTTTATGCTTTGCATAATTTTTGAAATAGGAAAGAAAACCACATTAGGCAAAGAAATGTATTTGTTTTGTCTCAAGGACATTGACTCACAAATAAATGTTACTTTAACTAGTAGGAGTTCAAATCATTGTTAACCCAAACTATAAAAAAGAGACCAGGAAAAAAACCCCACACAAACAACAACAACAACAAACTACAAGGCTTTGGAACTCAAATGTTATTCCTCATCCCAACAAAGTGTAATTAAGCATCAAAGCAGAGCTGAAACATGCTATGAACACTAACTGTTTTGTGGCAACACAAAATTGGAATCAGCATTAGAAAATAAGTGACAGGTAGTGAGAGGGATAGGTTGGCACTGGCAGACTCTAAGCATGCTATGCTTCAGCCTCCTTGAGTTTTACACCAATTTGCCTGCAAGAATAGATTTTAGTTGAATTAAACATGATTGAAGGGATGGTTTTATCTTTTATTGCTGATAGATTCTAAGGGTTACATGAAAATAGAGAAGTCAGAGAGGCTTCTCAGTTAAACTCTTTCTTTTATAGGTAGGGTGAGTATTTGACTATCAAAATAGTAACTTCCTAATTCTGACTACTGAAGAGGATTGTACTATCCTTCCCACAGTATTTTTGCTTTTCTTCAAGATCTGTAACAGCTCAGCCTAAAAAGTAAAAGAAAGCAAAAGCTTTGGAAGGTTGTCCCACTACCTGTATAACAGCAGGGAGGTAGATAGAATGAGAGAACTACTGAGCAGGACAGGGAAACCAAAATAAACTCAAAAATACAAATGGAAGGTAAGAGATCCTGTCTAGAAGAAGTTGTAATAAAGAAGCTGAGAATGTGATCAGTCTTTTTATTCACTCAGTGATTCTGCTGTTTTACAAGGCTGGGTTCTTCTCATCATATAATAGCATTATTTTGTCTTTTAAATCTCAGACCAAAAAGATAGGCCATTGAAAATGCGAGCATGTGCCAAAATGGGGAAAACGTTTAAGACTATCCACATGTGCCATCTTCATCCAGCAAACAGAAAATGCAATGCTATTTACAACCCTTTGATATTTCTTTGTTTCTCATGGGAAACTAGTTGATGTTGTCTATTGTCAGCTTTCATTGTTAACAACACTCATGGAGAGTTTATTAATTTTATGTCTTGATGCCATTTGGCAAAAAAACCCTTCTATAAGGATTACATTAAACTAATAAAGAGCAAAGTATCATATAGACATCAGGAATCATTCACTAAGTGGAATTCAAGAACACTGACACAAATTGTATGTATTTCTTATTTTAAAACAGAACCCTCTTGTCAACCTCAGGATTTCTTTGATCTTTAAGTTGTAGAAATACACAAAGCTAAACAATGGCCTTCCACTCCACTAATTTCTCCTGTCACATAATATACAAAAACACTGTTCAAAGAACATTGCTGTTTGAATATGTTCCATCTTCCTTTCGTGGTCCTGTTGAAAATCTGTGAATGAAGAAGTTCATATGTGAAATAATGCCTAAATCCGTCCACCCAAAGGATGCCAAGTTAACACTTCTCCCTGGATGTCGAGTTAGCACATCTCCCAGCTGAGAGACAATTTTATCTGGAATGGCAGAGGCCTATACCATCAGAATTGTCACATCATGACAACGACATGAATCTAACACCAGTTCAGTTTCATTTGTTTTGGTGTAAGTCAGAATGAGGATCTCTAGTTTCTACAGGCCCAATGCTTTTAAATCTATTCGTCCACCCTACCTATTACAGCTTGCATCTACTTCATGTAGATAACGTTGTCACCTGTAGTTTAGTGAAAGAAGCTGACAGAAGGAGTAGCTATAGAAACAAATCTGCCCTATGCTTTAGACAAAAACACGTCCAGAACACATAACACAGGAAAGAAAAAGACATGGAAAATTAAAGTGATGAGAAAAATTATATTAAAAATTAAGGAAAAGAGGCACCAAAGATGAAAAAAAAAGATGGACAGACGGATTGGCACAGAGGGAATGAGACCAACCTGTAAACTGGTTAGTAGATACAGGTTTAGCAACAGGCTTGAATAGATGCATTACACTAGAGGCCCAAAGCAAGTCTTGCAGCTCCTCCAGTTGTTGCAGCTGCATGGTGTCCCATTCAAGACATTATAACCTTATTCTTTCAGATTTATAGTATCCTTAGTGGTGCTTGTACCCTATACTGGCACCAAAAAATATATATGATCTGCACTGCTTCAATTTACATCTAGTAGAGAGGCCCACACACCAGTGGAGAAAGAATATGCACTGATTAACTGTCAGATAGGAGGAGTGCACAAAGAGTCTCGCAATAACAAATGCTTCATGTAATACAGCTTGTTCTACTTGTGTGTCCAAAAACAAGAGACTGAAAATACCTAATCAAAAAAAGGGGGGGTCAAGGGGGGAAAGAGAATGAGGATTTGATAAGTTAGATGGCTAGTGTTGCAGCGCTCAGAGTTTAATCTATGAAACAGCTTTTGTCAAAACAATTAGATTGTTCTCCTCCAAGCCATTCATCATCTCAGATATTTTTCTAATTTTGACTTCTACCCACTGGAGAGCAGAAACCCTCTAAATAATTATCATCTAGGGATTCCACAAATGGAATTTGGACTGGCCTACATATTCCTCTAGACAGTGCTCCTTGATTTTTTCCCATAGACCTCACTATTGCAGTGCAATGCCTGGAATGTTAGCTCCATGCTGCAGAAACTGGACATCGGTGCAGCAATTTCAAAATCAATCAATGGGCACCAAGACTGAGAAAACTAACAGTATGCTCACACTTCTGTATTTGCACAGTAACTTGTTTCTAAGGTAAATTTGAAAGGGATGGGAGCAACCAAATAAGTAATTACAAGGTTTTCTAAGTGACACTGGATTATCAGTCTCATTGGATGAAGTCCTCCCCTGATCTACAAAGCTCACAGAGTACTGGTGATGGCAGTAGCAGCTATATCAGTCCACTTAGGCACAGAATGACTTCTAGTTAATGTTTGGTTACTTTTTGTTTTCCATCCAGGGTGCCAGAATAGGATAGTAGTTTCAGCAGTCCTTCTAGTGGCAAATCACCAATCCAATTCACAGCTTTGCCTCCTGCATATCTGTGGAAAATCAAAAGAACTTCATTCCACCATGAGAAAAACATGGTTGAAACTCCACACAGAGAAAGTTTCAGGTAATACATTATCTCTTACCCTAAGTCTCTATGGTTTCTTGCAATACACAAGCACAAATATATCTCTACTCACTTTTAGTCAACATTCAACTACAGTGAAGTTTTTGTTTTTGTTTATGGTATGCATAAGATTTTCTCTGCAGTACTGAGTGATTCAAAGTTTTAGATCTCACAACAAACCTGTGAAGAAAAGAATCAATTCTGTTCTCATTTTACAATAGGCTGATTGCAAAATAGGGAAAATAAATAACTTGAACAGTTGCAGACATGTCCTATGAATGAATACTTTACATGGGGGCATCCTAGTGTGTCAAACAGTGGAACAGGGGTTTTTTTATAATAATTATTATTTATTTCTTTACAGGGGGAGAAAAAGGGCCTCGTTCTTCAAACCAAACAAATCATTCATTTCCTAGAAACACAAAACTGGTTTCTGTCAAATTCTTTCAGTGGTGTGCTCTGAAAATGGAGAGAGAGTAATGGCAAATATTGCAGAAGATGATAAACTGCTGTCTTTTCTAGAAATAGTAATTCCATTGCTGTCAACTTCTTTGCATGAGCCAGAATCAAAGCACACACTTTACACAGACTGAAGGGCCTTTTTATATGTCCATAAATGACACCTAAATCATTAAAAATAATGGGAAGAGGAGGAGGCTGTAGAAAAGAGAGGAAGCTTCAGACAAGTCCCAAGTACTGTCTTGTTCTAAGCATGCAAAACAGCAGCAATATCTTTAGTGCCCTATTTGAACTGCAAGTAGGATCATCTGTGCTTGGTAATTGACCAGACATCTGTGAAGATCATCTATGGAAAACCTTTTTGTAGTTAATGTATACACTGTGATTTATCAGCACCGAAACAGTACAACATTCTTACATCTTCTTCAAGATAGATCTAACAGAATTTCAGACAGATATTCATGACAAAGCCAACCATCCATAATCAGAAATTCCTACTTATGTGCCACAGTCATAGGAGTTCTTGAAATCCAGATGCAAAGATTAAAAAGTACCCACTTATCTACTTTCTTCATTCATCCAAAGAGGAAGATATTCCCTGGGTGCATTCAGAATTGGTCTGTGGGATGTACATCTATACTCTGACATGAAATCTCAAGTCTTTTTGAACTATTTGCACTTCTTCCTTGAGGTGTTTTCACCATAAGATTCGTGAGCACACCAACCAACTGCAAAACAAGCTCTTCTAATTTTAGGACAAATACTCATAGCAATTACTCCATTCTCAGAAGTGTAGATTTCTCTGTGGATTGATTTGTCACCATTTTCAAATACCTGCCTTGATACACAGACTGCCTGATTGTACATGGCAGTCATAGCTTTGTGTGCTCTCTTCTGGTGCACTAAACACCACCTCCCTGTTAACATGTTCACATCCAAGCAATAATGGATCACACCATCAATCTAAACTTTATTGCTAGAGCAGAAAAGGAAAAACATACAAACAAACAAAAAAAATCTAAAATATCCACACACATACAATTTCACCAATTCAATCTTGCCTTTATAACTGCAGCCTCTGGCTGATACGCAGCCTCTTCTAGGGAGAGAAAGCTGCATTACTTCAATGCAAGGTACAATTCTGAACAGGTGCAGCTAAGCCCTTACAAATCCCTGGGTAGACATAGTTATTTCACTTTGAGAGCTTAGAGTGTGACTCGAAGTCTGAACACTTTGAAGATGACATAAAGTAGTTTCTCCTTCAACATGGTGATTTCCTCTACTTGGAGTTCCTTCCACTTTGAGAAAATGGATATAAATCAGTCTCTCAAAACAATGCACACTGTTCACTACATTGCATGAACAGTTTTTAAGGAGAGAAAAATGAACCTTTTTTCTCATATCTGCTGGTACAGCTTAAAAGTTCATTATAATAACATTGTGCTGGGTGACTAACTGTAGAACATAGAAAGTCAGTTTGTTTCCAATTTAAATGCAAAGGGAATCCTCATCACTATGGTAATAGGAAAGTATGATGACACATGACAAGTACTCTTATATCCACAAGAATGTGCCAATGGTGGGGTTTTTGGTATGATTTTGAGAATAAGACTAAGGCAAAATTCATAGGAGATTTCTGTGTCTGCACTTCTTGCTACCTCCACACCATGCTCATTAGTGCAACCAAGATGATTAGCTTTGTTTCCTTTCGGATGTCTTTAGATTGTGAAGGTAGCTAGCTCAGCTATCTGAACAGAAGTCATTATAACAAATATAAACATAACAGTGAGGAGCGAGATACAGATGAAGACTGCTCGGCCTTAACAATACAGACTACCATGGCTGCAGCTGATCTCCCAGAAGCAATAATCCTGAGATCACTCTGTACTAGAGAGGAAGTACTAGAGAGAGCTTATGCCTGCTTAATTGGTCTGAAGGTCTGAAGGACGGATCTTGTTCTTGCAAAAGTTTTCCCCCACTCTTTCCTCTGCAATGAAATACTAAATACCACACAGACAATGCAACATAAGAAACTTGTCACATGCTTTGCAGCCTTCAAAAAATAAATGAAATTTGTCTACAAGCCATAAGCTGAGCTCCATTTATGTACTAACATCGTCACTGGGGATATGGTGCTCTATGTATTATAATATTCATTTCTAATAACTAAGGGAACAACCCCTACTTATGCCTACAGATGGCTGCATCAAGTAGTTAGACATTTTAAAGGAGACTGAAACTAAGGTAACCATTAATAGAATCATAGAACCATTTAGTTTGAAAAAGATCCCTAAGACAATTAGATTCAACCTATTTCACCAGAGTAAATACAGAAAAACTCTCAATGTCAAGAGTTTCATTCCAGATTCAGGGTAATGTAATAGAAAGCAATATACAGGCAGCACTAATACTAAACATTCATAAATAAGATACTAAAATTTATCAGGTTTCTAGTCATAAACAGTTTACAATGTGATAGAATATATACTTCAAGAGAAACCAGCATGTTAATGAGTTTTTAATTAGCATGACTAACAAGCAATGCTATTGTCAGCTGATATTTATAAGATACATCATTTGTATCAGTAACTTTACTGTACCTTTCTGTAATCACTTACCAGCCCTTTATTAAAATAACTTGGAAATAAATTATTAAAGTGGTCTCAGAGGAGAAGGTCTGATCACAAAAACTGTTCTTCACAAAAGGTTCTTCAAGATTGCAGCCCACACTTGTTTTGGTCTCAAGCTCAAAAATTAGTTCCAGCAAACAAGTACTTGGCTTGGCCAACATGCATGTTTCCAGTGAGACACAAAATATAGAATTCTGAAGGCATAAATAATAGTTAAGCGCTCAAGTTTCATAAGTTTTACTAGAATTTATGTACATGCTATCTTTGAACAATTATTTGAAATAAGTTTATTGTCTTCAAACGCTGAAAATAATCAGGTTTAAATTACCTTATTTTTACTCTCAATTACACTCATTTATATTTAAAGATGACATAACACTCCAAGCTTAGACAAATTACTCTCAGTTTTTTTATATTATTTTGAGGTCAGGAGAGCAGTGAATGTTGTTTATCTGAACTTTAGTAAGGCTTTAAACATTTGTCTCATAGTATAGAACATCCACACAGAGAAATGGATTGAAAACTGGAAAAACTGTCAGGCTCAGAAAGTTGAGGTCAGTGTTAGAAAACCAAGTAGGAAGCCAGTCACTAGTGGTGTGCATCAGGTTCAATGCTGCGACCAATACTTTGTGATATCTTCATTAATGACCTGGATAATGGAAAAAGCCACCCTTAACAAGGTTGCAGGTACATAAAACTGGAAAGAGTGGCAGATACACCAGATATTTCTTCATGAGATAAGGTTCAGAAGGACCTCAATAAGGTGAAGAAATGATCCAACAGAGATCTTATGAAGTTCAGCAAAGAGAAGTCACAGATCCTTCATCCTTAGAAGTGTGCAAAACCCAAATGGACACAAGCACAGTACACCTGCTCTAGCTGGCCCTTCTTTGAGCAGAGGGGGTGGACTACAAAATCTCCAGATGTCCCTTGCAACTTCAGCTGTTCTGTGACTCTGCATTTACAGCAAAGTTTCATGATGACTATACACTGATACAAAAATAGTGTGCAAACATACAAGCCATACTATCTTCCATAGTCTAAAACACACAACAGGACAATTGATGAGGCAAAAATTTCTCTGTAGAAACTAGTCCTATTGAGGTTATGAACAATGCACATTAACAAGGTTTTGTTCTAAAAAATAAGCTTCAATTGTACTGTGATAAAAATTCATCTATTGGAACAATCATTTTTAAAATCTCATAATCTTACATGAAGCTGTTCTAATTACTGCCTTAATCAACATCATAACTTACAATACAACTTGCAATTAACATATGGTCAATAGCATGTGCCAATTGGACTATCATATGCACTGTACATCTGATTCCTGTTTTCACTGGAATGCAGTTATTTGTGCTGGATCTTGTCAGAGTCTCTGCTTTGGCCTCTGTTGCTCTTTACATGAACAACCCTCAACTTTCTGCAGCAGTTAAGAGGAAAAAAGATTCCTGCACATATGAATTAGATCAGAGATACAAACCTTGAAAGGAGGTTCATTAGTCATTTTTAGAGCTCCACTACTTTAAAGTAGAAGAAAATAAATCACAGAATACATCCACTTCATCACTGCATATTGTCATCACAGAGAGCAAAGTTAAACTTGTATTAATCACACATATCCCACCATTTCTCCTTTTGTTCTCTGTCCATCATTTCCCTTTTCTTTCTTTTTCTTTATTAAACTTCATTTTATTACTTATTCAGGATCAAATTTCTGCTGTTGCTAAGTGTCTTGTGTAGATGACTAAGGATTCACACTTTCCAGCGCCATCTATAATTGCTCAGCATCCCTCAGGACAGTTTTGCACAGAGCCCACAGCTTTTGCTCCTGGTGAATATGCAGTACCCAAACACATGGTGCTCAGCAAGTCACAGAAGTAAGAGATGTGAAAACCCCCTAAACCTCTTGCACACTAAAAAAGCACAAGATAACAAATAATTCTAAGCAACCCCATGATCAAGGCATGAAGAAAAACTGAGAGCTATCTTAAAACTTCCATAAGTGTTAACTCTCTAAAACCAAAATAATTCAAAGGAGCATGTTTCAAATTGAGAAGGGGGAGGTTGGGAGGGGCTGCAAAGAGGATGGAAACCACCACAAAGTCTACGCTTGTACCTGCCTCAGTAATTCATGCTAGAGTGGCAAAACAATCTTTATCTAAAAGATTCCACAACTGGTAAGGGTGACACCTCTATTTAGGATCTCAGAAAAAAGCATGCTAGGGAGAAAGCCACTGCCATGATTATCAGTTAAGCTACAGAAAACACTTCAAGCCTCTGAAAGACACCCCTCTACCAGCAAAAGATTCAAGATGAGACTTATGTACCTAAATCTGCCACATGATTTTGGGATGAGATTGGGGATAGGCGTTTACCTCAGTGCTGCTTCTTACCCTGGTGGTCTTTGATTCTCATCGGTTCAGATTTAAAGTCTTTGAGGCCTTGGAATGCTTTTCAACATAAACAGTGCTTAAGCTCCCACTAAGTGTAGTATAAAACTATTAATACAGAAAATAAAAAGTGTTTTGGTTCTTTTTCTCTGGAGCAGAAAATACTGAGAGTCAAAGGAAGCACGCAAAATTTTCCACACTAATCTACTGACTGCATGCCACAGAGTCAAGGTTGATTGAGAGCAATGTAGGTTTTGTTTCAGTCTGAAAGCCAAAGCTCAGTTGTCATTTCCATCTATGTAACATACATAGCAAAGGTTTATGTGCTTTTGCTATTGTCAAATACAGAAGGAGAAGAAAATAAAAACATGAATCAATGAAGTAATTCTCCTTCCCACATACAGCCTCAAGCTGAGATGATGTCAGATTTCACATGCAAAACAAGTTTGAGTGATGGCAACACTTGAGAAAAGAAAATCCAGAGGAAACCTACGTTTATCAAAAAGTGGTGATGATAATTCAACAGGCAGCACCCCTAGTGCAAAGTCTGTAATAAATCAAGTGTTCGTGGTGTACATGGCTATCACTGCTGGAGAGCTTTGGCTTCCACAGAACAGGGAAAAAGTGCCTAAAGGCTATACTCTCTTCTATGCCAAACAAATCCTGAAGGGATTATAAAACTAGTTATCTTAACTCTCAAGATATCTAACTTCCTGCTTACAACAAAAATGTCTAGTAACTGCTATAATTTCTGACAGCTCTCAATCATCACTACTAAATTATTAATAATAGTATAAACACATAGAAAAAACCCTCAAGTCTCTTTGATTCTCTTACTGGAGTAAAAATGGAAAGGGTGGACATGGGGGTTAGTTACACTGGCACTGTGTCAGCTGGGGTGCTGCTTCTGCCAGGGAATTTCTCTGCAGGATAGCTGTGGTTGGATTGCATCCTTTTTGCACTGAAGTGGACAAGTTTGGAACTGAGAACATAACCCTTAGTCTTAACCTTTCATCACTGCTGAAAGTCACACTAATTTTCACAAGAATAGAAGTGCTTGGTAGAATAAAATTCAACTTCCCCTCACTCTATATTTCCTCTGTAGATTAAGATGTATACGTACCTTACCTAGACTTATAAGATCCTGCATACCAGGATTCACCTGGCTGTATCAAAACATAGCTCTACTGCCTTCCTCTTTCCTCCTTATAAACAAATGAGCTTTAGCAAAAATAGAGATCAGAGAGAACAAAACAAACAAGTGGAAACTGCTTTCCCCACATTTCACTTCCCTTGCTCCTGACTTTTTGCTATTTCAGATGTTTTAATATTCAGCACAGTAGACTCCATTTGAGGTAGGATTTGAAAAGGATGAGAGAAAAATTGACCCATTTTTCCCCCTTGCATATAATTCTTTAGAAAGACAGGTGAGGAAGGAACATGGCACCTTAGCTGATGTATTTCCTGTCATTTCAGGGTAACCTTAGACTTGAAAAGAAATGGAGCAAACTTGAATCACATTACAGTCCTGATTTAGCAAAGTGCTTTAAAACACATGCTTATAGTTAAGCATGTGCCTAAATTCTTTGCTGAATTAGGACCTATGTTGGTAAAAGAGGCAGTTGATTAATGGCTTCTGACAACCACCAGAAACTAATGAGCCACAGACCTCTAATTTTTTCTCCAAATGACTGTACTTAAACCCAAAGGAAATTTCATTATGGAAACAGAAAACACTTATAAATAAATAATATGTGTTTCCTTTGAGAATATTAATTTTTATCTTTAGTTATTGGTAAACTCAAACTTCCTTTCTTATGATAATCAAAGACAGTGGCACTTGCTCTATGAAACTGGTTACCCTTTCAAACCCATAAGTTTCTCTCTGGAGTTTACTATGGTTTACAGAAAGCTCTGTGAACGCAGCTAAATCAACCACAAAATACACGCAATCCAACATACTAGCCAAAAGGTTGCCTGATTGAGACAAACTTCAGAATGAATTATGCCAGCATGGTATAATCCACCTAAAATGAAGAGCTCAGTAACATGACTTGCTGAAACTTGCTTCATTTTGCTTCTCACTGAAACACATTACGGGATCAAATCCCAGGGAATTCACACACTTACTAACTCACCCATGAGAGGGGTGAAAATGTCCAGAACAGTGAGAGGGTAATTTCGGTCCTCAAAGATGCAATCCAGCTCTCTATTTGCCAAGCTGTTTGCCATCATGGAGATTTTCTAACTGGCTATGTGTTTTAGCTGACTTCACTTTATTTGTATTTAGAGGCAGGAAAATCCTGTGTTCAAGGCACATCTACAGGAGCCACGACATTCAAGTCTAATGTCAACCTTACCTATATATCATTAAACAATTCATCTCATTTTTCATAGCACCATTACTACAGCGGTACACTGACATCACTTCCAACAGGATGAAAGGAAACACATTAACATTGTAAAGTTCTGATCTAACAGATACACCTAGAAACTTCAAGATCCTAAGTTACAAAATAGTAATTAGTAAAGAGACATTAATCTTTGAGGTCTCATTATCAAGCATAATATATCTAAAATTATCCTCCCTTTTTCCATTTTTACATGTGTATTTTAGTAATCTGAAACAGATTTCAAAAGTAGGTGTATGTAATATAATGAAAAATAACATGAGAAATACACAACTATGCCATACAACAAGTATGAGTGTTTACCACAGTTCAAGGGCAGATATAGAAGTGGCCTTCATGATAACTATGAGAAATTAATTTCTTTCATTCACACTCTCTTTCTTGAGAGAGCACTAGGTTTACACATAATTTTAAGGATAACAAAGGTAATTTGAATTCATAACTAGCTGACCAGTTACACCTAGACTGAGGTTTCATAATCACTAGGTTTGTGAACAAACATACTACAAAAGCATGAAAATCTGAACATCTGTGATCACATTTTTGTCCTATTAGCTCATGGTGTTGACATCTGTACTACACCTTTGTACCAGCTACATGACTGTTTTGCAAGCAAGGGCAATACCTGATCCACAAAAAATCCTGCCAGTAGGAAGTTAACCTGTCAGTTTACTTGCTAGTAACAGGAATCAGCAGTGACAATTTGTATCACCGTTGCATTACACTATCCAACTCCAATGTTTCTAATTGATTACTATGAGCCCTAAAGCAAAATTTATCATGGAATTGTGACTTACTGATGAAATGGGAACTTCAGTTGCCACCTTTTTTTTTAAATGTTTCTTGAATATCCATTATGGCCTTTGTAACAGAGATGAACTCTTAAAGGCAGCTCTGAGGAAAGAAAAGTGACATCACTAACATGCCTCAGCCTTGGGGAAATGACCAAAACCATTTATTTTTTCATCCAGTGGAAAAAAATGTTCTTCAGTTCCCTAGGTTTGGATCAGGTCTCTGTGGATCAGACAAATTTAACAAGGCCCCAGAGGAAAGGGTGGGGAGGAAAAGCCCTTGATTTTTTTTTCCTCCCACAAATCTACACAAATATTACCTTACTAAGTAAATGCTTCTGTTTCACTGTGAAGAGGAAAACAAATATCTAACTTTGTGCAACTGACTTATCAATATGTTTATTCTAACTCAGATCGTGGCTCAAAACATACTTCAAAGCCTATGTCCTGTTTCTATTTGATTCAACTAAAATTTTGTAAATGTACATAACATAAAAACAGATTAACAATGCCTAGCAGTCAGCTAAGGTTTACATATTCACCACAGTACCATGTGCAAGATATTCCTAGGTTCAGACAGAAAACTTTCAGCACAGTTTCAAAAGGTAAATAAGGTGGTAAGTTTAAAAACACATGTCCTTCCCCATTCAGTGCATGAGAAAGTCTGAAACAGCAAGTATTTCCTTTTCCTAGCACAGTGAAAATCTATAGTGTATCAGTTATCACCTGAGAGATAAGTTTGGATGTTTATGAACTGAATGCTTGAGCTAGGTTGTCACCAACACAATAAAGCTTATCCCTTTAGTAAGTCTCTTCTGAGAATATTGGCCAGATTTGGCTTGACTCACATAGAGCCCAGAGTTGCACCAGAGACATCTGGCCCCATCCATCATACCACACCTGGACAAATAATGTAAAAAACCCTTGCATTCTTCAAAAGGATTAGAGCTTTTTCTCTGCTTGATTATAGTAACAGACCCATTTTGAATTCTTATCATTAAGCTTCATTACACTCACAAGAGCAATTTTATATTTCCTTAATCTTTTATTTCCAAAGCTGCTTTCTCTAGTGCATATTTCCACTGATAGACACTCTTTTTCATTCCTTCTCTCTTTCACAAAATAGAAAAAGCTGACTTGAATGGAATGGCTCAGAAGCATTAGAGAACACTTATGGACCTTTTGTTGTAAGGCCACTATTCTAAATTCAGCATACTTGAACCATGGCAAATGGATGTTAGGAACCAACAACTTCTTTGCTACCAATATAGACATTCTCAATTCACTTCTTTATGGAATGTATGAAATAAGACCTGTCCTCTTCATTAACAATGATCTCAGCATCTAGGAAACCTCTCTGAGGCCAGGCTGGAAGAGATCTAGATGATTCTCCCACTGCTATGGTAAATTCGTTTCAAAGACTCTATAAAGTCTTTCAGTCATGGGGTAGCAAGGAGGACTAGAGGAGCAAGCACCTTGATTTAAACTGATTTTCTTATATGGAAGGAAGTGGCTTTCATTCTAATAACATGATATCTTTCACAGGACTCACTCCACTTTCAACAAAATGTATTTGTCCTTCTGTCACAGCATTACCTCCTCTTTCTCAAGATTAATAAAACCAGATACTAAAAATCAATATGAAGAACACTCATAGGTGTTGAACAAACTTGGCTCCAGATCCATCCTGCTCTCTTCAAATGTTTCTCTAATTGCTGTTCTAACTATTTGCAAAACCTCACTGAAGCATTTCATGCATGCATTTTCATTTCCCTTGTTGTGCTAGGGCTTACCTCCATATTTTGGTCTATTTTGTTTTTCAGCCTGACTTATCTTGTGAAGCCACTTGGTCTTGATGTGGCTGAATATATGAGACAGACCAAGCCACTGATCAAAAATATCAAGATTCTTTATTGGCACATATTTTTTTGTTAAGAGTTTAAAAAAACAATGAAAATTAGGAAGAGCAAGTAGAGGCATGAGTAACTAGTATCAGAACATGCAAACCCAAGCAATTTTCAGCTTTGAGCATTCTCAACTCGTAGGCCTAATCTCTCAAAAAATTATGATAGTGGTTTGGTAATTGCTTTCACAAACACTAGATAATGTTTTACTAAATGAGGCAGTAATTGACAGTTCATAAAAACAAAATGAGGAAAAATCCCAAACCCAGGTCTGATAGCAAAATCACACTGTAGAAACAATCGCATATGATTGGAAACATAGCAGTTACAAACAGCACTCTCTTCCTCTTGAGTACCGCTCAGTTCCTGGCTGGAGTCCTGAGTATATCTGCAGGTATGCAACACTTCAGGAAATAGAGGGAACAACTGGAAGAGGGCGGCTAAGGTTTTCAGAGATCTAGGAAACATGGTCTCCATGGAGAAGTTAGGTCAGGCTTGCTGAGCCTAAAAAAGTAGTAATTCTCACACACATATTAGGGACTGATAAACTCTTCACATCCACTGAGGGCAGGACTAGACATAATGCACTTAAGATGGAGCAATGGAGACCGAATTTCTTCCTCAACACTAGCAGTTTCCCCACCAATTGAGATCCTTGGGGAAACTGTGCAAAGGGAAGAATAATTAAGCACTGTTAGAGGTCAAATGAGGCAAACTACAAAGCTTTGAATGGGACACTTCCAGAACAGAATACACCACTCAAAAATTATTTTAAATGGTAACCTCTGGTTTGGGCCAATAGAATGAACTTGATTACTTGCCAACACTTCTTCTAGCTTATCTTTTATGTTTTTTAGTATTACCTGCCAGTTTCAGACTAAGTGTAGTATGTGTCTTCAGCAAGAACATCAGCAAGCTGGAGCTCATCAAAACAACACAGGAAGGAGAAGAAAGTGTACAGTCATTACCTTTTCTACAGAAGCACTTGCAGGAAGACATTCCTAAGGATTCAACTGGTAAGGCAACATGTCCTCATAGCCAGAAGTTATCAAAAATCAATGACAGATGTAACAAAACCAGAATCCAAGATACTTTGACCATGGGCATTCTGTTAAATGTAGATAACAATCAAACCAACATAAAAAATCCTAATCTAAAGCCAGATTGGGATAGTTGTACAAGTATAATGAACTCAAGATGCAGATTTTTTTTTTTTTTGCCAAGCATACAGCTTTAAAGTCCATTAATTCAATTTCTTTTCCTTACAGTGAAAGATTCTGAACCCAAAAATTTGAAGATACATAAAGAAATACTTAAAAAGTTACTTCAACCATGTACCTATTTCCTGTCCTAGAAAGTCCTCCCTTAACCACTACTGTTTTCACTTGAATTTCCCCACATATTTAATTTGTTTATAAAATTCCTTTTCCTATTATTACAGGGCTCTGTTCTGTTACTGATCTGTTACTTTTGTTTGGATCAAAAGCATAACATCAGTGATATCAGCTGTACCTTCTATTCTGCCAGCATAAGCATTCTGTCTCCAACGCTGGCTATGAGATATTTGTAAGAAGAAGAAACAAATCCACAATTCACTATGAAATCATGCAATAACAAGCAGAATAAAACAGGAGAACTCTCTTTCTGAATCCCTTAGCATTCAGCTTACCTTCTGGAACAGGAGATTTACTTACTTTTAACTTCATATGCATGTCTACATATATAATTAAGAATCCTAAAACAAAATCTTCTTTTATATCCAAGCTACTTCATCAAATTCTTGGCAAAGTGATTTAAATTCTGGAGGAGGTATGAGTTGGAGGGGAAAAACAGCAATAGGGAGACTTTTCTCCCCAAAACACAAGTAAATATACTAACTCAAGCTCATTCTGCTACATGACACAGGCATATGGAAGCTGGCATATAGAAAAAAAAGTTTAAAAATCAAAAGCAACACCATTGTTCTGTCCCAAGAGCAACACAGGTGGGCCATAATCAATCAGTGCTTCAAAATAGCTGACTTTTATACACATAAAATAAGAGGCTGGATAGAACACAGATCTCAGCTTCATATTGCTGGCTAACATCAAGGGAAACAAATCAAATCCAAAAATCTCCTACTGGGTTATTTGGAAGTTCGTTGAAGACTTAAAAGTTTGGGTCCAAGCTGTATCCAGCTTATCCAGACTCATGTTTGGACTTGGACTCTCTGTGAGTTTGGATTCTCTGCAAGCCCAAGCCACCCCCCTGTCATCTGGCAATCACAGCACATTCATTTCATACAGGTGAGTCCTTTAGCAAAGTCACCCGGCCTTAAAACAGAACAAAATCTGATCTGGCTCTGCCATGTCCGGCTATTCCAAATAGGAAAACAGGTACAAGGCATGTTGCTGAATTCCTATATCTGCTCACACAGCTCAATCCACTAGCCCACTAGTGGTTGTTCAGGATTAAGCCAAGGAAACGTCCACATGCAGATACCAGTAACTGAATTAGTTGTGCTGCTAACAACAACACTACTATGTCAGGAAGTATTTCTGCTAAGGCTGTTCAAAGCCATTCAAAACACACGCTATATTTTCCCCAAGTTCAGTGTGGGTCACTTTGGTTTCTGTGCTATGTTACCCTGCCACAATCTCCTGTCTCACTGTTGAGAAGATGCTGTCTGCTGCTTCTAACTATCTGAGGTTAAAAATATGCCTTAGTCTAGTCAAATATAAATTCTGCATAACTTTTTTACTTTCATATTCTTTATAAGTGGTCATTTGGTGGGTTGCTTCGTTGGGGTGTTCTTCTGTTTGTACATTTATGTGCAAGTTGGACAGTGCAGAGAGCAGGCATTTAGATCCAAATCAGAACCTCCTATGCTTCTCTCATAGTTAAAGTTGGATCAGAGTTCAGATGAAATAGTGCCAACATTTCCAAACTGCTCTCAGAAGATTTTAGCTGGAATATCTTCAGGACAGTAGCTGTTCTTGGGAAGTCTACCGAATGCCAAAATTCCATACAAATGCTTCTAGCATTGAACTATAGCCCTACAGCAGAGCTCCTTTCTGTACCAGATCTAAAATGCGAAACAATAGAAGTGTTTCCCTCCCTATTATGCCCTCCCCATTTCCATTAATGGATTCAGTACCAAGGCTGCATTTCTATTTATTTTGTTTTAGTCTGATGTGGGCACACAAAACAGTCACCTAAAATATCCTCCCTCCTACCCTAACAGCTCATGCACCTTTGCACGTCCTCCTCATACTTTTTAAACTTCTCACACACCTTTCAGACTTTGTCCATGGCCCCAGACTGTGGAAAAAGCCTTCAATTAGGCAGTAACTTTCACACAAGTGGTTTCACAACCAAATGCTATAAGCAGATATATTCAGTGAGAAATTCAACTATCACTAAGCAAGCTTTTCTCAACTGCTTATTCTCAGCCATCTCAGAGCATTAATTTCCAAATATAAACTTAGCTTACTAAAACTGTAAATCATGGATGGATTTGTAAACCTCAGGGAACATTACTACAAATTTCTCAGGTCACATAAGCAGTACTGGACTGGTTAAAAAGACTGTCCATGAGTGAGTCTGACTTTCAGATATGTTGTAATATTCAGAGCCCCTCAGCAGGTATATATCAACAATAAACCCCAGCTTCTCACAAATTAACATCAACTGAATGTTTCAGCAATGAAAAGTTCACCAACTTTGTATCTCAAAGATGATGGGCAGAAGAGGATTGGAAAAGTCTGACTCCAGCAGCATCTACTTCATGCAGCAGGGTATGATGCAGTTTTCTTTAACCCAGTAAATCCAATGCTCTGTCAGTGAGTGGATTAACAGTCTAAGTTTACAAGAATCATTTGTGATGTGTCAGTTTACATGAGTTCAGAGTGCATGTAAAAATAATGTCTTATTTTCTCCATATTCCACTCCTAGTTCTGCTGCATTTTTCATGAGATTACATTCTTTTTGTGCTGATATAAACACACCTAATCAAAAGACAGGCTCATTTCCTTTTCCAAGAATGTCAACTGAATGTATTCTTGCTTGTGCAGATCTGTCTTAGTTCAAGGGGAGAACTAAGATATCTATGTTGGCCAAGAAAATAATTCCTCTCCTTTTAAATATAGAAAACAGAACTTTAATTAGGAAAATATATATATATATATATATGCAAAAGGATAATAGTCCTTAACCACAATACATATATATGTATATCTAGAAAAGATGAAACACCAACAGCTTGTAATAAACTCCTCTGAAACAACAAGGCAAACAGGTAAAAGGTCTACTGGCCACCCCCCCAAAAAAAAAAAAAAGGGGAACTGCAATTATATCTAAGGACAGCAGGTGGTGCTGTTGCACTCTGGCAAGGTGGCCTCTCTCCTAGGGGAATGCAGGGTGCCCCCACCAGCTCAGTTCCGTTGGATTGATGACAAAAAGAAAAAAAAAGAAGAAGAAAACCTGTTGTCGTAGTGTAGGAACAGGCATGTTCTCTTCCTCACAGTAGCTTCCATGGTGCCCATGGCTCCCAAGGTGAACGGTTGAGTTAGGGAGGGGAAAAAACACAATTCTGGCTCTCCAGTGATGCTGAAACTGGTGTCCCCATCCTCGCTCACTCCGCCGAGAGTGCCCCACTCAAGTCTGTACAGTAAGAGAAAACCTGGCCACATCCCCCACCCTGAGCTGTCCTCCCTCCCCCTGCCGGTCTGGAGAGTGAGACCAGAACAAAAGTCTCCGGCTGGGACTTTAATATCAGGCTATGCATATTCATCACATCCTTTGTTAACCGTCTTGACAGAACTCGGGCATTGCCTCCAAGCTTTTTGAAAGGAATTCCAACAGACTGTTGAAACTATAACATTATCCACCCTGAATTCCTTCCATGCCAATGCCCTATATCAAATTTAACCTTTCAACTATATACATTTCCAGATATGCACGTACAGGTGCAGTAGCTTGGGCAGCTTATCCAGAGATAAGGCCCCCTTGAGGTATACCTCGTGTTTCTCCATCTTCCTGTATCACCCACCATATACAGCCAGATCTTTGAGCAAAGACAATCCCATGAATAGGTTTGCCTTTGCTTGAGGCAGGGTTAACCCAAACCGTTTTTCCCAGCATACCTCTCAGGTGTACTACAGGGACTTCATCTACAATGTGAAGGGATTCTGATTAGGCAGGGCCAGCCCGATTGACGGAGCCTCTAGTGTTGACTAGCCATATAGCCTTCGCTAGCTGCTGATCCCAATGTTTGAAAGTCCCCCCAACCAATGCTTTCAAAGTAGTTTTTAGCAGCCCATTACATCATCCAACCTTCCCGACAGCTGGTGAATGGCTGGGGATATGATATACCCACTCAA